>CM053787.1:980134349-980639349 GCA_028749045.1 Cupressus sempervirens
AATGTCCACTTATGCTTTTAAATGTTTGTGACAATGCTACTAAAATGCAAAGAGTGTGTTTGCAAAAAATTAGTTTATCGTCAATTCATATTTTCTTGGATCATCATGCTTTAATTTTATTTCTTGGATTTCCCTTTGTTTATTGTCAAATATTGTCTCCATAGTATACTCTTGGTTTTTCTTTCTACATGTATATTAGCTCCCAAATTTTCATCACACTCGTGACATAAGTTTTTCATTCTAGGATTCCCTCAACAGAAAAGATGTCTCAGATCCCATGTATTTTTACATTTAGAGCATTTTTTTCTCCTTGGGTTACAAGTGTTCCTTGTGTTCCCATTTCTTCTTGCAAACACAACATAGCCCTCTCTTTTGAAGTTCTTCTCAATTGTCATGGTGTACGGGCACCTAATAAATCCAGCAATGGAGAGTGGAGGACTTCAAGGCAAGACAAAGACATGGAGAAACCAATAATGATTAACTGTGATGTATTGACAAGGATGCTCTCTCGTGCACCTTTCACTCCCATAGAGGTGCTTACTGCTTGATGTATTTTTATTGGAGTTGATGCTTTTCATTTGCTTTTGAAGAATCAAGCCTAGTAGCTTTTAGGATTGTATCTTGGAATACAATGGGTCCAACATTCTCACTAGGCGATGAGTGGTATCCAACAATCCGTCTATAAATAGGTAGTTGAGCATTTCCTCTGATATTGTGAGAACCATGAAAGAAAGTCTTTAGAACTCAGCCACATAACATTCAAAGGTTCTTTTCTGCTTCATCCATGGCAATTCTCTGAAGTATCTTTAGGAGTGTTTTTGATCAAACATCTCTATGTGTTTCTTCTTGAAGGCATCATAGGTCTTTATGCTTTGAGGGTCTTGGATGATTAAGCTGTTGTGCCACTGATCATGATTGACCCTTTCTAAATGCAATATGGAAAATGTAATGGCATCCTCCTCCAACATGGGGCTAAGGGTCAAGTAGTTGTCTAGTTTTTGGATCTATGCATGGCTTGTGATTTTCTTGACCCATTGAAATTTCAGATGGTCAATCTTCCTACTTTCTGTTGAAAACCTCGACAAGTTTAAATCTTCAATTTTCTTTGACTCCTTGCTTTGGCCTCACAATATTCCGTAAATGGAATTTTTTCTGAACTTCAAAGTCAAGCCTTGTGTTGGTGCTTCCAACTGATGCTCAAGATAGTCCTAAAGATTTGCCATCTCCTATTACTGGGTATCTTGAATAAGTGGCCAATTGAGAAGAATCAGTCGCAAGATTGAATCTCCTACACTTTAGGCTTTGTAGGACCTAGGGGATGATCCTTTGTAACGTTTATGAATATCTACCATTTTTAAACAAATGTTACATTCAATAGACGGATTCCAGAAACTATACGAGAACTCGTGAATAAAACATCCAGAATTTACTCTATTCTGCCTCTGCACCACTTACAACAGCTGAGAGTAAAAGAACTTAAACCCACACTTGAATAACAAGGAAATAAAATAATTTCCAGATTTAAAGATTTGGGTCCATCCAGGGTTCGCACAAGAAAACCCAGCTGACCTGTCCCTTATCCAATCACAAAGTCAACATGAAATAACCACTTCATCAATGATAATAACACAAAACCAGTGATCATTAAACATCCGTGCGTTACAAAGATGTGATCTCTCGTAGACATGCCAGTAATATTCTTCATATTTCAATAATCTCTAATATTCAGCTGAAAGAAAACTTCAACTTGCCCCTTGGACACGAGCCTACGCCTGAATATTTGTCACAGAAAATGTGCAACATAAGCCATTTGAGTCCTTGACTCGAAAGAAAACCAAAAGCCATTCAAGAGAAGAGATTAACATATGCTTTCAACTCCTACAGTGCTAACTAGTTTGACTATCACTATCATAAACTGATTACAACATGCTGAAACTAAAACTTAAAAGGAAAACAAAATTCACTTCTAATCCGAACTGTACAAGGCATTACATTGACAAAAAAAGGAATAGGTTAGAACCCTTAAAATGAAAGAAGAATATATGGAGAAGAAGAGCAGCTCCCGATTTCATTTGCATTTGACATCTGTCCACTCTCTACAAAACCAAATCTAAAATATCTTCTTTCAAACTTTCTCTTGCTGAAAATAGATCTGCACATTGTCTGCACCATTGTCTCTTTCCTTTTTGCTCTATTCTTCCTTTGATCTAAGATCTGCATTAATTTTCACCTTGTAGCTGCCCATTTTGAGAAATGCCACTTTTTCTCCTTTTGAATTTGACACCTTTTATCTGCAGTTCCCTGAATTTCAGTCCTGTAAAATCTTTTCACCCCTTCAATAAAAGCATATCCGCTTGGTGCTTGTTTATACGTCCCTTTTGCATTCACATGCCTCACTGAAAAAATTTCATATCCCCATGAAAACAAAAATATTCTTCACCCACATCTTCTATGATATTGTTCTCACAAGAGGGAAAACAAATTATTTGCAAACACACTCTTACTGTAATATAACCCTTGCCCAATTCGGTAAACATCCACAATTAACAGTAACAGATTTCCACAATCCATTTGTAAAGTACTGAGTTTTCTGGATTAGATTGTGTTTGTTTATTTCATCTAAACAAACAAACACAATCTAATCCAGAAAACTCAGTACTAAACATCCACAATTTCTTTCATCCAACTAAACTACTTCTAAATAACATGAAATGAAATCTACCCCAGGAGAGGATTGAGGGAGCCATGCAACATTAAGTAATTCATCATGAAGACCAACAATGCATTACTTAATGAAGACCAACAAAATCAAGTCTCTCCCTTGCCTAATTTAGTCCAGCCTCCCTTAATCTAATGCTTCTATAATCCAACCTCACTAACTGACCAACTTCAACTAACTGTTACAAATGGGAAGACCTTGTCCTTTTATAGTTGTTCAATTACAATGAAGGGCCAAGATTGATTCCTATAAACCCTAATTAGGGTTGCCCCCCTATCAACCAATTACATGAAGACACCACCCTATGAGCCACTAAGAAAATTACAATGCTTTGGAAAGCTAATGAGAAAACTGTACAGTTGGCATAATTTGATTGGAACATGTGTAACTACAATTTTCTGATTAGTAGAAGAAAACTAGGTGCCAACTCAGTGTCTATCTTGTAGACTTGACCAGTTCTTTGTGATGGGAAAATATCTCTTGATACTCGACACTATCAAGCTCTCCAACATGATGGCATATTTCCAAATTGCTTCATCTTCTCAAATCTTCTCCATCTTTCCTGTAAATTTTTCTATTGCTTGACATGAACTTGCACTTAGAACTTGAATTTCCTTCTCATGGGGAATCCTCGAGCTTGAAATATCTCCTTGCATCCACTTGAAGTCTTGTAGTCTTGACATCTACTTACCTTCTAGCTTCCCCTTCTTGAGTTGACCTTTCAAAACAAAGAAGAAAAGCATTAGATTTTGTACAGTTAATAACACCATGACATCTGAAAGTTTTCATGATAATTGCATTTATTTAATTTAAATGAAAATGACTTACCTTAGTTTCAAGATTACATCTCCTCTTCCTCTTGCAAATTTTTACTTATTAACTTGGGTAAGAGTTCAAGTCAAATCTTGTTGCATTTTAATCCATTTAATTGAGTTCTTACCATCTGAAACCCTGCTTTATGCAAATCAGAAACTAAACTTTACCAAACCTAAGCTTTAGACAAGTCCTACAACCTGAAAGGTGCCCAGATTTTGCCTTTCTTTCCCACCTCACCACTGATTTTTGAAGCAGAACCTGTTCTCGTGTGTAAAATTATTGCCTTGATGTTTATAAAATGGCTGCCATTCCTGTAAGACTTTTCTACCAACGCTAGGAGAAAATTGCTGTCTATAAGCAGGAGCAAATTTGTCATTGTGCGATGTTTGAAATCAACTCATCCCACCTCCTTTATATAGGCGGTGAGGTCTTGAAAAGGCACAATCCTCTGTGTGCCAACCTGGCTTTAATTAGCCAATGGAAAGCTTTCTTTAATTTGTTTTCTAGGCATATTAGGCCGACTTGATAGAAGAGGATCAAAGGCGATATGTTGTTTCTCAACCCATGGTGAAATCGTAGTCTCCTATCCTTTGATCGATTCTCCTCCAAGGATAAAATATTCTAAAGGATTCCACCATCCCTCAAGGAATTCCCTTAATTTTATTCAACCTCCACCTAACTTTCAGATTCTCCTATTAACTGTTATGATTTTCATCATTGCCCTCCTTTATGTTTGTTTGGAGACTAAAGACAATTCTTTTAGCATTAATAATCCAAAGTGGATATTACCATGAAACCAGGATTGTTTCTCACTGGCTGGCAGTAATCAGGGGTCATAGAGGATTCCATAAAACCCATAGTAACACAGAGACGTGTCCCCCCCCTTTTTGCCCCACGTCTCGTAGACTTGGACGCACTAGGGACTTGGGGACTCCGTCCCCAGTGGCACCACCAGATTCCGCCACCTCCACCAAGGATGAGGGGCGTCCTAATGTTGACTATTTGTTGATTCGACTATTTATGTTCAATGTTCCAATTCCATCCAATGTTCAAGTATTTACTCTTTTACATCTTTACATTTTATATTGCAATACATCTTTTGATAACTAGCAAATTAATGTACCATATGTATATATATACACACCCCCTCCTATCCCCCACCACCGTCCCCTCGCCGTCCCCCCCACCGTCCCCAAATTAAGGCCCCTCTGTCCCCCCGTCCCAGAAACTTGTCCCCCTGTTCCGCCATCTCCCCGTCCCCAAGGGTGGTGTAACTATGATAAAACCTCACCTCTCCATGCAACATAGAGAATAAGGCAGGTTTCAGCAGTGCTTGAAGATTTTTTCTTTCAGCTGAGCATAGATTAGAGGTTCCTGAGGATTTTATCCTCTTGCTGGGCAAAAATTGCACTAAGGCAAGGATAAGAATCCACTCTTCCAACAAACTTCCTTTCTTTTCCTCAAATTGCTATCATGCTTCAAGACTTTCTCCTCAATCTTCGATTTGCATCATGTCAGCAATAAAAAAAGTTGAATTGTTTCTGCTCTTAGGGGGCAGAAATCCCTGCATCAAGAGGATAAAATCCTAGACAGGGGGCAGATTCTGCCTTTCTGAGGATTTTGAATACGTTCCAGCATAAAATCCATAAAAACTCCATCATTTTCACATGTTTATAACTGATCTAATTATCATCTAATCGACATTTGTTTCAAAAGTGAATTAATATTTCTTTCAGGTCTGATTTGGGTAAGTTTAAGTTAAACTCTACACTCTGATTTCAACCTTTCCCAATCTGATTTTCCTTTTCTTCTTGACATTAGACCTTTCAAAGTGTGCCTAAGTCACTCCTGACTACCTTAGAAACTTGTTCATGGGCGGGAATGGAGGGCAGTGCAGGACCTTAGGCACTTAGAGAGAAGGCATAAATCTTATCGTGTTGAGGATTTATGAATTCTCAAGGGCAGGCGAATGCCGCCCTGCTCTATTGATTATTCCTCATGTGACATCCCACCAAACTTCGTAAATTGCCATTCTCCCAAACTCCTTAAAGTTATGATGTTTATCAATTGATTGCACCTGGTTGAATTGGGGTTCTAACATTTTCCATTACTCATCCTCATTATACATTCTTGCTAATGCTTAGACTTACGGGTCTGACCGATTTTGACTTCTCACTCTCCACTTGGACTTCATCAAACTCTTGCTAAGGCCTCGAGACGTAGAACTTGTTGCTAGCTGAGACTCCCCAGGACCACAACTCCTACAGCTAAAGCACAAAGAGAGGGTCCCCATTTGCAATGGGATGATGGTGTGATACCTCACAATAGTGTCTTAAAATCCTAAGATAACAAAATCAAACAGCCAGATAGGGTAAAAAACCTGCTACAATCCTCAGTTGAACTCTATCCTTGCACTGCTTTGTTATAACATGTAATTGATGAGGCATGTGGTGAAATCAGTCCAGCTGCCTTTCTAATATAGCTTATTGGATTTTTCTCTTCTGATGTTGTTCCACAGTCTTCTCTTTACTGCAATATGGCAGTACCAAGGGGGTTCCATGCACAGGTTATCCATGTTGGAAAACAAAGTATCTATTGCACTTATTTGTTGAAGTTTGTTTTTATTGATCTAATTTAATAAAATTAATTGTGTAGACAAATAATTTAGTGGTTGTAGATAAGATAAGATAAATTTATTAATGTCTGACAAGGGACCACAAATGGTAGGGACTGAAGAGATTACAACAAGACTGCAGCCAGAAACGGAAGCACCAAACAGTGTCCACAGAAAGAACAAAATAGGAAAGCAAAAAATAAAGAGATAGAGCAAGAAAAACCCGAGCACTTCTCACAAGCGAGAAGTAGTCCAGAATCGAAGGATATGGCCCGAGGTGAAGGTGTATAATGGTCTTGGGCTGTCTGGAGGTACCACTGGAGGTAGGGTGGTGCTGCCGAGTTTACCCTCTGTGACGTCTCACGGATCTGGTGCTACTAATACTAGTTTATATATATATTAAAACTAAAAGTAATAATGGTTTATATATATTTTTGTATTTAGCTTGAACTATATGATGCTATGATGGAATGATCATGACACTATCATTACAAGTTAATGGTTATTTTGTTGTTTATATGATATTGACATTCTAATATTAATTTATGCTTCTAGGCTGCATACATGTATATCTATATATAATTTTTAGACGATCTTGTACTAATGAACACAAACACACTCAAACCCCCTTTTAAAATTTAGCCGGTGAACTGGTTGTTCTTCAACCCGAATCCAATCTGGCAAATTTTTTTTTTTTGGGCCGTTAAGAATTAAAAAGTTTTAGTTATATTAACTAGCATATCTTTGTTTTATTGAAAGAAAAAAAAGCCCAACTAAAACCTTTGTTCTTGTACTTTGAAGTAGAAAATAATCTTATTTTCTCAATATTTATCATACCTTTCCATTCAGTATTAAAATTATCAGAATTTTGGATTAGCAATAACTTGTTCTTCCTGGAGAGTGATGTCTTTGATTTTGCAGGTAGTTTTTGATGATCTTACCCTGAAAATTGTGAGGAGTAACTTGTCCATCTATTCATCCTTTCATTGAAAGTTGTCAATTGATTAGAGACCTTCAGAAATTTTGAAGGAAAACATTCAAGCATATTATTTGCTTGCACATCTGTTATTTAGGTTTAACCTGAACAGGAGTGCTTCTTTGACTGTGACAAACTCACACCTCTAAATATAAGTGAGAAATCTTTGCATATTAAGTGGATCTTGTTCAATATTTAATGAGAAGTTGCCTGCACCTGAGAAATAGGCTACAGTTGATTACTAGATGATTATATCTTTTATATTATATTATATTATATTTTATTAGCTTAATTTAAGAAACAAATGATACATATATTCTATACATACTACTTTGTTAATATAGTAGCTATTATGTGCAGATGGACTACATAAATACTTCACATCCTGCGTTTATTGGGGGCAGTAAAGCAGTGGAAGTGGCATGGCAGCAACAGAAGTCAAAATCTACAATCCCCATGGTTAAAACTAAGGTCAGCAAATGGATTGAAGTTGACTGTTATGATATAGTGCAATTGGTGTATTCTTATTCTTCATGTCATAATTTATCTCTTCCAATCAGGATGGTGCTGACTCCGAGAGAATACCAGCAGCTGATAAATCTCAAAAATCACGGGCTATATTTGCAAGGTCCACTCCCTCAAGTGCTGTTGCTGATTCTGTATGCACAGACTTCCTTGCCCTCAATGAAATGTCCTCTCAACATTTTTCGTACATTGAATTTTGTAACTGCCTAACTTAATAGAACTGAACATGCTCTTAATATGGAGACCTATCTTTCAATTCCTTTTATGTTGCCCACTTAACATTTTTGTTGGTTTTGAATGCAGAGCTCGCGACCAATGGCAACATATGAGAAGGCAGTTTCAGGTGGTATATAAATATAATCCTACAAATAAAATATTCAGAGTTTTAAAATAAATTTTTGTTCATTTTCTTTTATCCTTCATTAGGGAAATCTAAGTCCAAAAAAGTTTTAAGGCTTTTTTTTTCTTATTTTGGTAAAAGCAATAGTGACACTTATTTTATATTTAGTCTATACATTTGAAGGAACATATCATAAATAGAGGATGACACATGCTTAGTTTTGTCTGCTGGTGTCCCATACTTCCCAATGATAAAAACCACAGGAATCTCCTCAATTTTTGGAAGCAGCGAATCACGTACATTTGCTAAAGACAATGTGCCAAACAACACACATAATGAATCTGTTAATGGTGTGGAATCCATGTTATCCATGATCCAATTGAGAGAGGCAAGCTTTACATAAGACACGTTTAATTTGAACACACATCTAAACTACTTGTTAGCTTTAGTGGGTTGGCACTGTTTCTTATCATATAATTTGTGTGCTACCCTGTAGTATATTAGTTTTTTTGATAAGGTAACTGTTTGTGAATTTTCAGCCACCTGCAGTACTGAGGCCTGCGGAATTATTGACAGAGAATGAGTCCGTTGAAATAACAGTGACAAAATTGCTCCTGAAGTCTTATTATGACATCGTCAGGAAAAACGTTCAAGACTTTGTACCTAAAGCAATAATGCACTTTTTGGTAAATGTGCTTCACTGGAATAATTTCAGAATTGAGTTTGGTTTAGTTAAACCTAGATTATCTTTTGTATAATTGAGCTTGATCTGGTCTTTCAGTTTGATGTTTTCCTTAAGCATCAGTGATCTTTTCATCCTGTTTGGCTATGTTCTTTATAATTATGTCTTGTAGGTAAATTATGCGAAGCGAGATTTACATGGGATTCTCATCAAGAAACTGTATAGGTATGGGTGGGGATATGGTTGGTAATTCTGTGAATATGATATTGTCCTTCAGACACTA
Source organism: Cupressus sempervirens (assembly GCA_028749045.1). Taxonomy (NCBI): domain Eukaryota; kingdom Viridiplantae; phylum Streptophyta; class Pinopsida; order Cupressales; family Cupressaceae; genus Cupressus; species Cupressus sempervirens. Next base: position 980,143,305 of record CM053787.1, read on the forward strand.
GAAAATACAAAGTTATACTCACATTAACCACTTGAAATTTAAACATGCAGAGAGAATCTGTTTGAAGAGTTGCTGCAGGAGCGAGAAGAAATAGCAATAAGAAGAAAACGTAATAGGGAACTTCTGCGGGTTCTGCAGCAAGCAGTATGGGTAAGTATGTTTAAATTTTGTTGTTTCTGTTACTTAAAGCTGTGACAGGTGTGAATCTTAATCATTCCTATTTCATGTACTTTTTTTGTTGTCTTTTGACTCTTCAGACATTGGATGAATTGCCTCTGGAGTCCGATGTACCATCCAGAATGTCAAACTTTGCGATGGATTCAACAGGCTTACCTAGGGCCAGTGCACTTACTCCCTCTATTTATGGTATGGTCAATGGCGACTATGGTGGAGTTGGGTCCTATATGGGCTCCCCTACTCGTACAAAGTCTCGTAAGTCCCCCCACTCAGGCGAGCAGCCATTGCCATTGCACTCAAGTGCAGCAGCTAATGGCGGTGGACAATCTTCAGCTATAGGGGCAAGTTACCCAACAATTAATCCTTGAGTGCTTCAGAATCTTGCAGATTGAATATGGTGTTGACATGTATTCTTATGTCCAGTCCCACCTTGGATTGGACTATCTACGGTCGTCTGACTAAGCTATTGCCTGTTCTACTGATCTGGTGAAATCTGTGTTTTCCCTTAAGCACATATTAACAGCTGGAGGCAAAATAGTCACTCCTGCTTTTGATTGATAATAGTGTGTACATGTATTCAATTCTATTTATTATTTTTGGGTAGCCAGCCCTGCAATTGTTTATTGTCAGAATGGTATCATGAGGGTCTGAATTACAGAAGTTATGGTTTGGAACTTAGTTTACCGAATCATAGGTGTTCAGTTAAATTCATGAAAGCTTTTTATCTTGCACAGCTGCTTGGGTAGCCTCTTTGGATATATGCAGTTTAATTTTTCATTTTTCGGAAATAACACAATAAATTATGCAAGGAATGTGCGGTTTGGCCAAGATCTAGTTTTCTTGCAATTGGCTAGTACTAGTTTAGTCTAGAGAGAGGGTAGCTCTTATTTTTATGTTTAAAAGTAGTTCGTCAAGCTGTCACATATAGATCTCCTCTTCAAGATCCTCATGTAAGAAAGTAGTTTTGACATGAATTTGCTTAATTTCAAAACTAAAAGCAATAGTGATACATAATTGGAATCTAATGGAGGTTGAATCTTAATTGAAATCAGCTCCCTTTCTCTAGGCACAGCCCTTGGCAACCAGTTTGGCCGTGTATTTCTCTAACAGCTTGTCTGCACCAAACTTTTTCCTAAATACTCACATGCATCCAATTTTATTTCTTCCTTTGGGATAACATACAAGATCTTAGGTGTCAGAACTATCCAAAGTCATTATTCGCTCACAAATGACCTTTATCCAAGACTCACATTCCTCTAAAAAGTGAGATTCCATGAAAGATCTATTTTCATCATTAATACTTGTTAAAGAAAGCTTAGAAATTTTTTTTGATGGGCTATACTTGACAATTGGATTGTATTATCTTGTAGACCTTCTCAAAGGTGGCATAAGAAGTTCTACCTCATGCGCTTCATTTCGATTCACTTAACAATTGCAATAAAAGAAGTTTCTCTACATTGGCAACGATTTCCATATTTGATGTCGCTAGTACTATGACAATAAAACCTCTATGATTATTAGTTGGGAAAGAAAATGCAAATTACCAAATTCACAACCCTAACTTGGATGAACAAGAGAGAAACACTCCTTGCGATGAGTGGATGCTAGTTGTCAATATAATATGGGAAGAAACAACATGCGTTGGCAGAGCGAAGGTCGGGGAGACATCTCAGATCGATAAAGAGAGTAATCTCGGACAAAAGCATATAGTCCCTTTATACATTTTCCCTCAAATAAGGCGCATTCTTCGCAGGCTCACAACCAAAAGCAAAATCAATGGAGCAAAGACATTGTCGAATAGAAACCATGCATCTAGAAAGGCCAAAGAAGTCAGGGGGAATACAATTGATAGGAATGATTCCACATTACACCACAGGGGCAAACCGTATTAGTTTAGGACAGAAGGAACCCTGCAAGTGAGGTTGAAGGAAAAATTATTTCAAAATGGGAAGGAAACACCCATGAAGAGGCGGTTTAAAAGTCCAGCTAGGGCACACCGAGTGATGAAAAGGCAATTTAAAAATATTCCAAATCAGATTTTGAAGCAAAGGAATAAATATCCTCCTCTCGAAAAGGTTCTTCCCAGTGCTGAACAATCTGAAGTTGCCTACTGCGTGTTAGCCAAGCCGCATTCAAAACGATTAATGGCAATGTGGAATGTAACAATTTGCGAGAGAGAAGGAATGGAAAATTGGTGGAAAAAGTCTTTTCGTGATGTGGTAAGTATAACCTACACCGCTCATAAGTTTTTAATGATGGATTGTTAAAAAAAAGAAGAAGCTTTAAAACAAACATTTCTATCTAACACAAAAATGATGTTCAACGGATATCCTTTTTAATATTTTATTGGTACCCTAATTTTGATATATCTACTTTTTCTCCTTCTATGGCTTCACAATGTTTTAGCTTAGGGCATTTCCCCAAAACTAATTAATTGGGATAACATAGCTTCCATAGGTAATACAATGGGTACTTTTTAAAGGTTTCGAGAATCTAGGTTGTGACAAGAGAAATCAAAATTCTCATAGATTGTAACTTGACATGTAAAAAGAAATCTATCAAGATTGCAAGAGGTAGAAAATGATGAAATTTACCATAAGAAATATCTTGGACCGATTGAGTAATCTACAATAGTAAAATCAAACATAATTAATACATTAGAGATGATATTGGAATTGATGGGTATCCGTCCCTATTATCTTAACCATCAAGAAAAATCTCAGCTTAGAATAATCTTGATAGAGTAGGGGGAGGTTTTGAAATTCTTCCTCGCTCTGAAAACATCGATATTTTGTCAAACCAAAATCTTTGTACGTCCAAGTTTTCATCCCCTACCACATTATCATAAGAGGTTGATAAGACAATAAAGGACAAACCTAGCCCTAGTTGTGACCCTATAGAACAAAACCTACAAGAGTGAAATGTCCCTTTTCTGATTTGATATGGTATTTCACACCTCTAATCAAATTTTCAAAAACCAAACAACTGCTATCACAAAGATCCACCAAATTTCTCAAGAAACCCCAAATCGGGTATGTTGAAAATAGTGCTAAAAGTTTCACAACTTCACAAATTATTAATGAATCTGAAAGTGGAAATTTTTACAGAACTTTCAGCAGCATAACAGCCTACAAATTGACATTTCCAGATCCGTATAGCCTTTACACAATAGCTTGAAAATGTAGGACCAAAACTATGCTCATCGGGCTCCCGAAATAGCACAAAATATGCCCGGAAACACCACAAGAACACTAATAATCTATCTCAGAAGTTTAATCACGTCTCAATATATATATTCAGATCTATTTTAACAGCTTAAAGTATAAAATACAGCAGCAACCAAAACTGATATGAAATACTCAACTGGAAACACCAAACTCTTACAAAAATACACCCGGAAACTCACAAATCTGCACTGTTCAGCACAAAGGCAAACTCTGTATGAGCATGCACATGGAATGGCTTCAAACTCCCATCCTTAGCCTTCCTGGAAACCTGCAAACTCCCGTTCTTGGGTCTCCCTGGAAACCTGCAAACTCCCGTTCTTGGGTCTCCTTCTCCACAGGTTTGGCAGCCTCTGAAGAATAACAAAGAATGAGTGAAAATCAAGTCTGGAATTCCCCCCAAAATGCCTCCAAACCTCTTTAAAAAGGGAATAACTGTAACTCACGTCCAAGAGAGGTTAATGAAACATATTTTAATAATAATTATCATTTATTAGTCCAACGGTTTCCAAAGATTAACTCCCTTTTTCCGAAACTTCACTTTCTTGGGCCTGCCTGTCTTAACAAAGATTATTATTTTTTTATTATTTGAAAAGGGGACATGACAAGTCCTCCCCTCCCAAACATTGCTTGTCCTCAAGCAATGGCTGAACAATAAACCAATCAATCCTCCTGGATCCCAAATGTAGTCATGAACTATACTACTACCAATTAACACAGACTCCTGCAAGATCCTCTGCAATATGACCAAGAGGAATCCATAATCAAATTGGCAATTATAGCTCAACCAAACTCCAAAATCACCATTACCACAGTAAAAAACCCATGAGACACAAACTCTTAGAATATCAAAACCCAAGTAAAGTGGACTACCAACATAGTAAATACCATCAATGCATTCCACTGGCCTATATGGAATGTACAATCCAACTCTGCAACAATGGTGAATGCTCTCAAATGAAACTATACCAAGTATGGAGAATCCACACACTGTACAACTCCTGCAGTCAACACAACTCTGTAGATCATTGGCCACTGTCTCATAACCATAACTCCCATGCACCCCTGATGGTGAAAAGCCATCACAAGATAAACAACAAGAAATGGAACCCAAACCAAATTTTCCTGCCATCAACTCCTCAGCATAAGGATCAATTGTTAACTGATGTACATACCCTGCAATATAATGTTGATTAAAAAAACCAACCTCAGTCAATAGCTCACCATGAACAAGTGATACAACCCACTGTGACTGATCACTAGCTAAGTCAGGAGATGTCATAGCCAAAGGAGTAGAATCAATAACAACACTTGCTGAAGCATCACTCCAAAACTCCTGCTCTAAGTCATGTATTATCAAGCTATCAACTATATAACCTGTCGCCATGTCGTGCCCATCACAACTCTCATCTCGAGGCATCAAACTATTCCATAACTGATGATAAGCACTAGGAACCAAAGTACATCTCTGTATCATAATCTCATCAACATGGTCATCAAAGGTAAATTGATGAGCGTACCTCACAGTGTAATGCCGATAGAATGCGCCAATCTCAGTCAGTGGCTCAGACTGTAATCTAGATGAAACTAACTGCAATTGATCATCAACCATGTTGGAACTGACTACTACCTCCAAAGATATCACCAAGGGAGTAGTATTACTAGCAGGAACCATGCCAACTGTCGACTCACCAACATCACACATGACCTTTGATACATCTCTAGTCTCTGTGCCTTTAGTACTAGAGGCCACCACCCTGTCAGGCATACAATAATCTGCTACAATACCCAACTCAACTAAACTTGACTCTAGTGGGAATGAACCTGATATGCCAATGTTAGTATCAAGGATGGATGCATCCCCATCTCCACTGTCTCTGACAATCTCAGCCATGGACATCCTCGAATCACCAAACACCATAGCTTGTGACTGTATAGAATCAGATAAAGACTGTAGTCGCTCTAACTCCATGGTCACCTTAGCCAAATGAAATTGTGACTCCTTGAAAGCCAACTGTGTACTCTCAAGAATCTCAGAAATCACCTCAAGCTGCTCAGTAAGCTCACTCACCTCATCTTCCTTGGCCAACAATGCATCATATGCTGTACTACCCCACTCCATAAGATAATCTCTGTCAGCTACCAACTGCATATAATTTTGTCTCAAAATCCGAATAGCCTCCCATAAAGAGTGGATCTCTGTCAAGGAAAGATAACTTCCTTCCTGCTCATCACTAGTAGGAGAACCCCATCCATAAACTGCTAATAACTGACGAGCAGCATCAAAATGTTGGCAAGTGATAGCAATGTCTCGGTCACTAACTCTCAACTGATTAGACACATGATGGCATTGGCTTGACTGTCTCCTACAAACCTCCTTTGATGCACTGTCTAAAGGAGTATCCTCAAAGTTACTAGTCTCTAGAGTATTACCATCCATGTCCCGTGAATCAACTCTAAAGCTCATATCAACATAGAGAGTATCAAAAACTGTAGCACTGCTGTCGTCTTCAAAATTGCCCACTACATCCTCCTGGATGTCATCAATGCCAATATGATCCTGGGACTCATCTGTACACACTGCCAAATATGAAAGATCATCAACACATTCCAGCAAGTATGGTCGACTGGATATATGAACAAAGCCCAACACCGGTGTATAAAAACTAATACCAACATCAGACAAGATACTGGCACAAGAAAAGACAACACCGTGTAATCTGCTAATCAAATCCATGATAGCACCCAAACAAACACTGCTACCAAAAAGTGTTAAAGATCTCCAGTCAACTGAATCCCAAATGCCAATATAACAATCTCGAGTCCATATCCGTAAACTAGAATCAACTGGTAACTCAAGCAAACTCCTCACCTGAGTAATATGACCAATACCAACTAACTCCACATACCTGTCATGATGAGATAATGAAGTCACAATACTATCTGTGTTCACTTTCAGCTGGTTGGATAAATCATGTGAAGTACTACCAGCCCCAACCTCATGTGTTGAAGCATCTAACTGTGCCTGGTACTCTTTCTCAGCAAAGTCATGAATGCTCAATGTCTGCTCATCTCTACTAGGTATCTCACCATCCTGCACAACAACATCCTCATAATCATCATCTGAACCCACTACACTGTAGTCACTGCCTGTTGTAACTATACCATCCTGAATACCTGTGGCATCACCCTTTGACAACCTGTAAACAATTGTCTCAATTTGAGTATCAAGTTGACCGTTACTATCAATCTGTGTAATATCCTTTCCCACCACCTCTTGTGGCAGAGTAGAATCTGAGACCTCTACCTGGCTATCAGCTAGTTTCTCAAACTCCTCATGCAAGTTCTTGGAAATTGTGTCATCTGTCTTGTGAGAAAATCTGCCAAATAGAAATCCAGTCAACTTATCCACCTTAGCTGGGTCAGATAACATGTCATTTATACGGTGGTACTCAACCAACTGTTTAGACATGTCATGGCTTATTTTCATAAGTTTATCTCGAATGTCTAAATAACCATCCTTTCTACTATTTTGACTCTGGCTATCAATTGTCCAAGATCGTTCCCTCTGAGACTCTGTACTATACCTGTCCATTCTGGATAAAATAGAGTGTAACCCCAATAGGATATAACTTCTTCAAACACCAAGAACTAACATGCAAATGATTAGAAGTAGCATGCAACCATAGATTTGGACATGCAACTGATTAGAAGCAACATGCAACCACCAAATTATGACATGCAAGATCTGGGTAGTTGTCAAAACTGACATGCAAACTTCTACAACCACCAAATTCACTAAGAACTAACATGAAAATGATTAGAAGTAGCATGCAACCATAAATTTTGACATGCAGCTGATTAGAAGCAACATGCAATCATAAATTATGACATGCAAGATTTGGGTAGTTCTCAAAATTGAAATGCAAGATCTGGGTAGTTGTCAAAACTGACCTGCAAACTTCTACAAACCCTCAGGCTGGCAAGATCATGGCTCTGATACCACTGAAATGTCCCTTTTCTGATTTGATATGGTATTTCACACCTCTAATCAGATTTTCAAAAACCAAACAACTGCTATCACAAAGATCCACCAAATTTCTCAAGAAACCCCAAATCGGGTATGTTGAAAATAGTGCTAAAAGCTTCACAACTTCACAAATTATTAATGAATCTGAAAGTGGAAATTTTTACAGAACTTTCAGCAGCATAACAGCCTACAAATTGACATTTCCAGATCCGTATAGCCTTTACACAATAGCTTGAAAATGTAGGACCAAAACTATGCTCATCGGGCTCCCGAAATAGCACAAAATATGCCCAGAAACACCACAAGAACACTAATAATCCATCTCAGAAGTTTAATCACGTCCCAATATATATATTTAGATCTATTTTAACAGCTTAAAGTATAAAATACAACAGCAACCAAAACTGATATGAAATACTCAACTGGAAACACCAAACTCTTACAAAAATACACCCGGAAACTCACAAATCTGCACTGTTCCGCACAAAGGCAAACTCTGTATGAGCATGCACATGGAATGGCTTCAAACTCCCATCTTTAGCCTTCCTGGGAAACCTGCAAACTCCCGTTATTGGGTCTCCCTGGAAACTTGCAAACTCCCGTTCTTGGGTCTCCTTCTCCACAGGTTTGGCAGCCTCTGAAGAATAACAAAGAATGAGTGAAAATCAAGTCTGGAATTCCCCCCAAAATGCCTCCAAACCTCTTTAAAAAGGGAATAACTGTAACTCACGTCCAAGAGAGGTTAATGAAACATATTTTAATAATAATTATCATTTATTAGTCCAACGGTTTCCAAAGATTAACTCCCTTTTTCCGAAACTTCACTTTCTTGGGCCTGCCTGTCTTAGCAAAGATTATTATTTTTTTATTATTTGAAAAGGGGACATGACAAAGAGCAAGAAAACTTAGTTGAGGATGTGAAACTTATAATGAAAGACCTTAAGTGCTCTTTTAGGGGAGATCATTTCTATGCATAATGAAATCAACAATGGATTATTAACATGGCATTCATTAAAAGAAGAATTGGAGCAAATCAAAAACAAAAACAAGGTTGAAGATTTGGATATCCCCACTACTAATCCTAAATCCAATTTAGAAGAACCATTAAATGACATTTCTCCAGAGCTCGAGGCAATATACAATATGATGGGCATAACTAATATTCTAAATGAAATCGAAATAAATAAAGATTCAGTTCCTATCAATCCACTCTTTATACATTTTATGGAATAACTTGAAACAAACAACAAGGATGATTATAAGGAAATTGATTAAAGAATGACTGAAGACAATATTAATAGCAATATGGGTATAGCCCAAAACAAAAAAAGGCGTAAATGTGTCATTGCGAAAAATCCCCTAAGAAAAGAGGATGCAAATCTATATCAAAACTTAGAAAGAGGGATGGTAATGCAGAAAACCAGGTTAGAATTTCAAATATGTTCAATGTAGGGAAGGGGAAGTATGTTTTGACTAGGTTTTGAATCTTTCAAAGTTGGTTGTTTACTGTTGTCATGTTGATGTATTTTTCTCAAAATTTTGGGAGGCCCTATTTGACCGATTATAACTTTGACCTAGTTGACCATACTGAGAAAATTATTTTTGCATTGTATTCTAGAGATCACACACTTTCTATGTGCTTGATTTGAGCTTATGATGAATCCATTTGATCAGTTTTCAAATGCGATTCCAAATGCAATTTGTGAAGTTTTACTAGTGTCGAGAAAGGTAGATTGATCAGTACCCCTGTTCGGGATGCCATAACCTTAAACCCATAATTGATGAGATCAAATGGTCTGTACCATTGTGCTCTACTCTAAAAATTCTTCAAGTGTGCCAGTTTTCGTGTCTTGACAAATTCGTCTACACACTTTCCTAGGTCCATGTCGTTTGAGAAAGTCATTGTTTTGCCATTGTTCCTAGCTCTGCAATTTTGAGTACCTAACTTCACACTCTTTCCAAATGCACCTTGTTATTCGTCATGAGGCAAAATCATAGATTCATATTCTCTCCATGAAAATGAACTAATGTTCCAGTTTTCAAGCCCCCAAGTATCCATTTGACCTGTTTTCGATGCCAAAACCAAATGCATTTTATGGTTATCTGACATGTTTGTTCATAGACTGTTTTAACTGAGAAAATTTGACAGTCAATATCTTTTGACCCATATGTCGTCATGACACAAAATTTGACAGGGTACAAGAACGTGGAATAAAGAAGTGACATGTCAGCTTTTAGAGCCCAGTTATCTGTTTTTGTCAGTTTTTAAGGCTAGTCAGTGGACCTCTTGGTAGAAAAATCACAATTTCTAGAAGGTGTTAAAGTGAGTTTTAAGTTTTTAGGCAATGGTCAAATTTGATTTTAATTCATGCCAGGAGGTTCATTTGATCAGTTTGAAGGGTCAGGCATTTTAATTTCATTTTTTTTTTAGCCGAACCCACTTTGGTGCCCAACTGAGTACACCAGAGTTGGTAAGACAATGTGTGGTTCAATGTTATTTGGAGACGATCTTAACCATCATTATTACAATTTAATATGCATGCATATCCATTTATGGCTAAGCATTTCTGTGGTATCAAATTCAATAAATATAAACAAGGAGGTCATTCTAGATTGTGTCACTTGTGATGAGCATCTAAAGTTGAGATTAATACAAGGGGGTATAAGAGGTAAACTATTTCATCTTTTCAAGAGGATTCTTGAGTCTCTACATTCGAAGTAATTGGTTTCCCCTTCACCAATAAGTGTTTGAGACTTGGGTGATATGTTACACATTGTGTGAACAATTATGTTGCAAAGAAAGGACATTTGGGGAATATGCGATGACATCATTTGGACAAGATTATTGCAATGCCTTAGCTTAAAGATAAAATAGCTAGTCCATCTCTTCTCGTCCTTAGCTTCGGCTCGAGGTGTGAAGCGACCATATAGTTTCCCTAACACGAGCCATTCTAGATCTATGAGACCCCATTGGGGATCTCCTCACCAACAACACTCCTCTCGTAGCACTCAACTTCATCATAGGGCCTCTAGTAGCTGCACAGATCAGTCGTTGTTGGACTTTTTTCCTGTGAGGACAGATACCTATTCTTTTCCGTGATGTCTCCTACTTTCTTCTTCTTTTATTGTACTTGTTCTTTTTTGGACACCGTTTGGTGCTCCGTTTGTTTGCTTTCTTCTTGGTGTAAGTTTCCAGTCCCATAGATCCACGTTGTGGTCTTTTGTTGGACATTAATAAATTATCTTAATATCTTATCTTATCTTATATAAATTATAGGAGGATTTAGTTCCCCAAATCAAGCATATGATATGCCCAAGTGAGTCTTTATCGTAGAAGATAGGTGTGTTTTCTATTTCCATTATCCATGATGTGCTCAATCCCACATTATATCTGTTGAACAAAGGAAGACCAAACTAGTGGTTTCAAGAGAGAATGGAGGAAAGCCCTTTCCCCATGCTCGGTTGTTGATATTAAATTAGATTGTGATCAGATTTGAATAAGATCAGATGCACTAAACGACCACCAAGAAAGAATTGAATGTTTTAACTGAGCAGATGCAGAGGTGGTTGAAGATTCATTGCTAAGGTCAATCAAGGACAAACAAAATCAAATTGAAAGATTTGTACATCTTGGGTGTGTATATGAATTTTCCTTCAGAGGAGGGCTTTCTCATTTATTCTAAGAAGATATTTCTGTAACAACAATGAGTAGATTTGATTGCCAATAGAAGAAGTAAGAGACAATTTCTACAGTAGCAGAAGGAAGAGTTTCAGCTGTACACTTGGTAGTATCCGATTTTGATTTGGGTTTCTCTTCCTGTCTATATATCTCTCCTCTTTTCTCATTGCAAGGGCTCTAGTTCTGGAGAATTTTCTCATTATTGTGATATCGTGGTTGGTTCCAATTTTATGATTGTGATACCATATTTTCAGTTTTTCTCTGTATATGAACAACAATAACAAAGTTTTATGTATAGTCTATGTATATTGAGTTGTTTCTCAATTATTTTCATGCATCTTAAGTGTATTGTTTCAAAGAGATGAGTACAATGAACAACCAATTTCATAGTTTCATTCTGATTCTCGTCTCCTTCCTCTGTTGTTTGCAATGTTTTGTGGTTTAGGAACAAAGAGCTTAAACCCATTTGTAACCCCTTAAAGTTGTATGTCTTGTTAGATTTCTCTATTGGAACAAAGAGCCAAGAAAATGCTTACTTATCTTGACAAGGTTGCAGGTTTTATCAAAAGGATATTGCATATGTATGAGAGTTTTTATGAACATTGATGTATGATTCACAAGGAGATAGGATAGATCCGGCATCCTGATACATGATATGTGTCAATGATTTGCAGGGATGTGTGTTTGTAAGTTGTGGAATTTTCCAATAGATAAGGCACTGATCAATTGTAAGATCAACATGTTCTTGCTGTTTTATTTTCAATTTTTTCTGATATCAAACTTAAATGAATTATCCTTTTCCTTTTTTGTTTAAGAGATGAAAAGTGTTACCCTCACTTAGTTTATCAAATTCATGAGTTATGTCATTAGCTATTTCATATCCATGATTGTTTGCATAAATACATAAGATTTAGGGGTTTTTATTTGTTATATAGATTCAATTATATGCTTTAACACTAGCATAATATAAAGAATATGAGGTCCACCCGCCTAGGTCTTGGACAGCCTGGAGAAGAAGGAGAGTAAATAGCCTTATAGTTGGCCTTCGTGTCTGAATAGGTAAATTGAACATGGGAATTAGCTGCTCCTAGGTGCATGTGTTCTTATCACTGGGTTATTAAAAAAATGTTAATTTAGGAGCCAACAACCTAGACTATAATACGAATATCTTTAGAACTCTTAAACCTCCAAAAGGTTCCAAAGTATGGAGCTTTATGCAGGAATATAGGAACATTATATCAGAATAGACCTCCTCGGATATAGGTCTAGGTAACAAAGCCCTATTCTAGGAATATTATTTGGGGGGGGGGGGGGGGCGGCTCTTCGCTTTCTAAAGTAATTTCCCCTAATATCAGGACTACTCTCTCCAATTTATCGGGAAAAACCTTGAAAAAGATGTGGTTTTCCTTGAAAGTGACCCAAGCATAGAATAGAAATGGAAATCCCTTGACAATACCCCTTCGAAAAATGACAAAAAATTAGAGTTATCATCCCTTATAGATACTAGATCTATTAATCCCATGAATTTGGATGACTCTCTAGTATGGTTAGACTCTAATACTTGAAAATAAAAAGTTAAAGAGGGGTGCTAATGTTGAAAACAATTATTCAATTGTATATTGTTTTTGATGTTACACAAAATGTCAAGTATCAACTGAGCAATTAGTGTCTTCTAAGCTCACTCAAGCATTGAAGACAGTCTGCAGTGTATGACGAGCACAGTTAGTGTCTACCGAGTTCACTCGGACATCAAAGGAAAGTTAGAGAAGATTCAATGTTAACTGAGTTCACTCAGTTACTAAAGGAAGTTAGCGAAGATGCAGTGTTAACTGAGCTCACTCGGTTAACACAGGAAAATCATTTCTAAGTTAGTGTCTACCGAGTTGGGTTGGCTAACAAAGGATTTTTCCTTTGACAAGATATTCAGTTTAATAAAGTTATTTGTCAGTTCTAGCCAACTGAAGGGATGAAAATTAATTGTTCAAGGTTGTATTCAAGCTGACTTGACAATGTAAAAGATATAAGGTCAAGTTATGGATGAAGATGAGAATGTGTGGAAGATAAGAAGATGAATAGAGGAAGCGAATTGGAAGGATAATCATAATATCCTAGTTTACTGAGATACAATGATTAATCTGATCAAGGAGGATCAAGTATACAAGCGAGAACTAAGATTTGAATCAATAAAGACAGTTGCATCAACAATTAGGTCAAGTCATTGTTACACTCTAACAATTGTAACAATGAGTCAAATCTCCTAATAAAGTTAGCCTAACAACTATTTTGTAAATCCTCTAATAAGGTGGCATTTCTAGATTGAAGTGTCTAAAGATCTCTAATAAGGCCACTCTTAATAGGATTATTAAATCCTTTAATAGGGTCACACCTAACAACTTGTTTTGTAATATCTAATAGGGTTGGCTCCTAACAGGGATCACTTCATAAGAGTAAAAAATAATAACTAGTTGTAATTGGTGGTTTTCCCAAATTGGGTTTCCACATTAAATCTTGGTGTCTCTTGTGTTCATGCTATTTCCTTTATGTGTATGCAACTAAGTAAAAATTAAGATTAAAACACTAAGCATCTTAAGAAGTTGTTATTTTAGTGCTTACCGAGTGACAGTAATTGTTAGTGTTAACCGAGTGATTATGTTCTAACTGAGTTACAACAATATTTCAGTTTTAGTAGAGTTTTGGTTTTGTTTTGTGTTGACATCTTAAGGGATCTTGGATTTGTTTTTTTCATAACTGATTCACCCCTCCCCTCTCAGTTACTCTTATATTTCCAACAATTGGTATCAGAGATTTTGATGCACTTCGAAGCATGAAAAGAACTCATAAAGATGCATTTGGCAACCATTAGTGACTCGGGCCTAAAATACTTGGAGAACAAGTATGTGGCACCTAATGGAACTTTGACATACTGAAAAGAAGAATCATAAGTTAATGATGATTGATATTGCCTCCATTCTCAATTATGTTGAATTTGATGAAGTCAAAGATTGTGCTATTGGTCATGAAATGTGGGTCAAGCTAAAAGACATCTACGCAGGAGATGACAATATGAGGAGAGCCAAGTAAAAAAGTTTAAGAGGCCAGTTTGATCAGATGAAGATGAGAGAAGATGAAAACATTGCAAAATAGAGTGAAAGAATCAAAGCAAGTTTCAGTGCAATTAGAGCCTCAGGAGGGGTAATAGATGATGTAATAGTGGTCAACAAGGTACTCAAAACTCTTCTTCCTATCTATGCAATTAGAGTTTCAGCTATTCAAGAAATGAGATGCAATCCCAAGAATGATATAACTTTGGATGCACTAGTGGGAAGGTTAACAAACTTTGAGTTAGAGAACTATGATATGTTTCTAACTTCGGTAGCATTGAGTTTGCATTTAAAGCCGAGCTTTCACTAAAAAGAAAAGGTGGAAAATCTAAAAGCAAACAATCTGAAATTGAAGACAGTTTTGATAGTGATCTTGAAGCCACCGAATCCCTGCTTGCAAGAAGATACCCCAAAGGAAAGGGAAAGTACTAAGGTAAAATTTCTCTAATCTATTTTTCTTGTGAAGAAGTTGGTCACATTGCTGCAAGGTGTCCAAACAAAGAAGACAAAGAAGAATATTAAAAAATAAGTACAAAGGCAAGAAGGATTTCAAAAACTACAAAGACTACAAGGATAAAGGTAATAAATCCTGTTACATGGCTAAAGACTCTAATAGTAGTGATGATGATGAAATGGTTTACATTGCTATACACGATGAATCAAATGATGAAAATGATAAGATGAACCTCATTTCTCACGTCAAAAAGAATGACACATGGATTATTTGTAGTGGTTGTTCTCACCATATGACTGGTGATAAAATAAAATTTGAACAAATGGAATACTATGATGGTGGGAGTGTCAGATTTGCAAATAATGAACCTTCTTGTATAAAAGGAAAAGGTTGCATTGCATTAACCAATGAACTCAGATGTGACAATGCCTACTGGGTTGAAGGACTGAAGCACAATCTATTGAGTGTGGCATAGTTGAACAACATTAGATTCAAGGTAGATTCATGAATGGGAAGGCCAAGCTGCTAGATGGAAAAGGCAATCTAGTTGGGACTGACAATCAAACAAAAGGTAATTTATTCTACCTAGATCTAAGTGAAAGTTCATGTTTCATAACTCAAGTAGAAGAAAGCTCGTTGTGGCATAAAAGATTGTGTCATGTGAATTTTGATAATTGGATCCAAATAAGCAAGAATAAAAGAGTGAGAGGTATTCCAAGTCTAAGGAAACCTCATATGGGCATGTGTAAAAATTGTCAAATTGGAAAGATGGGAAAGAAAAGTTTTAAAAGAAGAATTATCATTTTGAACAAGTCTTGGAGCTGGTTCATGCAAATCTTTGTGGACCCATTGGCATAGAGAGCTACAATGGAGATAAGTATTTCATTTCATTTGTTGATGATTATTCTAGAACGATGATAGTAATGTATTTAAAAGATAAGTTTGAAACTTTTCAAAAGTTTAAGTGGTATTTGTCTAGAGTAGAAAAAGAAACAAGAAATAAACTAAAGTGTTTACGGTTAGATAGAAGAGGATAATTCATCTCAAATGAATTCAATGAATTCTGCAATGAAAGAGGAATTAAGAGACAAGTATCAATCCTTGGTACACCTCAACAAAATGACATAGCAGAAAGAAGAAACATGTCTATCATGGATTGTGCAAGAACCTTGATGATATAGAAGAATATTGCAATCAAGATTTGGAAGGAAGCAATCAGTACTATAGTACATACCTTGAACAAAGTACAATTGAAGAAAGACTCAAATCAGACTCCTTATGAATTGTGGTATGGCTATAAACCTAATGTCAGTTATTTCAAAGTATTTGGAAGCAAATGTTATATCTTAAAAGAGACCAGGAAAGAGAAATTTGATGCAAAGAGTGATGAAAGTATACTCCTAGGATACTCCAACAGAAGCAAATAATACAAATGTTTGAATCTAACTACTCATAAGATTATAGAAAGTGCACATGTAAAAATTGATGAGTTTGTAGAAAAGAGTGAAGAAGAGAGAAAAAAAGAACCTGAAAACTAGAAAAGTTTTGTTTACTTTGAATGTAATACATTGCCTAATGTTCAAACAAACACAATTGGAAATCAATAGTCTTCACCACCCGAGTCCCCTAAATCTCCAGAAGGACTCAAGTTGCACCCAGTGCAACTCAAGTTACAGTCTGAAGGACCCGAGTTACAAACAATGAGACCTGATTATGATTCAAAAGATGATGTTGAGAACAGTGAGTTGAGTGAAACAAGTTCTAAATCCTAAGTACCTGTACTTGCAAGATATGTCAGAAGGCATCATGCACCTGAGAAAATAATTGGACATCAGTCAAAATATTTCGTGACAAGGAACAAATTAAAAGGTATATATTTTCTTACTAAATTCGAATCTAGAATTGTTAAAGATGCACTGGATAATGAAAGTTGGATTGAGGCAATGAATGAAGAGATTGAAAAAATTGAGATGAAGAAAACTCAGACTCTTGTTCGTAGACCCAAGGACAAAAATGTAATTGGTACAAAATGGGTATTTAGAAGTAAGTTGAATGAAGATGGAGAAGTATCAAGAAACAAGGCAAGGTTAGTATGTAAAGGTTATTCTCAAGAAGAATGTATTGATTATAATGAAACTTTTGCTCCTGCTGCAAGATTAGAGGGTGTTAGAACACTACTTTCTTATGCTACACATAAAGGATTCAAAGTATATCAGATGAATGTTAAATCAACATTCTTGAATGTAATCCTAGAAGAAGAAGTCTACATTGAGCAACCTGAAGGTTTCATAGATCCTCGGAAAAACGATATGGTTCACAGACTACAAAAAGCTTCATATGGTCTCAAAAAAGCCCCTAGAGCATGACATGAAAGATTGCATAATTATCTAGTAAAGATTGATTTTCGAAGGACAAATGACAACAACCATCTATACATCAAAGAAGGACCAGGTAAGAAGATATTGCTAGCAGAAATATTTGTAGATTGATGCAAGGGCATCTGAGGGTCAAGGCTATTGACTTAGACGTGGGTTTTTGTCAAAATTTACTTCTGGGGGTCATAACTTTTGACTTAGATGTGGGTTTTGGCTGAAATTTTATAGGTAGTTGCATGAGGAGTTATTTGGATTGCCAATCGAGCTTAGCTCGATAGGTGGTCATTTCAACATTTTCTCAGGAGCCTGAAATATCATCTTGACCTCTAAAATTGGTTTTTTGTGTTTTTTCCAATTTTTTTAGAAAGTTGTTTTTGTAATAAATTTGAAATCAATTTTTTGATTTTATCAATTAGTTGGAAATTCATCTTGTCTTTGTTGGGGGCTTTTTCTGAGAAAAACAAGATTCATACAATGGGTTTTTAAAATTACCAAATATGGAAAAATTTATTTTTCTCAAAAACTGCCAAATATGGTAATTTTTTGAATTGTAATAAGTATGTTTTATATTTCATCGTAGATGCAGAGTAGAGTTGCAAAAGTTTAATGAAGGATTATGGTGTTCTGAAACTTCTATGTTGTGTCATTTTTTGGTTTATTCTTTGAAGAGTTGAGGGTTACATCATAGATGATATATTATTTGCTAGATATGATGACCTATGTAAATCCTTTTATGAAGAAATGAGTAAGGAATTTGAAATGTCAATTTTCAGAGAGATCAAATTCTTTGTTGGCCTGCAAATTCAATAGAAGAAGGATGACATCTACATTACTCAATCAAAGTACATCAATGAGATATTAAAGAAGTTTGGAATGGAGGACTCCAGTCTAGTTGGGAAACCTATGTCTACTAGACATAAGCTTTCTAAAAATGATGATTCCAAAGAGGTAGATTAGACTAAATACAGATCAATGATTGGAAAACTTCAATATATAGTGCACACAAGACCTGATATTGCACTATTAGTTGGTATGGTGGCAAGATTTTTAGCTAATCCAAAAGAAAATCATATGATGGAAATTTAGAGAATCATGAGGTATCTAAAAGGTACTGAAGATTATGGCTTGTGGTATGAGAAAGGAGGCAACTTTTCATTGAAAGCCTTCACAGATGCTGATTGGGTAGGAAGTATTGATGATAGGAAGAGCACTAGTGGTGGAGAACTCTTTCTTGGAAAGAGGCTAGTGTCTTGGACAAGAAATAGGAATAATTGCATCTCTCAGCCTACAACAAAGGAAAAATAAGTTGCAGCAATAGTCAATTGTTCCAATATTATTTGGTTCAAACAACTGTTGTCAGGTATGACAGAATAAATCAAGGATCTTGTAATTATCTTCTATGATAACACTAGTGCAATTAACATATCCAAGAGTCCTGTGATGCATACCAAGACCAAGCACATTGCAATAATATATCATTTTATGAGAGAATTGGTGCAAGACAAAGAAGTAAGATTGGAATATGTGAATACAAAAGAAAAAATTGCAGACATATTCACAAAGCCTTTACCTAAGGATGCATTCTTGTATCTAAGAGGTAAGCTAGGGTCATTTACCTATCTAAAGCTCACTAAAACAAAATTTTGGTGATGCATCAATTGAGTATTTTGAAGATCAGTCAAGTTGATGTAGTAATAAAAGAACATATTGCATATGAATCTATATATCAGATACATTGAAATTCATTGGATGCTGTCTTTGGCATGAGATGTCAAAGAGGGAGACTTTGCTATCATTGAAAATTTGTATTTGAGATGAGGGAGAATGATTGGGATGTCAGAGTTTGATGTCATATCAGAGATACTGCAATCAAAGAATCATTCCAGAGGGAGTTCTCATGAATGAGAATTAGAATGAAAATAAAGATATTATCCTTACTTCTATTTTTCTCTAAAATTTCATTGTATAATGACATGTTGTGTTGTCATCAATTCCAAAGAGGGAGATTATTGAAAATAATTATTCAATTGTATATTGTCTTTGATGTTACACAAAATATCAAGTATCTACCAAGAAATCAGTGTCTGTCGAGCTCACTTGGCTGTTGAAGATAGTTTGCAATGTATGACGAGCATAGTTAGTATCTGCCAAGTTCACTCAGGCATTGAAGGAATGTTAGCGAAGATTCAATGTTAACCAAGCTCACTCGGTTAACAAAGGAGAGATGACATGGAACCAGTTTTAACCAAGCTCACTCGGTTACTAAAGGGAGTTAGCAAAGATGCAGTTTTAACTAAGCTCACTTAGTTAACACAGGAAAAATCATTTCTAAGTTAGTGTCTACCGAGTTGGGTCAGTTAACAAAGGATTTTTCTTGTGACAAAATATTGAATTTGACAAAGTTATTTGTTAGTTCTAGCATATTGAAGGGATGGAAATTAATTGTTCAAGGCTGTATTCAAGTTGACTTGACAATGTAAGAGATATAAGTATAAGATTAAGTTGTGAATTGAAGATGATAATGTGTGGAAGACAAGAAGATGAATAGAGGAAGTGAATTGGAAGGATAAGCATAATATCCTAGTTGACTGAGCTGCAAAGTTTAATTTGATCAATGAGGATTAAGTATACAAGCCAAAATTGAGATCTAAATCAACAAAGATAGTTGCATCAGCAATCAAGGAAAGTCATTATTACTCTCTAACAATTGTAACAGTGAATCAAATCTCTTAATAGAGTTAGCCTAACAACTATTTTGTAAATCCTCTAACAAGGTGGCATTCCTAGATTGAAGTGTCTGAAGACCTTTAACAAGGCCACTCCTAATAGGGTCACACCTAACAGTGTGTTTTATAACCTTTAACAGGATTGGCTCCTAACAAGGCTCACTTCTGAAGAGTAAAAAATAGTAACTAGTTGCAATTGATGGTTTTCCCAAATTGGGTTCCCACATTAAATCTTGGTGTCTCTCATGTTCATGCTATTTCCTTTATGTGTATGCAACTAAGTTAAATTAAGATTAAAAAACTAAGCATCTTAACAAGTTTTTATTTCAGTGCTTATTGAGTGACAATAATTGTTAGTGCTAACCGAGCTATGTTGTGTTAACTAAGTGATTTTGTTCTAACTGAGTTACAACAAGATTTTAGTTTCAGCAAAGTTTTGGTTTTGTTTTGTATTGACATCTTAAGGGATCTTGGATTTGGTTTTGTGGTAACTGATTCACCCCTCCCATCTCAGTTACTCCTCTTATATTTGCAACAAGTAATCCTTAGTAAATAAAGAAAATTGGAACCACTCTAAGCTTCAACTTCATCCATGTTGGGATAAGATGTATTTACCTAAAGATGACATGTTCACCCACTCCGAGCTTCCACTTCATCTATGTTGGGATAAGTTGTGTCTACCTAAAGTAGGCATGTTCACTTGGGTTGTAATCTAAAAACACATCTTAAGTGATGAACGATTTAGGAAAATAGGCTTTGATGACCCTTCTAGATGCACCCTATGTTAAGCACAGGAACAAATTGTGGATCATATCCTATTAAATTTCTATTTTGTTCACAATTGTTGGCTATGATTAATTAAAGAATTACAATTATACATTCCCCTTCCTAACAACATTCTCAATATTTTCAAAATTTGGCCTTACCCATATAAGAAAAAAACCCCTCTATCCATTAACTAAAATTGTTCAAAATGTAATTGAAGGATATCTTGTCCAAGAAGATGAAGCCAAATAATTTGATTAATAAGATATAAGTAAGCATATCAGAAGTAACATGCAATAGAGTTAAGAAAATCAGATCCTGAAATAATATATTCTCTCAGTGGGACAATGAAATCCAAAGTCATTGGTATAACTTGGATGTTCCACCTCATTTTGGTATAGAGGGAAAATATTCTTCTTTAGTCAAACAAAACTATATTTGGCCTCCCCGCAATTTTATTGGTATAAATTAAAATTTGGCAGAGCTTTCCCTGGAATTCTTAATTTGGCAGGCATTGGAGGTATTATCCTTAATTGGAATAAATACATTTGTGGAAGGATTTCTAAAGCCATTGGGAAGGCCACTAATAACATTGCCAAATTAGAAGTCCTCTTTGAAGCGCTGATTATGTGTAAAGATCCCATGATTAAAAACCTTGAAATTGATGAAAACTCCAAAATTGTAATTACTACCATTAGAATAGGTGCAACTCTTAATTGGTGCTTAAACTCTAATCTACAAAGAATTTGGGGTCTGCTAAAATAATTTAACAATGTTAGTTTTAAGCATAATTACATGGAGGGTATTATCAAAGTAGATCAAATCACATACTTAGGCATTGTAGGATCAAAAATCTTTGAACTAATCAATAACATCCAACCTATAGACCTTCATACTACTAGTTAATTGTCTTACATTTTGACTACACAACCATTTGAAGATAGTAAATCAGCCTTTATTGAGGTTTTATATCTCAGAATACTATTTAGTCAGATTAACAAGTTTCAACAATTGGATATAGTTGATATAATAATTTTAGCCTATGTGAGGCTATTATGATCTATTTTTTAATCTAACAAACTAATAATTTATGTAGTAGCATATGTGTAATCTGTGTAGAAATACTCTCCATTTTCATGACACAAAGACAATAAATGGAAAACAATTCTATTTATAGTTTGTACAAAATTATAAAAGGTTTTCCATGTTATATGATGAAATGAGGAAACCTCAAGCTATAATGTAATCTTTGAAACCCTGAGGGAATGCCCTCAAGACAGAAAAAGTTGTAAATAGGGGAATACCCCTATACTTAATTTTCTTGCAATATAGTGAGTGGAGAAAAAAAGTCCTTAGGTAAGGATGGAGGTTTTATTGAATCCTTTCCTTCCTGCCAGCGCCCATTTTGAATAGAGAAAAATGTATAATTTAATTTAATTTTTTAATTAAATAAATATGACTATTTGCTTTTATCGAATAAAAAAAATCACCAAACTCCCTTTAACTAACCCACAATTAGAATCATCAAGCATCACTTATATTTCAGAATCGCTCAATTTAGAAGATTGAAAGTTATAGAGTTGCAAGACTTGGAATATGTAAAACATTGTCAATGGAAACAATCCTCCTATCACATAAACATATTGTTATTTTTTCTTTATCCATAATCTTCACTTAGGTGTAATTGAAAAGAAAAATATTCATGTATGAAGAAAACCACTCCTTGTGAGAAGTCATATGAGATGATGAATGTGAATCAACAAGCCAAACATGATTACTTGCATAACTAAAATAAACAAAGCATCATATCACAATCACTTGAGGATTTAATCTATGGAAGCATCTATTCTCTTCTCAATCTTGCATTCCTTATTCACCTACATCTTTTTCAAAAAATGATCACTTAGCTCATTTGGGTGGTATTAGAGAATCCTTGTGACCCATTCTTGTTTTTATCTCCTCTAGGCCCTTTCTTCTTGGACCTTCCTTGAAAATTCAAGACATCTCAAAATCCAAGAAAAGTACTCGATTTATAAATGGATTGCATATTGACTTTGACCTTGAGTTGTAGAAGCCTTGGCTATTGGACGAGAGGAGAAGCATTTCCAGTGGGCTTGATGTCCCAACTACAGACCTCTAAGTAGTCTCATACATTCTCTAACAAGAAAGAACTTCCCTACCCTAGGCATAAGGCTTGGGGCACCACTATCTAACCATTGGGCATCTTGGTGTTAGAGCGTCAGTTATACAACCAACTAGGCTTAGGATACCTACCCTCCACATTTATATTAGTTGTTAATGCTCTAACCTCTAGTGGTCACAACAAAAAGCATGCCACTAACCTACCTTGGCCAAGGATTTGTGAGGGCACTATGTGCGCACTCAACCACCACTCAACTTGAGAACAAGACTATATTAGGGACTCTCATGAGATGACACTGGTTCTTGTTCAAATAAAATTGCATATTTTAGTTATTGATGGTTTTTTCTTTCTATCATGCAACAATAACCATAGTTCAATGATTTGTTTCTCACACCCTTTATCTCAACCATACTAGTCTTCCTAGATGATTCATTAGGTGGATGCATAAATAATTGTAATCAAATCCAATAAATTCACCTCACTGGCTTGGCATTATAAAGAGATTCTAAATTTTAAAAGCATTCTATGCATAGCCAATCCATTTTCCATTCTAGCATTCATATTACAAAATATATTTGAAATGTTTAAGCATCCACACACCTAGTTAATATATCTTCCATTCAGAAAGCATATGATAAAGTTGTTTGACACTTTCTTTGTAAATCCCAAGAGGCTTTAAATTTTTTAGAAAGATGGATAAACTTAATTTTCAATTTCACATCTGCACCTAGGGTATGTGTAGGATCATGGTGTGCCAAAAAGTGACAATGTGAAAAAAGTGGAGTTTGAAAATGTCTAAAGGCGTTTCAAAATCCACTCTAACTTTTTTCCACCTATCTTGATACCAAGGCTAAAAGTTTGGGCCAAGCCTTTTCAGGTATCCAATCTGTAATCGAGTATCTGATTTCATATCGGATACCCGATATGAAATTGGGTATATGATATGAAATCGGATACCCAAAACCTGTGACATAGATGTTAAAAAAAAAACCTGAGAGTTATTTTGCATTATGTTTTTTTGAGTTTTATTGTTGTGCTCCATTCAGAAATCAAATTTCTAAATGAGCATCAGTTAAAGGTAAGCTTTTTTGTATTTTTTAATGATTTGAATGAATACTATTATAAATTAGTTATTTTAAATATAATTTGTCAAAATTAGGTTTTTTTTAATAGAAATTGTTGAAATTTAGGTTGTGCTTAATAGAAATTATGTTTTTGCAAATTAATAGATATGGCTGACCCAAATGATGATACTGAGATAGGAAATAATGTTCCACATGACCCTCCACCAAATGATCCAGTAACCCCTCAAAACCATATACTAAATGATCCCCTACCCCCTCAAAACCCTCCTCGAATTGAAAATTTGATAATTGAAAATCTCACTGAACTGAGGATTTTGCAAACTGCATATAACAATATACCCTTATTGGCTCCCATGTTATCCATGTTAAACACCATAGTGGATAATATTGAAACACTTACCAATGAACACAATGCTACTCTTCACTGGCATGAGGAAATGCATGCCATGTTTGATGATGGGTTGGACTATGAATAGGTTGTGGCCCTAAATATAAGTAAAGATGATATAGTTAACCTTTTTGCGGACCCAAAAACTGGTAAAAAAGTAGAACGCAGAAAGCCCAATTTATCAATTAAATGGTGCACAAATGAGGCTATGCATGCAAACTTTTGGGATCATTGGTGTATGGTTTTTGACATCCCTCCACACAACAATTTAGAGGTGCCATTCTATTTCATTAAAAAATTGCATGCCAAATTTGTGTTGCACCTCAAGGTGAACTATTGGAGCATGAGGCCCAACATGGGTGTAGGAGGAGGAGCTCCTCAGAATAGACCCTTTGTCTAGTGGAAGAAAGATGGCACTTTTGTCCCTCCGACCGATGTCTCCCCCCTCCTCTAGTGCAGGATCATGATATCATTGCAAAGGCTAGCTCTCATACTATTAGAGCCATCCATAGAGTGAGTAGACTATTGATATCCTAGGCTAGGTTAGTATTGCCTCCCCGTGTTGATGATGCTGGTGTGAGTTCATCATCGACAAGCTCATCACATGTTTGTGTGCCCCACACTTGCATAATGTGCAAGAATATTTCTTTGGGTCCCATAGGTGATCATTCTGAGTATTAGTTTGTATTTGAGGAGGATACACTATACACACATATAGAGGCTACACAAATTAATGTGAGAGAGGAGGGGCATGTAGAGGCATGGAATCCTTCTGTGTTAGTACATGTATACATTCTTTTGTTGAAACATATGCAATTTAAAGTTAATCTTTATAATAGAGTAATTTTAACCCATACTAACTTATACATGTATGTGATCTTCATTCATGTTTAGTTGATGACTGAGGAGGAGCTCAGACAGGTTGATAATGTCACGCTCTTGGCTATTTCATTTGGCCTTGAGACATCTATGGTACATTATGTTGTGTTCTCATTGTTTTTCTATTTGATATTGGAGCATATGTGGTTTCTAATATTTCTTTTGTCTTGCAGGTATCACTTTTTAGTGGGGGGAAGAGTGTAGGGGGTGAGGAACAACCCATTGACAAGGGAAAGGTAATTAGGTGCTTTTAAAGTGATTAAATATTGATGCATTCTTGTAAAATGTTTGTGGTAATAAAATTTAATTACATTTTTTAGTATAGGGCGTGGCTACTGAGGATGAGTCTAGGAAGATTTGACATTGCAAACCCTCTGGCGTTTCATTCGTAGTGAGAGCCCCATCATAGGCATAAGTATCATTTATTTTTTATTTTCATTATTTTCATAAATAAATTCAAAACTAATTTCTATGATATTAACGACTAGTATTTTGTATCTCATAGAAAACACCTAGTGCACAGAAGGTTGGACACTAGAGTTTTTTTTATAAATCTTTGATGATGCAACCATTATATCCAAAGGAGGAGTTGAAAGAGGTAAGTTGTAGTTTGAATTCTTGATTATATGTTATAAATTTAGTATGATATGAATTATAATATTATAGTTTAAGTTGTAGATTCGTCTGACAAACATACTTGAACATATACAAGCCACAATCAACGAGGTTCAAGCATTGCCGAGGACATATGAGAGCCTAACTAGCATAGCAGGTTGACGAGAGAGGTATTTATGATGAAAGTTTAATACTATAAATCTTCATTAAAAAAAGGATCATTATGCATTTGAGTAATTCAATGTTAGATACATAGAATCATATAAATTTTGTAGTCTAACTTTGGGTTTTCCTTTTTTACTTATGTGGGAGGCATCCAATCCACCTAGTGCAGTAAAGAGGATGCATTTTGATCATCCACCAACAACATAGGATAGTATAGTTCTCATAGGATGTGTCATGAGATATTTTGAGATGGCATATACCACATTGCATACAGAAACATTGATATTATACACATTTCGATGACATAATTAGCCAGATTTTGTATATGGATCTATGTATTTTGATATATATTTGCATAATTTGTCTATGGATACATGAACTTTGATATATATATTTGTGTAATTTGTCTATGGATACATGTATTTTGATATATATATTTTTCATTTATGTACACAATGATATACATATTAATTTAGTATAATATTGTTCAATTTATCATGGATCATGTGTATTGCTCATGTTTATGGAATATCATTCATTTTAATCATGTTTGTTATATTTGATTCAAATGCAATAATTTGTGAATAACATTTTAACAACCATTATTATCAAATTTTGATGCAATTTTTAATTTGAAATGATATCATATATGTTTAAATTGAAATGATCTATGCAATCCCTTAATATGTCACCATGGTACACCCACTCAAATGCACTTAGAGCACCTTGGATATTCTTCGATATAGGGTGGCCGTGAATGATGGAGGCTCTTTGCGACTAAAATAAGAATGTCACTAGGGTTCACCCGCCCATCCAGAGCTAATGATGCTGAGGATTCAATGCCAAGATGAACGATTTCAAAGTTACGCAGTGATGCACCTATGAATTGAGGCACACTGCAAGTTTTCGAATCGAGCAAGATCGCTGTGCTGAATCCAAAAAGAATGTGATCTCTTGAAAATGAGATAGATTATTGTAGGCCTCAACATGACTATCTAGTAGAATTCTACATTTCATCGATAGCCCCTACGAGCTCTGAGTTACGACCCTCAGAAGATCAACCTCAAAACACACTTAGAGAACCTTGGAGACTCTTTGGTACGAGGTGGCCATGAACAATGGAGGCTCTTAGTGGCTGAAAAAAGGGTGTCACTAGGGTTCAACCACACATCTAGATCTAATGGCACTGACGATTTGATGCAAAGATCAGGAGTTTCAAAGTTACGCAGTGATACACCTATGAACTGAGGCACACTATGAGTTTTGGCATTGAGTGAGATTGTTGTGCCGAATCCAAAGAAAATGTGATCTCTCAAAAATAAAATAAGTTATTGTAGGCCTCAAAATGACTATCCTATAGCATTCAATATTTCATTGATATCCCCCATGAGCTCCAAGTTATGACCCTCAAAAGATCGACCTCGAAATGCACTTAGAGCACCTTGGAGACTCTTCAATATGGGGTGGCCGAGAATGATGGAGGCTCTCTGTGGATGGAACAAGGGTGTCACTAGGGTTCACTCACCCATATAGAGCTAATGACACTAATGATTTGATGACAAGATCAATGGTTTCAAATTTACGCAGTGGTGCACCTATGAATTGAGGTACATTGCAATTTTTGGCATTGAGCAAGATCGTTGTGAAAAATCCAAATGGAAAGTGATCTCTCAAAAATGAGATAGGTTATTGTAGGCCTCGACATGACCATCCTATAGCATTTTATATTTCATCGATATCCCCACGAGGTTTGAGTTACAACCCTTAGAAGATCGACTTCGAAATGCACTTATAGCACCTTGGAGACTCTTCAGTATGGGGTGGCCGCGAACGATGGAGGCTCTCTGTGGCTAGAACAAGGTTGTCACTAGGGTTAATCCACCCATTCAAAGCTAATGATTCTAAGATTAGCAGTTTCAAAGTTACACAATGATGCACCTATGAACGAAGGCACATTGTAAGTTTTGGCATCGAGCGATATTGCTGTGCCAAATCCAAATAGAATGTGATCTCTTAAAAATGAGATAGTTTATTGTAGGCCTTAACATAACCATCCTGTAGAATTTTATTTTTCATCAATATCCCCCATGAGCTCCAAGTTACGACCCTTAGAAGATCAACCTCGAAATGCACTTAGAGCACCTTGGAGACTCTTCAGTACGGGGTGGCTGTGAATGATGGAGGCTCTTTGCAGCTAGAAAAAGGGTGTCACTAGGGTTCACCTACCCATTTCAAGCTAATGATGCTGATGATTTGATGCCAAGATCAACAGTTTCAAAATTACACAGTGATGCACCTATGAACTAAGGCACATTGCAAGTTTTGGCATCGAGCGAGATCACTGTGCTGAATCCAAATGGAATGTGATCTCTCAAAAATGAAATAGCTTATTTTAGGTCTCAACATGAACATCTTGTAGCATTTGACATTTCATCGATAACCCCCATGAGCTCTGAGTTATGACCCTTAGAAGATCGACCATGAAATGTACTTAGAGCACCTTGGAGACTCTTCAGTACGGGGTGGCCACAAATGATGGAGACTCTCCATGGCTAGAAAAAGGGTTTCACTAGTGTTCACCTACCCATTTAGAGCTAATGATGCTGATGATTTGATGCCAAGATCAGCGGTTTCAAAGTTACGTAGTTATGCACCTATGAACTGATGCACACTGCAATTTTTGGTATCGAGTGAAATCATTGTGCCATATCCAAATGGAATGTGATCTCTAAAAAATGAGATAGATTATTGTAGGCCTCAACATGAATTTCTTGTAGCATTGAATGTCTCATTGATAGCCCCCATGAGCTCCGAGTTACAACCCTCGAAAGATCAACCTCAAAATGCACTTAGAGCACCTTGGAGACTCTTCAGTATAGGGTGGCCAGGAATGATGGAGGCTCTCCATGGATAGAAGAAAAGTGTTACTAGGGTTCACCCACCCATCTAGAGCTAATATCACTAATGATTTGATGTCAAGATCAATGATTTTAAAGTTACACAATGATGCACCTATGAACTGAGGCACATTGTGAATTTTGGCATCGAGTGAGATCACAATGTCAAATCCAAATAGAATGCGATCTCTCAAAAATGAGATACATTATTGTACACCTTGGCATAAAAATCATGTGGAATTCAACATTTCATCGATAGCCCTCATGAGCTCCAAGTTATGACCCTCGAAAGATTGACCTCAAAACACACTTATAGCACCTTGGAGACTCTTTGGGTACAGGGTGGCCATGAACGATGGAGGCTCTTAGTGGCCGGAACAAGAGTGTCACTAGAGTTCAACCACCCATCTGAAGCTAATGGCATTGATGATTCAATGCCAGGATCAATAGTATCAAAGTTACATAGTGATGCACCTATGAATTGAGACACACTACAAGTTTAGGCATCGAGTGAGATTACTATGTCGAATCCAAATGAAATGTGATCTCTCAAAAATGAGATAGGTTATTGTAGGCCTCAAAATGAATATGAAGGCTCTCCAAAGCTAGAAGAGGAGTGTCACCAGGGTTAGTATTAAGTAAAAACATTATTTTTTACCTCTCTAAATTTTTTGGCATTGGGCACAGTGCAAGTTTGGTGTTAGTATGTATTAAAATCATCATTTTTTAGGTCTCTCCACATAAATTGCACTAAGTAAAAACATTTTTGTTTCTTACATTAAATCAACAAGTTTACATTTTTAATATCTCAAGTGTTTCATCATTATTACATCAATACACAACTATCAAAAATCATAGTGTCAAAAATAGAATATATTTTTCTTCATTCTGCTCCTTATTTAGTTTTTTATCTTCATGCATGGCTACTCTTCATGATGTACCTACATTCCAATATCATAAAAATATTAGTGACTTATTGTATTAAAAAAGATAATCATCAGTTCACTGAATCATTATGAACAAAATAACATAAGAAGTAAATATACCTAGTCGAGTGTTCTTGTAGGGTCCCCTCTTTGTTTTAGGGTCTCCAATAGGGCTTCGTGATCAACATTAGTAATAGTAAAAAGTTCTTTTTCTTTTGGTATTCCTTGATGCTTCAAAAAATTCACTTTTTTTGTTATAATAAGATGTGAATATATGATAATTGTTTTGTGCTTCTGATAGTCTTCGAATGCAAGAATTCAATTCCTTCTAAGCATGTATGTCCGCAACCATGTTCCAACAACAAAAAAAAAATTAGTAGGATATGTGAATCCATCATCATCTATGATTGGTTGTGCAAGCTTTTGTTACCTCTTACATAATGTGCTAACCAATAATTTGATTTCTCATCATTCCCTTGTGGTGCAACCAATGCAAAGACACACCGTAACTAAAGAAGATATGATAGATGGTTATGCTCAAGTGAATTTTCCATGTCATCATTTTTGATAGAGGGTATGATAGAAAATGGAGTAAGATAATGTGGAGCCCACGTGTCCACCCACTCACTCAGCTCACAGTCATCCCAATCACATTGAAAACAACTAGGACAAAAGCAAACTAGCTATCCTGTCCAAATGCTCCATTTACTAGAATCAAAGCTCCAGAATGAATGCATTTTTGATGAGTCTCTAACTGTAGCACAATTTGATCTATCACCTATGGACCCTTCCTCAACCAACCAAAAGAACCTGCATATTATTGAATCAAGAGTCTCCCTATGATAATGCTGAACTATACCAATCAACAATGCTACGAGCATCAAGAAGCTCTACTAATGAAATCTTCAATTGCTCCTTAACTAGAGCTCTCTTCACACATGCCCCTGATCTATCATGTTCCCCTTTCCCATGGCCAGACTCAAAATAACTACAAATATGAGCCACCACTTCTCTACGTGCATCCTACACAACCAATAAAATATGTGAGCATTCTTGAATCAACCTGTGCAATTATTTGACCAAATGATATGTATATCCATAGCAATGTCATACTCCTGTAAGAAATCAAAATAATTCTCAAAATAATGTTGCATAGACTTGTGAGAGTGAGATCTATCATCACTCATGTAAAAATGGTACTTTCTAATAATCTTTCAATTATCTTTTGTACTATCAAGGGCATGTCTACATGTTATGTGGACAAAAATAACAATCGAAATGGAGTTGTAATTTTGAGATTGTGTCTCATTTTGAGGCTGCAATGTGTAGTTCTCTACAAAGTTAGCAACTGATATAATAGTTCCAATGGGAAAAGTCTCCTTACACATTCTAAATTGTTGATCCAACCACTGAGACCTTTGACTATGCCTTGCATACTTGTAGAAAAGATTTGTCTTGAAATCTGAAATAAAACTAGCCACACTGATTTCTTTTGCAACCAATTCACATCTAGAGCCCTCACCCCAACTCTTCAATGTGTATTTCACCATTTCATTTACCATTTTTTTTACCATTGTCCTCCCAAGATCTTTTTTGCACCCCTCATGGAAACACATGTCAAACTTGGATAAGCCACCACATTCTGAACACTTCTCATTTAAGCAAGCATTTTTGTAAAAGAAACAACCATCAACTCTACGAAATAAAAATTGATCTAGCAAATCTCTTGATGATTTTGGAAGCCTAATAGCACCACAATTCTCCAACACTTCTTTACTATGCAAAGTATAACAGATGAAGCATAATAGTTCATGGTGCATAGAAAACTTGACATGATATTAGCAACAACATGTATTTTAAAATTTAAATGGCACACAATAAAATGGCTTCATTCAAAATCCATTTGTGATATATGCAATCTTGGATGAATTTCTCTAAATTCTTTGAACAACATAGTTTGACTTACCTCCAAATAATGTTTAGGATGTGGCATGCGGTCTTTGATGTCAATTTTCAACTTCAACATGTCTTTAGCATTGGGTGATAGTCTTGAGCTAGAGTGCCAAAACTGTGTAATTTCTTCCTTCACATCATCAGATAGCTTCTTATCAAAACATGGAAGTCTCCTACAAAAGCCTATGTTTCATTTTGAAGAGGATCATCATTTCTCTCTCATCTACTATGTGCTCTTCTCAAAGTAGTACGATTTAAATTCAAGTCAATACAAGTTTGTCTCATATATCTACCCTTTCTCAAATGATGACTTACCAAAGAGGTTATAATAACCCTTCAAGAAACTCTCTTATCCTTCTCCCTACTCTTTTTCCTAGTGCTATTGAGAGCACTTCAAAGATTCTTCACAATAATGACATTTATTTCCAATTTTTTATTGACATGAATCTTCAATTTGGAAAGCATAGGTCTCATTTGTTGCATCTTTAGTAAGAGCATAAAAAGTTGACATTGCTCCACCACTATCTTGTTGTCGAAAAATATCTTATATAGTCTTGAAGCCATAACCAAATGGTTATTTGTGATTTTTTTCCTTCCAAATTGGTAATAATCATTTCATCAATTTCAATTACCCATTTTGGTGTTCTAGGACCTTCATGTCGATTATAATTAGGAGATATGTAACATTCCTGTGCATTTTCATTTCGACATCATCAATCGTGCGATTCACATTAAGAACTGGTAAATTTTCATTCACTAAATTTTCAATCCCGAAATTATCATTATCAATTGATACATTTTCATTCTCCAACTGTACATATTCATTATTTGACTCTATGATTTCACCTTCGATAAATACATCGTCAACTTGATTCACATTTAACATACCTTGTCTCTTCCTTCGGTGATTTACCTTGTCCCTTTCCCTTTATGATGCAATGTCTTCATTCGATACCTTTCTTTTGTGTTTAGCCTTTTAACGACTACTGCTCCCCATTCAGACAACAATATCAGACACATAATCATACATTATAGCAACATTTTCAATTGTATGGGTCCCAATAAATCATTTTTTGCCAGTATTTTGGGTACCTAATATGATATCGGGTACCTGATATGGACACCCAAATTTTGGAGGGAAGTCAAAATTTGGCAAGTGTGGGCAATGCGAAGAAAATTGTATATTATTATATATTAGTATTTTATTATATATAATATAGTAATATATATATGACTATTAGTATTTTATTTGATATCATATAGTAATATATATGACTATTATTATTAAATATAATATAGTAACATATATGACTATTATTATTATTAAATATAGTATTGTAATATATATAATAATTATTATGATTATTATTATTATCAAATATAATATAGTAATATAATAATAATAATTATTAAATAGGTCATCATAATATAATAATAATTATTAAATATATTATAGTAATATATATGATTATTATTATTATAGAGTCATATATAATAATAATAATTATATTTAATAGTCTTATATTATGATTATTATTTTATTTAATATAATCATATATTATAATTATGTCCCTAGGAGTCGTAGGGACCTATTTGATTTAATAAAATGGGTCAAAAGGGGTCATAGGAGAACCTATGACCCCTTTCGACACATTTCATGACAATGTATGTTCTTACAAGTCCTAGGACCCCTAGGGACCTATTTCGTTTGATTGAATGGGTCGAAAGGGGTCTTACGATAACCTATGACCCCTTTTGATGCATTTCATGACAACATATGTCCCTAGGGGTCCTAAGACCCCTAGGGAGCTATTTTGTTTGATCAAATGGGTCGAAAGGGGTCATAGGGCTACCTATGACCCCTTTCGATGCATTTTATAACAAAATATGTCCCTAGGGTTCCTTATTTCATTTAATCGAATAGGTCAAAAGGGGTCATAAGACAACTTATGACCTCTTTCGAAGCATTTAATGACAACATATGTCCCTAGGGGTCCTAGGACCCTTAGGGAACTATTTCATTTGATTGAATAGGTCGAAAGGGGTCATAGGACTACCCATGACCCTTTTCGACGCATTTCATGACAACATATGTTCCTAGGGGTCTTAGGACCCCTAGGGACCTATTTTTTTTGATCAAATGGGTTCAAAGGGGTCATAGGACAACCTATGATCCCTTTTGACCCATTTCATGACAACATATGTCCCTAAGGGTCCTAGCACCCCTAGGGACCTATTTCATTTGATTGAATGGATCAAAAGAGGTCATGGGACAACCTATGACCCCTTTTGATGCATTTCATGACAATATATGTGCCTAGGGGTCCTAGGACCCCTAGCGACCTATTTGGTTTGATTGAATGGGTCGAAAGGGGTCATAGGACAACCTATGTTCCCTTTCGACACATTCCATGACAACAAATGTCCCTAGGGATCCTAGGACCCCTAAGGATGTATTTTTTTTGATCAAATGGGTTGAAAGGGGTCATAGGAAAACTTATGTTCCCTTTTGACACATTTCATGACAACTAGGATGCCTAGGGACCTATTTGGTTTGATCAAATGGGTTGAAAGGGGTCATAGGATAACCTATAACCCCATTCGATCCATGACAATATATGTCTCTAGGGGTCCTAGGATCCCTAGAGAGGTATTTGGTTTGATCAAATGGGTCAAAAGGGGTCATAGCTATAGGACAACCTATGACCCTTTTTGACGCATTTCAAGACAACATATGTCCCTTGAAGTCCTAGAACCCCTAAAGACCTATTTTGTTTGATCAAATGGGTTGAAAGGGGTCATAGGACAAACTATGACCCCTTTTGATGAATTTCATGACAATATATGTCTCTACCCCTAGGGATCTATTACGTTTGATCAAATGGGTCAAAAGGGATGCATTTCATGAAAACATATGTTCCTTGAATTCCTATAACCCCTAGGGACCTATTTCGTTTGATCAAATGGGTCGAAAGGGGTCATAGGACAATCTATTATCCCTTTCAATGCATTTCATGACAACGTATGTTCCTAGGGTTCATAGGGACCTATTTTGTTTGATTGAATGGGTTGAAAGGGGTCACAAGACAACTTGTGAGCCCTTTCGACACATTTCATGATGACATATGCCCCAAGGGGTCATAAGACCCCTAGGGACCTATTTTGTTTGATCAAATGGGTTGAAAGGGGTCATAGGACAACCTATGACCCCTTTTGATACATTTCATGACGACATATATCCCTAGGGATCCTAGGACCCCTAGGGACCTACTTTGTTTGATTGAATGGGTTGAAAGTGGTCATAAAACAACTTATGACTCCTTTCGATGCATTTAATAATGAAATATGTCTCTAAGGGTCCTAGGACCCATAGGGACCTATTTTGTTTGATCGAATGGGTCGAAAGGTGTCATAAGACAACCTATGACTCCTTTCAATGCATTTCATGATGACATATGTCGCTAGGGGTCGTAGGACACCTATGGACCTATTTCATTTGATCGAATGGGTCAAAAGGTGTCATAAGAAAACCTATGACCCCTTTTGATGCATTTCATGGTGACATATGTCCCTAGGGGTCCTATGACCCCTAAGGACCTATTTGGTTTGATCAAATTGGTCGAAGGGTGTCGTAGGACAACCTATGACCCCTTTCAATGCATTTCATGACAACATATGTTCTTAGGGGTCTTAGGACCCCTAGGGACCTATTTTGTTTGATTGAATGGGTCGAAAGAGGTCATAGGATAACCTACGAACCCTTTTGATGCATTTTATGATAACATATGTCCCTTGGGGTCCTAGGATCCCTAGGGACCTATTTGTTTGATCAAATGGGTCGAAAGGGGTCATAGGACTACCTATGACTCATTTTGATGCATTTAATGACAACATGTCCCTTGGGGTCCTAGGACCCCTAGGGACCTATTTCATTTGATTGAATGGGTCGAAATGAGTCATAAGACTACCTATGACCCTTTTCAAAAAATTTCATGACAACATATGTTCCTAGGGACCTATTTTGTTTGATTGAATGGGTTGAGAGGGGTCATAGGCCAACCTATGACCCCTTTCAATGAATTTTATGACAACATATGTCCCGAGGTGTCGTAGGGCCCCTAGGGACCCATTTGGTTTGATTAAATGGTTCGAAAGGGTTCATAGGACAACTTATGACCCCTTTCAACACATTTCATGATAACATATGTCGAACCCCTAGGACCTATTTTGTTTGACGAATGGGTCAAAAAGGGTCATATGACAACCTATGACCTTTTTCAATGCATTTCATGATAACATATGAAAGGGTTTATTGCATAACCTATGACCCCTTTCGACGCATTTCATGACAACATATGTCCCTTGGGGTCCTAGGACCTGTAGGGACGTATTTTGTTTGATCAAATGAGTCGAAAGGTGTCATAGGATAGCCTATGACCCCTTTTGATGGATTTCATGACAACATATGTCCCTAGGACCCCTAGGGACCTATTTTATTTGATTGAATGGGTTGAAAGGTGTCATAGGATAACCTTGACCTCTTTTGATACATTTCATGACAACATATGTCCCTAGGGGTCCTAGGATTCCTAGGGACCTATTTCATTTGATCAAATGGGTTGAAAGGGGTCATAGGTTTTCCTATGACCCCTTTCAATGCATTTCATGACAACATATGTCCCTAGGGGTCCTAGGACCCCTAAGGACCTATTTCATTTGATCAAAGGGTTGAAAGGGGTCATAAAACAACCTATGACCCCTTTCGGTGCATTTCATGACAACATATGTCCCTAGAAGTCTCAGGACCCATAGGGACTCATTTCATTTGATTGAATGGGTTGAAAGGGATCATAGGATAACCTATGACTCCTTCCAATGCACTTCTTGACAACATATGTCCCTTTGGGTCCTAGTACCCCTAGGGACCTATTTCATTTGATTGAATGGGTCGAAAGGGATCATAGGACTACCTATGACCCTTTCGATGCATTTCATTACAACATATGTCCCTTGGGGTTCTAGGAGCCCTAGGGACCTATTTCATTTGATTGAATGGGTCAAAAGGGGTCATAGGACTACTTATGAACCCTTCGACAAATTTTACGACAACACATGTCCCTAGGGACTTATTGCATCTGATCGAATGGGTTGAAAGGGGTCATAGGACAACTTATGACCCCATTCAATGGATTTGATGACAACATGTCCCTAGGGGTCCTAAGACCCCTAGGGACCTATTTTTTTTGATCGAATGGGTCGAAAGGATTCATAGGAAAACATATGAGCCCTTTCAAAGTATTTCATAAAAACATATGTCCTTAGGGGTCGTAGTATCACTAGGGACCTATTTCATTTGATCAAATGGGTCGAAAGGGGTCATAGGACAACTTATGACCCCTTTTGATGCATTTAATGACAACATATGTTCCTTGGGGTCCTAGGATCCCTAGGGATCTATTTTGTTTGATCGAATGGGTTGAAAGGAGTCATAGGACAACCTATGACCCCTTTCAATGCATTTCATGACAAAATATGTCCCTAGGGGTCCTAGGACCCCTAGGGACCTATTTTGTTTGATCAAATGGGTTGAAAGGGGTCATAGGTTCGATGAATTTCATGGCAACATATGTCCCTAGGGGTCCTAAGACCCCTAGTGACTTATTTCATTTGATCAAATGGGTTGAAAGGGGTCATATATCCTATGATCCTTTTTAAGGCATTTCTTGACAACATATATTCCTAGGAGCTCTAGGGACCTATTTCATTTGATTGAATGGGTCAAAAGGGGTCATAGGACAACCTATGACCCCTTTCGACACATTTCATGACAACATATGTCCCTAGGTGTCCTAGGACTCCTAGGAACCTATTTGATTTGATCGAATGGGTCAAAGGGGGTCATAGGATAACCTATGACCCCTTTCGATGTATTTCATGACAATATATGTCCCTTGGGGTCCTGGGAGCCCTAGGGACCTATTTTATTTGATTCAATGGGTCAAAAGGGTTCATAGGACAATATATGACCCCTTTTGATGCATTTCATGACAACACATGTCCCCAGGTGTCCTAGGACCACTAGGTACCTATTTGGTTTGATCAAATGGGTCGAAAGGGGCCATAGGACGAGCCCTTTTGACACATTTAATGACAAAATATGTCCCTAGGTGTCCTAGGATCCCTAGGGACTTATTTGGTTTGATTGAATGGGTTGAAAGTGGTCATAGGACAATCTATGACCCCTTTTGACACATTTCATGACAAGATATGGACCTATTTAATTTGATCGAATGGGTCAAAAGGAGTCATAGGTCCTTTTGATGCATTTCATGACAAGATATGTCCCTAGGCATCCTAGGACCCCAATATGTTAGGATTAAACCATGGACATAAAATAAAAATTACATGCAAATATAACTAGTAACAGAAAATAACGTATCACATAGAAAAGAGCACAAGGAAACAAGATTTAACGTGGTTCACCCAATCCCTGGGCTACGTCCACTAAACAACAAGTTTGATATTATTATGATTCAGTGATTACAACTTGATTACAATCAATAATCCCTTACAACTCAATACCACTGCAAGAACCAATTTCGCATCACAACTTAATGAAAATACCTAACCCTAAGCCCTTTTATACAAGCAACTTTATGCCACTTTAGGGTTACAACATGTTGGCCATATGTCAGCCACAATGTTGACCACAACCAAACTTTTTTTCAAGGTGATGCCTCGAACCCCAAAGAATTTATGAAGTATGTGCAAGACTTTCTTGATTAGTCACCACAAACTAACAATCTCCCACTTGGGGATTGATTAGACTCCACACTAGACAACAATATCCCACTTGGAGATTGATCCGATAGAAATTACCACACAATGCTCTCACTGAATTAAACCACCCTAAACTCTGCTATTCTTTTATTTAGGTTCAGTCTAGAAGACCAATCGAAGCTGAAGAGGAGTTCAACTTCTCCCTTGTCACCACCTTTGTAAACATATTTGCTAGATTATCATTTGTATGTATCTTGTCCAAATTTAACTGTCCATCCTCCAAAATTGATTTAATGAAATGGTACCACAACTGTATGTGTTTGGTCTTGGAATGCAGAGCTAAATTCTTCGCAAGATGAATGGCACTCTGACTATTTGTAAACAAATAATTATCCTTTTGAGGATGTCCCAATTCTTTCAAGAAGAACTGAAGCCATATCATCTCCTTGGTTGCCTTGATAGTAGCAACATACTCTACCTCTGTAGTGGATAAAGCATTAACCTTCTGTAACCTAAAAACCCAACTCACGGTTGCCCCACCAACAGTAAAGACATAACCTATAGTACTTCACCAAGTATCAATATTCCCTGCTAAGTATGAGTCAACATAGCCTTGTAAATCAATAGTAGAACCCCCAAAGTGTAAAATCTTATTGGATGTTCCTTTCAAATATTTGAGAATCCATTTGACTGCATTCCAATGCTCAATTCCTGGATGACTCATATACCTGATAATGACTCCCACTACATGTGCAATATTTGGCCTAGTACAGACCATAGCATACATCAAGCTTCCTCCAGTTGAAACATAAGGTACCTTGGACATCTTATCCTCCTCTTCTTGTGTCTTGGGACACATCTCCTTAGTCAACTTTAAATGACCAAGTAAAGGTGTGCTGACATCTTTAGCATTCTTCATAGAGAAACATTGCAACAACTTCTCAACATAATCAACCTAAGATAGCGTCAATTTCCTATTCTTCCTATCTCTGCAAATCTTCATACCAAGGATTTGTTTTTCTGCCCCCAAATCCTTTATAGTAATTGCATGTGCTAATTGGCGTTTCAGCCCCTTAATGGGAACCATGTTAGACCTAGCTACAAGCATATCATCAACATATAAACATAAAATAATGTAGCTATCATCATCCAACCTCTTAAAGTAAACACAATGATCTGAATGACACCTATTGTATCCATGCTCATGCATAAAACTATCAAATTATAGATACCATTGCCGAGGTGCTTGCTTCAAGCCATATAAACTTTTCTTCAATTTTCACACTAAGTTCTCCTTACCTTTGACCTCAAATCCCCATGGCTAAGCCATATATATCTTTTCATCAAAATCACCATGAAGAAAGACTGTTTTAACATCAAGTTGCTCTAAATGAAAATCTTTGGTAGCCACAATACTTAAAACAATACAGATAGAAGTCATTTTAACAACAAGAGAAAACATCTCATCAAAATTGATTCCTTTTTTTTGTGCAAATCCTTTTACAACTAACTTGGCTTTAAATCTTTTCTTACCTCCTTCCTCTTCTTTCAACTTGTAAAACCACTTATTTTGTAAAGCCTTTTTACCTGCAAGCAACTTGCATAAATCCCATGTCTTATTGTTTAGAAAAGAGTCCATTTTGTCTTTCATTGTAGACTCCCACTGAATCTTAGTATTCACTTGCACAACTTCATCATAACATTCAGGTTTACTAGCATTTGTTAATAAAATAGAATACAAAGAGAGAGAAAATCTTTCTGGAGGTCTAATTTGCCTTGTTGACCATCTAACATGCACTGGTGTGTGTGGTATTTGTGGTTGTTGCACATCATCAGGAATGGCTGGAACATCATCTTGTGGAGTATCATTGAACACTGCATAATCATCTTCTTTCTTCTCATGTTGCTGCAACAGATCTTTATACAACACTTTCTCATTGATAAGACATCCCTGCTTCTTACAATTTTTTAATTTTCAAAATTCCAAAGCCTACAACCAAATTCATTAATTCCATATCCAAAAAATACACATTTCTTTGACTTAGCTTCTAGCTTGGTTCTATTTTTAGAATCTATGTGAGAAAATGCTTCACAACTGAAGCTTTTGAGAAAAGAATAACTCACCTTCTTACCAGTCGATGCTTCCTCTGGAATACCACAACCTAAAGGAGTAGAGGGACCTCTATTAATCAAATATACAATAGTATTGACAACCTCTACCCACATGTGTAAAGGCAATCCAACATGCAACCTCATGCTCCTTGCACGTTCCATTATAGTCCTGTTCATGCGTTCAACCACTCCATTTTCTTGTGGAGTCCTTGGAACAATTTTCTATCTACGAATACCATTAGTGGAGCAATAATCTTCAAATTCATGACTGTAATACTCACGACCATTATTAGATTTGAGACATTTTAATTTCTTACCAGTCTCATTTTCAACCAAGCATTTCCATTTCTTAAAAGTTTGAAATACATCAAATTTCTGTCTAAGGAAATAAACCCATACTTTTCTAGTTGCATCATCAATAAATGTAACATAATGATGAGAGCCACCAAGGGAAGATAACTGAGCTGGTCACCATACATCGGTATGCACAAGCTCTAATTTCTCCTTTTTTTTCTTTTTCCTTCCCAGTCTTGACAAAACTCACTCTCTTTTGTTTTCCATACACACAAATTTCATAGAAATCCATATTAACACATTTTAGACCTGGTAAAACTTTCTTTGAATGAAGTATTTTGATACCTTTCTCACTCATGTGCCCAAGTCTATTGTGCCACAATGCTGTATCAGAATTTACAACAACTATTTTTTCTCCCTACTCAACTGTAGCAACTGTTCCTAAACATTTATTTTTCTCTGAAACAATTAAAGTAGAAGGAATAATATGGCTTGTACAAAGATATAAGGTGCCTACTTTCACACCATTTACTACTACAAGGGAACCTTTTGAAACCTTCCAATTTTTATCATTAAAAGTAACTACACAACCCTCATCATTGAGTTGCTCTACTAAAATTAAATTCCTACTCAGCCTTGGAACATGTCTTACCTCATGTAGTAGCCAATGATTCCCATTCTGCAATTTAATCTTAAATTTTTCCTTTCCAACAATCTAATAGGGTTCATTATCCACCAAATAAACAAGTCCAAAATCCCCTTGGACATAATCAATGAAATAACCTCTATGAGATGTAACATGAAATGAAGCACCAGAATCTAAAACCCAGGAATCACAACACTTTCTAAAGACAGAAGCAAAGCATCCTCTTCGAATTTGTCACTTACCACATTTGCCTCCTTTTCTCCATCTAGTTTATCTCCTTCATTTTTGTTTCGATTCCAACAATCTTTATTTTTGTGGCCTAGTTTCCCACAGTACCAACAGTCATTTGGTCCTCTCGATTGAGACCTCCTCCCCTTTGACTTTTCTCTTGATTTCCCATGATTTTCAGAGTTACTTCCTCTCTTAATCTTTTTGCCCCTGCTTTGTGTATTCAAAAAAATTCTTGATGTAGATCCACTTGACATTTTCCTATGAGTTTCCTCACTCAAAACAACACCAATCACATCCTCACATTTTAGGGTACTAGATCTAGGAACATAATTACTCACAGCCATTACCGAGCCATTCCAGCTTTCAGACAAAGAACACAAAATCAAGAGAACCCTAATTTCTTCATCAAAATTGATACCCATAGAAGATAACTAACTAGTAATAGTATTATACTCATTTAAATGATTTACAACAGATCCACCTTCTGCCATTTTCATATTAAATAAATGTTTCATGAGAAATACCTTGTTTGAAGCAGAGGGTTTTCATATAGTTTCGCTAGGGTTTGCATCAATTCTTCTGTCGTCATCACTTTTGTAATATTATATGCCACTGATGTGTCAGGCATAACCGAATACTTCTTAGTGCCTTTCTATCTAAAAGATCCCATTTTTCATTTGACATAGATCCCTGATTCTTGGTTTTGCCTTCCAAAGGCTTCCATAAATCCTTCTGATAAAGATAGTCTTCCATTTGCATCTTCCATAACTAGAAGTTCTGCTCGTTAAACCTATCAACCCTCAGCTTACCCTCATCTGCCATTACTCCCACTCAACCGTGAGACTCCCACTTAACTGTGAGACTTTCCTACAGAGGATAACTAAAAAAAAACCTTGCTCTAATACCACTTGTTAGGATTAA
The DNA here is from genome assembly GCA_028749045.1 of Cupressus sempervirens. Classification (NCBI taxonomy): domain Eukaryota; kingdom Viridiplantae; phylum Streptophyta; class Pinopsida; order Cupressales; family Cupressaceae; genus Cupressus; species Cupressus sempervirens. The sequence goes on from CM053787.1 coordinate 980,185,871, forward strand.
ACCACAAACAAAAAATAACAATTACATACAAATATAACCAGTAACAAAAAATAACATATCACTTAGAAAAGAACACAAGGCAACAAGATTTAATGTGGTTCATCCAATCCCTAGGCTACGTCCATCAAATAATAAGTCCCATATTATTACAATTCAGTGATTACAACCTGATTACAATCCGTAATCCCTTACAGCTCAATACCACCGCAAGAACCAATTTCACATCACAACTTAATGAAAATATCTAACCCTAAGCCCTTTTATAAACATAGCTCTATGCTGCTTTAGGATTACAACATGTCAGCCATATGTCAGCCACAAACTAACACTATAGACCTATTTGGTTTGATCAAATGGATTAAAAGGGGTCATAGGAAAATCTATGACTCCTTTTGACATATTTCATAACAACATATGTCCCTAGGGGTCCCAAGATTTCATTTGATCGAATGGGTTGAAAGGGGTCATAGGATAACCTATGACCCCTTTTGACACATTTCATGACAACAAGGACTGCTAGGGACCTATTTGTTTGATCGAATGGGTTGAAAGGGGTCACAAGATAACCTATGACCCCTTTTAATGCATTTCATGACAACAGATGTTCCTTGGGGTTCTAGGACCCCTAAGGACCTAATTTTTTTGATTGAATGGGTTGAAAGGGTTCATAGGACAACCTCTGACCTCTTTCAACACATTTCATGACAACATATGTCCCTAGGTGTCTTAGGATGCTTAGGGACCTATTTGGTTTGATCAAATGGGTCAAAAGGGGTCATATGACTACCTATTAACCCTTTCGACGAATTTCATGACAACATATGTCCCTAGGTGTCCTAGGACCCTTAGAGACATATTTGGTTTGATCAAATGGGTTGAAAGGGGTCATAAGACAACCTATGACCCATTTTGACGCATTTCATGACAACATATGGACTTATTTCATTTGATTGAATGGGTCAAAACTTATGACCCCTTTCGACGCATTTCATGACAACATATGTCCCTAGGGGTCCTAGGACCCCTACAAACCTCTTTGGTTTGATCGAATTGGTCATAAGGGGTTAGAGGACAACCTATGACTCCTTTCGACACATTTCATGACAACATATGTCCCTAGGGGTTCTATGACTCCTATGGTTTTATTTCGTTTGATCGAATGGGTTGAAAGTGGTCATAGGACAACCTATGACCCCTTTCGATGCATTTCATGACAATATTATATTTAAAATAATAATATAATACTATATATTTTAATATAATAATAATATATTACTAGATTATATAATAATAATAATCATATATTATTATATTATATTTAATAATAATAATCATATATATTACTATATAATAATAATAATATTCATATAATATTACTATATATATATTTAATAGTAGTAATAATTATCCTATATATTACTATATTATATTTAACAATAGTAATAATAATTATCATATATATTACTATATTATATTTAATAATAATAGTCATATATATTGCTATATTATATTTAATAATAATAATAATCATATATATTACTATATATAATAATAATATAATATCACTATATATAATAATAATAATAATCATCATCATCATCATATATAATAATAATAGTCAATAATAATAATGATCTCCCCATTTCTCAGATTTTGGTTTCCTTCCAAAATTTGGGCTATTTCCACACTTCCCAAATTTTGGTTTCCGTCCAAAATTTGGGTTATGAATCTTTAGGAAAAATTTTGGCCACCACTTTTCGGGTAACCGATGTGATCTAGTATCAGGTACCCAATTAGGCTTGGTATTTACCAAACCTATTTGGTCAACTCAAAAAACATGTTTGAGATAGGTTTCAATTACATTCAGATTTCGAGTAGCCATCTGACAATTTTTTTCTTATCAAAATTGAATGAAACAAAAAGGGTTTTTTTATAACAGTCTCAAGATTCCATCAATATAATTGCTGTCAAATTCTTAGTTCAATAAGTGTTTATTAGTTAATTTTTAATGAATATTTTTGTAAACTGCTAATTGACATACTGATTGAAAAATAGCTATAACTTTCAAATAGTATAACATTATTGAAATCCAAAAGTTGTGTCACATTCTATGCTTTGCCTAGTATAAGAAAAAAATAATTTTGTAAAGTTTTCAATTAGTTAATGTGGTCAGACACAGAAGTTTTTTTAATTCTAGAAACATTATAGTAGAAAATTCATATTTAATTATTTATTTGGAATAAAAATACCCAAAAATATGCGTCACATTCGAGAATGAGTTTACTTTTTTTAAATCTATAATTATATTTTAAAATATCATCATTTGATTTTGACTAAGGTGGTCAGACATACGCTTAATTTTTATTTTCTCCTTGAAATTTTGGTAGTACTGCACTAAAATCTAAAATTTTGATAAATCAAATAATTTTTTCTCTAGATAAGGCCTAATAGTTTAGAAATTAAATTAAATTTCCCATAGATTCTTTTCTTACAAATTTTGATATAAAGCCCATAACTACTTTAAAATTATGTGTCAAGTTAATATAACCCTGATTTGTTGGTTTTTCACTAACACTTAAGGCCATAGTTTGGTTGACCATGATCCTGCACATACCCCCTAGAATTTATATTCTTATAAATGGTCAACCATAAGGTTTCTTTGATATATTAAGAGGATTAAGACAAGGGGATCCAATATGTCCCTTCCTATTTGTGATCATGACTAAAACTTATGGAAGGATGTGAAAATTTTATTATCCCTTGAATAGAATTAAAGGTGTTAAAGTAACTCAACGTGTTTCAAACATTACACATCAATATTTTGTAGATGATACTATTTTAATAATCAAATGTTAAAAGGAAGAAGCCCTAATTCATAAAGAGACCCTTCAGGAATATATGAAAGCCTCAGGCCAACAAGTAAATAGCGATAAACCATAAATCTTTTTCCTAAATAGTGATGCATCAGTAGAATTTGAAATATGTAACATTCTTTGTTTTAAGAAAGGGGCCTTTCCTTGTGAATAACTGGTCATCTCAATTGAAAAGTTTAATAGATCCTCTAAGGCTTGGGATTTGATTCTTAATAATTTTGACCAAAAAATGGATAAATTTGAAAGGCAAATGGATTTCAAATGTTGGATGGTTAACAAAGGTTAAATCCATTCTGTCATCCCTACCCTCATACCTGATGTCTTTCTTACCTCTTTTTGTTAAAGAAAACCCTAACATTGAGAAAAAAAATGAGGAATTTCTTTTGGCAAGGCATCTCCAATAATAAAAATGGCATTAATCAGGTGGGAAAAATATTGTAGACATATTGATAATGGTGGTCTTGGTATCAAATGAGTAAAATGACAAAATTAGGCTAAAGGAGTCAAACTAATATGGAAGATGTATCAAAATCCAAAAAGTAAATTTGTTAGGATCCTTTATAACAAATACCTTGACCCCAATGATAATAAAAATATCTTTAGAATCCTTAATCCTCCAACAGGTTCCAAAGTATGGAGCTTTATGCAGGAATGTAGAAATATTATATCAGAAAAGACCTCCTTGGATATAGGTCCAGGTAAAAAATCCCTATTCTGGGAATATTACTGGGGTGGGTAATCTTCGCTTTCTAGAGTAATTTCCCCTAATATTAGGACTAATCTCTCTAATCTATAGGGAAAAACCTTGAACAATATGTAGTTTTCCCTAAAGGTGACCCAAGCCTAGAATGGAAATGGAAATCCTTTGACAATACCCCTTTAAAAAATGTCAAAAAATTAGAGTTATCCTCCCTTCTAGATACTATATCTATTAATCCCAAGAATTTAGATGACTCTCTGGTATGGTTAGGCTCTAAAACTGGAAAATAAAAATTTAAAGAGGTATACTAATCCTTAGTAAATAAAGAAAATTGGAACCACTTTGAGCTTCCACTTCATCTTTGCTAGGATAATACATGTCTACCTAAAGATGACATGTTCACCCACTCCGAGCTTCAACTTCATCTATGTTGGGATAAGTTGTGTCTACCTAAAGTTGCCATTTTCACTTGGGTTGTAATCCAAAAACACACCTTAAGTGTTGTCTGGTTTAAGAAAATAGACATTTATGACCCCTCTAGATGTGCCCTATGTTACAGGAAGAGACTGTGGATCATATCCTATTAAATTTCTCTTTCGTTCACAATTGTTGGCTATGACTAATTAAATAGTTACAATTCTACGTTCCCCTTCCTTAAAAAATTCTCAATATTTTCAAAAGTTGGCCTTACCCATATAAGAAAAATACCCTCTATCCATTAATAAAGATTTCTCAAAATTTAATCGAAGGATATCTTGTGCCAAGAAGATGGAGCCAAACAATTTGATTAATAAGATAGAAGTAAGCATAACAGAAGTAGAAAACAATAGACTTAAGAAAATCAGATCCTCAAATAATATATTCTCTCAATGGGACAACAAAATCCTAAATGATTGGTATAACTTGGATATTCCACCTCATTTTGGTATAGAGGGAAAATATTCTTCTTTAGTCAAACAAAACTATATTTGGCTTCCCCACAACTTTATTGGTATAAATTAAACTTTGATAGAGCTTCCCATGGAAATCTTGGTTTGGCAGGTATTAGATGTATTATCTATAATTGGAAGAAAGACATTTCTAGAAGGATCACTAAAGCCATTGGAAATGCTGCTAGTAACATTTTCGAATTTGAAGCCCTCTCTGAAGGGCTTACTATAATGTGTAAAGATCTCATGATTAAAAACCTTGAAATTGAAGAAGACTCCCAATTTGTTATTAATGCCATTAGAAAAGGTGCAACTCATAATTGGTGCTTAAACTCTAACCTACAAAGAATTACGGGTCTATTGAAATACTTTACCAACGTTAGTTTCAAGCATACTTACATGGAGAGTATTATCAAAGAACATAAAATCACATACTTAGGCATCATAGGATCAAACATCTTTGAACTAATTATGAACATCCAACCAATAAACCTTCATACCACTAGTTAATTGTCTGACATGTTGACCTCACAACCATTTGAAGATAGTAAATCAACCTTTTTTTAGTTTTCTATCTCATAAGGAATAGTACTGAGTTAGATTCATAGGTTTCAAGAATTGTATATAGTTGATATAATAATTTTAGCATGTACAAGGCTATTATTATCTATTTTTTAATCTAACAAACTAACAATTTTTCTAGTAGCATATGTGTAATATGTGTACAAATACTCTCAAAGATCATGAAACAGAGACACAATGAAAGGAAAACAATTCTATTTATAGTTTGTATAAAATTAAAAAAGGTTTTCCATGTTATATCATGAAATGAGGAAACCTCAAGTTGTAATGTAATCTTCGAAACCCTGAGGGAATGCCCTCAAGACATAAAAAGTTGTAAATAGGGGAATGCCCCTATATTTTATTTTCTTGTAATTTAATGAGTGGACAAAAAAATTCCTTAGGTAAGGATGGAGGTTTTCTTGACTCCTTTGCTTCTTACCGGTGCCCATTTTGAACAGAGAGAAATGTATATTTTAATTTTAATTTAATATTTTTTTTTTTGGCTATTTCCTTTTACTGATAAAAAATAAAATCACCAAACTTCCTTTAACTAACCTACAACTAGAATCATTAAGCATCACTTATATTCCAGAATCGCTCAATTTAGAAGACTGAAAATTATCTAGTTGCAAGACTTGGAATATGTAAAACATTATCAATGGAAACAATCTTCCTATCACATAAACATAATATTACCTTCTCTTTATCCACCATCTTCACTAAGGTGTAATTGAAAAGAAAAATATTCTTGTATGAAGAAAACCACTCCTTGTGGGAAGTCATATGATAGGATGAATGTGAATCAACAAGCCAAACATCATTACTTACATAGTTGAAATAAAGACAACATCATAATCACCATCACTTAAGGATTTATTATATGGAAGCATTAATTCTCTTCTCAATCTTGCATTAGTTATTCAACCACATATTTTTCAACAATTTATCAATTAGCTCATTTATTTGTTATATCTCCTTTAGGCCCTCTCTGCTTGGACCTTCCTTGAATATGCAAGACATCTCAAAATCCAAGAAAAGTACCCAATTCATAAATGGATTGATGTTGACTTTGACCCTGATTTGTACAAGCCTTGGCTATTGGATGAGAGGAGAATCATTTTCATTGGGCTTAACCTCCTAAACACAAACCTTTAAGTACTCCCATACAATCTCTATCAAAAAAGACCCTCCCTACCCAAGGAATCAGGCTTGGGGCATTATTGTCTAACCATTGAGCATCCTGGTGTTAGAACATAGGCTATACAACCAACTAGGATTAAGATACCTACCCTCCACATCTATACAAGCTATTAATGCTCTAACCTCTAGTGATCACAACAAAAATCATGCCACTAACCTACCTTTTCCAAGGATTTGTGAGGGCACCATGTGCCCGATCACCCACCACTCGACTTGACAACAAGAATACACTAGGGAAACTCATGAGATGATACTGGTTCTTATTCAAATAAAATTGCTTGTTTTAGTTACTGATGGTTCTTTTCTTTCTATCATGCATCAACAACCATAGTTCAATGACTTCTTTCTCACACCCTTTATTTGGAGCATATTGGTCTTCCTAGATGATTCATTAGGTGGATGCATAAATAATTGTAATAACAATCATTAAATTTTCCTCATTGGCTTGACATTATAAAGAGATTTTGAATTTTAAAAGCATTATATGCATAGCCAACCCATTTTCCATTCTGCCATTCACATTACAAATTGATAAGTAGGAGATAATTTCCATAGCAAGCCAAATTGTGATATTGCTATTAGGATTTAACTATTTGATTTTGAGTCAAACTCATTGACCCATGTTTCATGAGTAGTTATTAAACATGAATCCATCTCTCATGAGAATAAATGGAACACTTATCACTCATTGGATTTAGGTGATGCTCACAATGGTGAAGCACCAGGACTTCCCGAGAGGTCACCCATCCCAGTACTACTCCAGCCTGAGCGCGCTTAACTACAAATTTTCCTCCATGGTTAAAACCAAAGTTTGCAACCCCATTTGAAAAAATTTCACCAAGTGTTGTGCCTTATGAACCATTCAATACAAATCCCCTTAAGCTCATCAATTGATAAGTAGGAGATAATTTCCACAACAAGCCAAACTGTGATATTGCTATTAGGATTTAACTATGTGATTTTGAGTCAAACTCATTGACCCATGTTTCATGAGTAGTGATTCAACATGAATCCATATCTCATGAGAATAAATGGAACACTTAGAAATCATTGGATCTAGGTGATGCTCACAGGGTTGAAGCACTAGGACTTCCCAGGAGGTCACCCATCCCAATACTACTCCAACCCGAGCACGCTTAACTACAGAGTTTCCTCCATGGTTAAACCCAAAGATTGCAACCTAATTTGCAAAACCTTCACCAAGTGTTGTGCCTTATGAACCATTCATTACAAATCCCCTTAAGCTCATCAATTGATAAGTAGGAGATAATTTCCACAACAAGCCAAATTGTGATATTGCTAAAAGGATTTAACTATGTGATTTTGAGTCAAACTCATTGAACCATGTTTCATGAGTAGTGATTCAACATGAATCCATCTCTCATGAGAATAAATGGAACAATTAGCACTCATTGGATCTAGGTGATGCTCACAGGGGTGAAACACTAAGACTTCCCGGGAGGTCACCCATCCCAGTACTACTCCAGCCTAAGCGCACTTAACTACAGAGTTTCCTCCATGGTTAAAACCAAAGCTTGCAACCCCATTTGCAAAAACTTCACCAAGTGTTTTACCTTATGAACCATTCATTACAAAGCCCCTTTAGCTCATCAATTGATAAGTAAGAGATAATTTCCACAATAAGCCAAATTGTGATATTGCTAAAAGGATTTAACTATGTGATTTTGAGTCAAACTCATTGACCCATGTTTCATGAGTAGTGATTTAACATGAATCCATCTCTCATGAGAATAAATGCAACATTTAGCACTCATTGGATCGATGTGATTCTCACAAGGGTGAACCACCAGAACTTCTTGGGAGGTCACCCATCCTAGTACTACTCTAGCCTGAGTGCTGCAGTAGCAGAGCGAGAAATAAAATAAGAAATGTTTTATGTTTTCAATATTTAAATTTAATGTTTTCAATAAACGTCCTACATGTGGTGGCATACCTAGAGTAGCAGTTCGATGAGCTCTCCAGATATAGCCACCTAGGACCAGGTATAGGTTTTTAAAATTAGAATAGTTTTAATTCGTAGATAATGATTGTTAGATTCCAATAATAGGTAGTAGGCAGTTTTGGATTCTTATCCTTTTCTTGGATAGAAGATGAAAAAATGTTTCTCATCCTTTTATTAGAAAAGGAGAGTCAGTTTTAAATAAGCCGGTTGGCTATGTAAGAGAGGTATTCGAATTTGGGTAATAGAGAAAGTTTCAGTTTTTGCTTAGAAAGGATATAGATAATCGACTATGGAGTTTGGCAGCAATTTGATCTTGATCTCTCTTGTCAAAGTGCAAATATATTTTCTATGAGGACATTTCGGGTTAAAGATCTTGGTGTGCGGGTGAAGATAAACTATGGAGATTTATATATTCAGATTAATCCAATCTTGAGTTTGGTTTGAGTTCGATCCTGGCTGATTGATGTCGTGCCCCTTGAAGTAACTTAGTTGAGTGATTATTCCTCCTGAGCTTTCCAAGGTGTGGCTCTGCATCATTTTTGGTATCAGAGCTTGAGAGTTGCAGGTTGTGAAGTTATATGTTGAACGCCCCTGATCAAGATTCTTCAGTAGGGTCAAGCAAGATGGTGACCAATGCAGAGTTAGCGAAGAAGGTCGAGGAGCAAGAAGAACTTCTCTAGAACGAGAATAGAGAGTTGAAGGGGATAGTGGCAAAACTAGCCAGTAAGTTGGAATATATGCAGAGTGTAGTTGAGAAGAAAGAAATGAAAGAAGAAATGGAAGAAGAGGAAGATGTACTCGACAGTGAAGAAGATAGAATAGCTGAGAACGAGAGGCCATTTTTTAAAGCTTTAAAGGCTTTGGGAGGAAAAACTGTTGATTTACCTATGTTTACAGGAAAGATGGATGCTGAATTAGTGTTGGAATGGATTGAAGCCTTAGAGAATCATTTTGAATGTGAGAAAGTTTCAGAATCGCAGCAAGTTAAATTGGCCAAATCCAGAATGAAGGGAGCAGCCCTTACATGGTGGAATTTCGTGCAAGAAGAAAGGGTAAAGGAAGATAAGAGGAAGATCTGTTTGTGGAAGAAGATGGTGTCAATGATAAGAGAGACGTATCTCCCTGAAGACTATGAGGTATAGTTGCATTAGAAGAGGTAGAATCTCAGAGAAAGGGATATGGATGTCTGTATTTATACAGAAGAGTTTCAGAAGTTAAGTCTAAGGTCAAAATTTGTAGAACCTGAGAGTATCAAGGTAGCAAGATACCTAAATGGTTTGAGGATGAACATACAAGAAGAGTTGCAGTTGCTAAGTCCTAACACGGTAGCTAAATGCTATTAGCTGGCTTTGAAGGTGGAAGAGAAAATCAAAAGGAGACAAGAAAATAATAAAAGAGGCAAAGGAAGACAACCATTTAGAGGAAGAGGTACATTTGCAGGAAGGAGTTCAAATTTTCAGCCACAACTGGAGATGCATAATGAAGTTAATAAGTTTGATAATTTCAGAGGAAGTTTCAGAGGTAGAAGGCCAAATTTCAGAGGAAGATCACCAGGAAGGACGAATGGACCAATAAGATGTTACAACTATAATCAGGAAGGTCATATGGCACACAAATGTCCAGCAAAAGCAAGCTCTAGTACTCATGGCAAAAGAAGAATACATCTGGCACAAGAAGCAGATTTAAAAGAAGATTCAGACAACCATGGTTATCCGGAAAAAGGGGAAGCACTTATGATGAGAAGAAAACTGTTGAAAAGGCCTGTCAGAGAAGAACCACCACAAAGGAAGTCCATTTTCAGAACTACCTGTAAATCTGGAGGAAAAGTTTGCAAGGTACTAGTAGACTCTGGTTCTACAGAAAATTTTGTGTCGCTTAATATGGTGGAAAAGTTGAAGCTACCAAGAATACAACACCCGTATCCTTACAGAATATCTTGGTTAAATAAAGGGCAGCATACTATAGTAGAAGAGCAAGCTTGGGTGGAATTTCAGATTGGAGCCTATAAGGACATATTATTGTTTGATATTGTTAACATGGATGCATGCCATTTAATTTTCGGCAGACCCTGGCAATATGATCTCAAGGCACATCATGATGGAGTGAAGAATACATATACCATTACAAAGAATGGAAAGGTCATTGAATTGATACCTTTAGTTGAGCCAAGTCAAGAAGAAGCAAAGGCCGTAGAAGCCAAAGTTATGGTGGTGGGTAAGAAAGAATTCTTAAAAGAAGTGAAAGAAAAGAAGAGCCCACTCTTTGCACTGATTCCTGTACTCAAGGACAAATTGTAGAATGATGCTGAAAATCAGACTGAGGAAGAAAATTCAGAGATGGAGTCTTCAAACTTGAAGGTGGAAGTGATAGAAAAGAACAAGAAAAAGGTACCTGACAAAGTGGAACCAATTCTGGACAAGTACAAAGAAATTATAGTTGATGGAATACCAAAAAGTCTCCCACCAGTGCGAGAAATCAGTCATTGCATTGATCTCATACTAGGATCAACATTACTCAACAAGGCGGCATATAAACTAACACCACAACAAAATGAAGAAATGGCAAGACAAATTGGAGAGTTGCTAGAGGCTGGTTTGATTGGTAAAAGTCCAAGCCCATGCACTGTACTTGCAGTCCTAGCACCAAAGAAAGAAGGAACATGGAGATTATGCACAGATTCAAGAGCACTAAACAAGATCACTATTAGGTACAAATTTCCAATGCCTAGAATAGAAGATTTACTAGATTGTTTAGGGAAAGCAAGATATTTTTCAAACATTGATTTGAAAAGCGGGTATCATCAGATAAGAATTAGGCCAGGAGATGAATGGAAAACAACATTTAAGACAAATGAGGGATTGTATGAATGGAAGGTAATGCCATTTGGATTGTCTAACGCTCCTAGTACGTTTATGAGGCTTATGAATGAAGTTTTGAAGGATTTTACAGGGAAGTTTGTGATAGTATATCTAGATGACATTTTGGTTTTCAGTGAAACAAAAGAGGAGCATTTGAAAGACATAGATTTGGTGTTGATAAGGTTACAGGAGGAAAAGCTAATGATCAATATTGAGAAGTGTAGTTTTATGCGAGAGGAACTGACATACCTTGGCTTTGTGATCTCAAAGGGAACACTCAAGATGGATCAAGATAAGGTAAGTGCAATTCTTTATTGGCCAACTCCCAGAACTATTGCAGTAGTTAGAAGTTTTCATGGTTTAGCCACTGTCTACAGAAAGTTTATCAAAAATTTCAGCTTGATTTGTGCACCTATTTTGAACACCATAAAAGGGGGCCAAAAGTGTAAATTTGTTTGGACAGAAGAAGCCAATAAAGCCTTTGAACTTCTTAAGCAAAAGGTGGCCCGACAACCAGTCCTGGCATTTCCTGATTTCAATAAAGTCTTTCAGATAGAATGTGATGCAAGCAACATAACCATAGGAGGTGTTCTTAGTCAAGAGGACAGACCAGTAGCCTTTTTCAGTGAGAAGCTCAATGAAGCCAAATAGAGATATTCATCATACGATTTGGAAATGTATGCACTTGTTCAATCCCTGAAGAAATGGAGACACTATTTGCTACCCAGGGAATTCATTGTATACACAGATAACCAGGCACTTAGTTTCATAAACAGTCAAGAGAAATTGAATCATAGGCACATGAAATGGGTGGAGACATTGCAAGCATTCACATTTTCTATCAAGCACAAGAAGGGAGTAACAAATAAGGTTGCTCATGCATTAAGCAGAAGAACTTTGACTACGTCACAAATTCAGTTGGAAACTACAGGCATTTCAAATCTGAAAGGTATGTATGTTGATGATGCTGATTTCAAAGACATTTATCAAGCATGTATTAATCTGGATGAAAGGTACAATAGGGAATATTCTGATTTTCTGGTTCAAGAAGGATTATTGTTCAAAGGAGGACAACTTTGCATCCCAAAGTGTTCAATGAGAGATAATATCATACAAGAGAAACATAGTGGGGCATTATCTGGTCATTTTGGATTGGATAAGACTTTAGAGCTGGTTCGTAGACACTATTTTTGGCCAAAGTTACAAAAGGATGTGCGGAAGTTTGTGGAAGAATGCACCTTTTGTCAGAAAGGTAAAGGTAAAAGTACCAATGCAGGATTGTATCAGCCCTTACCTATTCCTTCACGACCATGGGAAAGTATTAGTATGGATTTTGTTATGGGATTACCAAGAACTCAGAAGGGGTATGATAGCATTTTTGTTGTTGTGGATAGATTCAGTAAAATGTCACATTTCTTACCATGTAAATCCACCAAAGATGCATCATACATTGCAGATTTATTTTTCAAGGAGATAGTGTGAATTCATGGACTACCACTAAATATTGTTTTAGACAGAGATGACAGATTTGTGGGTCATTTTTGGAGGACTCTTTGGAAGAAACTAGGCACAAATTTATCATTTTCATCTGCATATCATCCACAGACCAATGGTCAAATAGAAGTTGTCAACAGATCTTTGGGAAATCTATTAAGATGCCTTACAAAACAACATGGAGAAAAGTGGGATTCCATACTTGCTCAAGCTGAATTCTCATACAATGATATAGTGAATAGAAGTATAGGGAAATCTCCATTTCAGATTGTGTATGGTACACATCTAAGAGGAATTCTTGAGCTGAGGGAACTTCCAAATACTTTTCCAAGTAGTTCACATGCTGAAGAATTTGCTGAAGCTATTAAAGAGGTCCAACATCAAGTCAAGTTGCAGCTACAGAATTCAAATCAAAAGTACAAAGAAGTTGCTGATCAGAAAAGAAGAGAGGTACAATTCAAAGTTGATGATTTAGTATGGGCGTATCTGAAGAAAGAGAGGTTACCTCAAAGGAAGAATACAAAGTTACTACCTAAGAAAGTTGGCCCTTGTCAAATTCTAGAAAAATATGGACATAATGCTTACAAAATTCAGTTACCTACAGACATCGATATTTCACCCATATTCAATGTTTGTGATCTCACACAATACAGAGGTTCTGAAACACAAGCCGTACATGAAGATTCAGTAACAGAAGATCTACAACAACTACCTAAACCAGCACCACCTCAGTTGGAGAAAATTCTAGATACAAAAATAAAGAAAACTCGCAGACGACAATACACTCAGTATCTAGTCAAATGGAAGAACAAACCAGTGACAGAGGCTATTTGGATGGATGAGCAACAAATTAGCAAACATGGTTCATCAGTACACGATCTCATCTCAAGTGGACTTGAGATTCTTTCTACAGGGGAGTATGCTGCAGTAGCAGAGCAGGAAATAAAATAAGAAATGTTTTTATGTTTTCAATATTTAAATTTAATGTTTTCAATAAACGTCCTACATGTGGTGGCATACCTAGAGTAGCAGTTCGATGAGCTCTCCAGATATAGCCACCTAGGACCAGGTATAGGTTTTTTAAATTAGAATAGTTTTAATTCGTAGATAATGATTGTCAAATTTCAATAATAGGTAGTAGGCAATTTTGGATTCTTATCCTTTTCTTGGATAGAAGACGAAATTTTTTTTCTCATCCTTTTATTAGAAAAGGAGAGTCAGTTTTAAATAAGCCGGTTGGATATGTAAGAGAGGTATTCGAATTTGGGTAATAGAGAAAGTTTCAGTTTTTGCCTTAGAAAGGATATAGATAATCGACTATGGAGTTTGGCAGCAATTTGATCTTGGTCTATTTTATCAAAGTGCAAATATATTTTCTTTGAGGACATTCCGGGTTAAAGATCTTGGTGTGCGGGTGAAGATGAACTATGGAGATTTATATATTCTGATTAATCCAATCTTGAGTTTGGTTCGAGTTTGATCCCGACTGATTGATGTCGTGCCCCTTGAAGTAACTCAGTTGAGTGATTATTCCTCCTGAGCTTTCGAAGGTGTGGCTCTGCATCATTGAGCGCACTTAACTATAGAGTTTCCTCCATGGTTAAACCCAAAGCTTGCAACCCCATTTGCAAAACCTTCACCAAGTGTTGTGCCTTATGAACCATTCATTAAAAAGCCCCTTAAACTCATCAATTGATGAGTAGGAGATAATTTCCATAGCAAGCCAAATTGTGATATTGCTATCAGGATTTAACTATGTGATTTTGAGTCAAACTCATTGACCCATGTTTCATGAGTAGTGATTCAACATGAATCCATCTCTCATGAGAATAAATGGAACACTTAGCACTCATTGGATCTAGGTGATGCTCATATGAGTAAGCACCAAGACTTCTTAGGAGGTCACCCATCCCAGTACTACTCTAGCCTCAACGAGCTTAACTATAGAGTTTCCTCCATGTTTAAACCCAAAGCTTGCAACCCCATTTTAAAAACCTTAAAAAAGTGTTGTGCCTTATGAAACATTCATTACAAAGCCCCTTAAGCTCATCAATTTATAAGTAGGAGATAATTTCCACAGCAAGCCAAATTGTGATATTGCTGTCAGGATTTAACTATGTGATTTTGAGTCAAATTCATTGACCCATGTTTCATGAGTAGTGATTCAATATGAATACATCTCTCATGATAATAAATGGAATACTTAGCACTCATTGGATCTAGGTGATGCTGACAGGGGTGAAGCACCAGGACTTCCTGGGAGGTCACCCATCTTAGTACTACTCCAGCCTGAGTGCATTTAACTACAAAGTTTCCTCCATGGTTAAACCCAAAGCTTGCAACCCCATTTGCAAAATACTTGGTGAAGGTTTTGAAAAACACTTGGTGAAGGTTGTGAAGGTTTTGCAAAACGCTTGGTGAAGGTTTGGTTAAACCCAGACCTTCACCAAGTGTTTTGCAAATGGGGTTGCAAGCTTTGGGTTTAACCATGGAGGAAACTCTGTAGTTAAGCATGCTCAGGCTAGAGTAGTACTGGGATGGGTGACCTCCGAGGAAGTCATGGTGCTAAACCCCTATGAGAATCACCTAGATCCAATGATTGCTAAGTGTTCCATTTATTCTCATGAGAGATGGATTCATGTTGAATCACTACTCATGAAACATGGATCAATGAGTTTGACTCAAAATTACATAGTTAAATCCTGATAGCAATATCACAAATTGGCTTGCTGTGGAAATTATCTCCTACTTATCAATTGATGATCTTAAGGGGCTTTGTAATGAATGGTTCATAAGGCACAACACTTGGTGAAGGTTTTGCAAATTAGGTTACAAGCTTTGGGTTTAACCATGGAGGAAACTCTGTAGTTAAGCGCGCTGATGCTGGAGTAGTACTGGGATGGGTGACCTCCCAGGAAGTCTTGGTGCTTCACCCCTGTGAGCATCACCTAGATCCAATGAGTGCTAAGTGTTACATTTATTCTCATGAGAGATGGATTCATGTTTAATCACTACTCATGAAACATGGGTCAATGAGTTTGACTCAAAATCACATAGTTAAAACCTGATAGCAATATCATAATTTGGCTTGTTGTGGAAATTATATCCTACTTATCAATTGATGAGCTTAAGGGGATTTTTAATGAATGGTTCATAAGTCACAACACTTGGTGAAGGTTTTTCAAATGGGGTTGCAAGCTTTGGGTTTAACCATGTAGGAAACTCTGTAGTTAAGCGCGCTTAGGCTGGAGTAGTACTGGGATGGGTGACCTCCTGAGAAGTCCTAGTGCTTCACCCCTATGAGCATCACCTAGATCCAATGAGTGCTAAGTGTTTCATTTATTCTCATGAGAGATGGATTAATGTTGAATCATTACTCATGAAACATGGGTCAATGAGTTTGACTCAAAATCACATAGTTAAATCCTGATAACAATATCACAAATTGGCTTGCTGTGGAAATTATCTCCTACTTATCAATTGATGAGCTTAAGGGGCTTTGTAATGAATGGTTCATAAGGGAAAAAACTTGGTGAAGGTTTTGCAAATATGGAGGAAACTCTTTTGTTAAGCGAGCTCAGGCTGGAGTAGTACTAGGATGGGTGACCTCCTAGAGAGTCCTAGTGTTTCACCCCTGTGAGCATCACCTAGATCCAATGAGTGCTAAGTGTTCCATTTATAATTTTCTTCTCATGAGAGATGCATTCATGTTGAATCACTACTCATGAAATATGGGTCAATGAGTTTGACTCAAAATCACATAGTTAAATCCTGATAGCAATAGCGCAATTACAAAAGATATTTGAAATTTTTAAGCATCCACATGCCTAGGTAATATATCTTCCATTCTGGCACTAGCAACATACATATAGTTTTAAAAAAAATATCTAACAAAATTTTTCATTACACTTTGGTATAGAAGTTTGAATATTTACAAATCTTATTCTACATGATACAAATATCTTATCACAAGAAATATATTTAAAATACCCCTGTATAAGTTGCATACTTGCTGGTTATGAATTAGGAAGAAGCTTTCCTTAGATGATATATGTTAAAGTTTGACACATTCATACATTGTATACATAAGAAATAGACATCAACTTATTCATATTCAATACAATAGCATTATGAGATCTTTCCAATGACTTCTTCTATGTCTCACAATTTATTTGAAACATATATTCACATGTAAAAAGAGGAAATAACAATACCTGATTATTGATGGGCTCACTCAATATGAGAAACACTTGATAATGCACAAAAATTCATAACTCTAAAAGGTTATAGGTATAATTGATTGAATATGCACTAAAGTATGAATGCATTTGAAAGCACTGCCTATAGAATGGTGTATCAAGTCACAAGAATAATGAGAACATAAAAGAAATCTAAAGGAAGTAGTGACTCAATTTGTTGTGGTATGCTTTGCCAATATGAGAAAATATTATATGTGCCCAATGAGCTATGCACAAAAGACTTAGCCTTCTCATCTATATGCTCAATTGTGAGAAAAATTGCAAGGGTGACAAGAGTTACAAGATAAATATCCATCAATCCAATGTTACAATTAAAATAATATTAATGTGGCCAACTACAAAAATAATAATACAAGGTCAATGATAAATTTTTATAAATATAGCCACTCAAGATGAAATATATACTTATTTCCAAGGAATATTAATTAATGTTTAATACCTTAGTATAATAATATGATTCACCACCTACCTATAATTATGTACGTATGTACACACACACATGCACAATTGTACTAAGGCATGGAAAATATCACATGAAGCTCTACAATCATCAATTTTATAAGGTAAAATTTTTTAATTAAATGTTTAGTGATTTTCTTTGATTAATGTAAATATATTGACTAGGTATCTCATGGTAGTCCCTAGTATGCTCCAAGTAATTTACCCTTTAGCCTTGGTGGTTAAAACTCATACTTGTCAACTCATTGGAGAAGTGATGTCCCTCACCCCATTCCTTTCTTGGAAATGCTTACCCCCTTTGACATATTCTTGGAAGAAGAAAGTCTCCACCATAATATCATGTTTCTCAAATAATTATAATTTACTACAATAGTTATTGAATATAAAACATCATAATGGCTAGCTACCATTAGAATTCTCATGAATGAGTAACCATCTTTCCAATATTTCTAAATAACAAAACAATAACATTATAACGAATAACTAACATGTCATCATAATATGAAATCCTAAAGATTAACCATCCTACCATTGCACATGATTATAATTTCTTTTAACCATCAACTGACTTCACATGAAAGAAAAACATCTATATAAGAAAATTTAAAATAAGGTAAAAATTGGGATGTAACAATAGGAAAGGTTTTCTATGATCCGTTTAATGTTGGACTCAATATCCTTGCATGCCTTTCTAATTTTTTCTCAGATTTCTCTTTAGCTTTAACAAATGTCATTATTGATATTTTCATAATGCATCTTCATCAAAGTCTTCTTTATGCATTCTCTAGATGTCATGATTAATGCTACTTTCCAACAATGATTGGAATGATGAAGTAGGTGTAGCTGAAATAGTCTTAATTACCTTTTCCTTTAGCTCTAATGACCATACGATGTTTGCTTGTCCTATTATGACTTGTTATGAAGGTGTGATAGATGGAGTGTCATCTTGTGTACCAACATATATCATGATAAATTAAGATTTACCTTCATTGATCATAGATCTAACCTATGTTTATGTGATTACCTCATCCTTTTCTTTTTCTTCTTTTTCCTTATCATGTTCATATTCATCAACCTAACCTACTTCATTTGTTGCCTCTATCATTATGTCTTGTAATTCATCATTGCTAACCACATTATCCATGAAAGTTTTTTGATCATTTTATTTAAATTTTTATCAAGGGTAATTAGTACACTTGATACAAAGATATATGGTTACTTGACTATACTATAAAATTGGTCAACTTCTTCTTCTATCTGTGGTAGCACTAATTGTTCTCTAATTGATATGCCAACTTTTTGTGAGACATTTCACTGACATGTTTGGACCTTGTACCTAGTTGATCCAAGAATTCTACAATAACCTTTTCTGTCTCATTAGAAACTTCCTCATATAAGCCAACCATGATTTTGACTAACCTCATATATGTTCTCATTTTGGGCCTTTCTTTCTCCAAAATTTTCTTCACTTGATCAACTGTATTCAATTTGAAAAGATTGTATAATGTCTTCTCTTTGATTCTTTAG
The DNA here is from genome assembly GCA_028749045.1 of Cupressus sempervirens. Classification (NCBI taxonomy): domain Eukaryota; kingdom Viridiplantae; phylum Streptophyta; class Pinopsida; order Cupressales; family Cupressaceae; genus Cupressus; species Cupressus sempervirens. The sequence goes on from CM053787.1 coordinate 980,204,697, forward strand.
TCTTCTTCTAGTGCAAGTTTCCCTTGTTGGCATAACTTATTTAGTTGATGAAGTTATTGAAGAAGTTAAGTTGCTAGTGCTTAGCACATGTTTGATAAATATGATATCAATTATACTATTTGTCATGGATGTCACTGCTTGACATATTATTTTGACTTGTTACCATATCTTTAGAACCAAAGAAATTGTAAAAATGTTAAGAAGGGTACACAATTATGTCGATAAGGATCTTATCATGTAACAGTTAGAACAATCAATGATGTATAGTTAAATGGTTTGATTGTTTGTTAGAATATGGATATGTAGATAGCTAAGAGAATGCTAGTAGAGAAAAATATAGGGTAAAGTAAAGAAGTGAAGAAAATATCTTTGTTGAGAACAAATTGTAATAGGAAACACTTATCGAGAAGACTATAAAAAAGAATAGGACTTATTAGTGAACTAGAAATCAATGTTGATGTTTGGTAGCCTAAATTGGATAAACAATGAGACTGAAGTGCAAAAATTTTGTACAAAAGGCACAGGACAAATAATGATTATATGAAGATAGGTGGGATGACTCAAGTGTAATTCAAAGGAAGTCTTATTAGAAACAATGGAGATTTTTAAGCAAGACAAAGGACATAGATTGATTATATGGAGAAAGATGGGATAACTCAAGTGTGATTCAAGGAGCATTGTGATGACACTCAAATAGAGACAAGGATATGAAGGATTGATCAAGAAGTTTCTACAAGGTCAAAAATAGCTTAAGGAGATGATGAAATTCTCAAGAGAAAATATGGTGATGAAGCTTTGATCATTGGATGTAGGTTTAGGTTTTGTGATCATATTATATGAGAAAAAGAGAGGAAGTTTGTTATTATGATGAAGAGGAAGAAGGATAGTAGTGAACATAGGAGATTATCAATAATACATAGGAACTGTTGCAATTATAGAAAAGTTACAAATTGAATCAGAGGATTGTAATAATGTGTTATTGTTAGCCCCAACTCATATTATAATTGATAGTGGGAGACTATTAGGTGATGATGCTATGAATGTATGTAAAAAAGTCATATCAGTTATTATATTGTTATTGATGTCAAAGTCTTATTTGGCTAGACATTATGCTAACTCAAGAAATTACCTTATCATTAGATTGATGAAGATGATTTGAAGTAAGTATGATGAAGATAGAGTTGATAAGTAAGGCACTAAATGGGTACTTGAAAGAGCTGACAATGCTCATGTAATATTGGTGTGATTTTTTTAGATTCATGTATTATTGTAATGTATTTAAGATCACAAGCTTAATCGAGTCACAAGGTTAATGAAGGGAGACTATATTTACCAAGTGACTACAATATTGCCTGAGTGATTGAAAAGGAAGATAAACAAAGTGTTTCTTGAGTGAGTTAGTATTAACTGAGTTTTATGTTGCTTGAGTAAATGTAATGTTTATCGAATGACAACTAGATGAACACGTTTAGAAAATTGGAATATGAGGCCAAATTTTGATGGAAATATGAAAAGTTTGAGAAGGTTCTAAGTGAGAGTCAAAGCTTGTTACAAGATCTATGGCTAAGAACAATCAAGAACGATAAGGATAGACACAAAGTTCTATGTAAAGATATATTTTCTATGTGTCTAAATTAATTGTATGAAGGAATTATTTTGTAAACATAAGATTGATGATGGTGATTAAGAGAAAAAATATGGAAGGATCTGGAATCATTAAGAAAACTATTTAAAGAGAAGAACAAGAAAATTTTACGTTGTTGTTGTTGCTGTTATTGTTGGTTCAAAGTTGTTGCTGATCATATTAAGAGGAGATGAAAGTGTGAAGAAGAAGAAGGAAAAAGGAAATTGTTGAGCCAAGCAAACCAAGAAATGAAAGAAGAAAGAGGAGTTATACAACCACGTCAAAGAACATAGTGAAATAAGATCCAAAAAGAAGATTAGATGACAAAAGAGAAAGACTAGAGATCTGAACAAGCAAATATAGTTGCTATTCTTAACATATCACTTTATACTATTACTATTTAACTGTTGTAGTAGAAAATATCAAAAGTACTAAGTGGACCTAACAAGTTTGTGAAATCCTATATGGTAACATTAATTAGTGGTGTTTGTAAGTCCTTTAAATCAGGCCACTATTTTTAGTCAAGGACAAGGAGTGATAAGGTCTAGATGATATCTTGGTAAAATCCTCTAACAAGGTCACTTTAACAAAGTGTATGTAAGATGCAACAAAGTTGTCTCCTAGAAGAGATCACTTCAGAAAAGAGATTTTTGGGTTGCAAGTCCTAGGTGATTTTTCCCTTAACAAGGTTTCCACATTGACAGCTTGGTTTCAATTTGTGTGAATGTTATGTGTTGTAAGTTTTTTTACATGTTTAATAGTTTACTAAAATTTAGTAATAACTAAGATATCACTAAGTAATGCCAGGAACTGTTTAATAACAATTTAAAAAGAAGTGAATGAATGGATTAAGTATTGAGTTGAATGTGTATACCAAGTATTTGAATTTATTGTTGTTAATGTTTATGATGCTTTGATGGTGTTTCTAAGTCTGAAGGGACTGTCAGATAACTAGATATAATTAATTTAGCCTCCCTCAATTATCTAACAATTTGGTATGAGAGCCGAGTGCTTGAAGAAACAAGTTTAAAGGAACTTAAGCAAAAGACCAAGATGTATAAGAGAGATGCACCAAAGCTAAACAAGGAGAAACTTTCCTCATGGAAAGATTGAATGAAACCACATCTTTATAGTATTGGAGATTATCTCACAAACTAGTTGGATAATGAATATGTCACACCTATTGGTCCCCTGATTGTGGAATAAATGAATGAAAGAAGGTGTGAATACTGCACAATATGTAAATTGAATCAAAGATGTTGTGCTTGCAATCAGAGATGCTGGAGGAGCCATCTTGGATTCTAAAATTGTAAGTAAAGTTTTAAGAACACTTTTTTCCTATTTATGCTATCAAATTTTTTGCTATTCAAGAAGGAAGAGCTATGCCTAGAAATAATATAACACTTGATGGTCTAGTTGGGTGATTGACTGCATTTGAGTTGATAAATTATGATAACAATATGGTTACAATGGGAAATGCTTTTAAGTCTTCACTAACCATCACAATTTAAAGAAAGAGAAGAAAACCAAAGAAGAAAGTGAGTTTGAAATTGAAGATGATTTGGATGAGCTTTGAAGCATTTCTTGCAAGAAGGTTATCAAGAGGTAAAGGTAAATACAAAGGTAAACTTCCCTTGATATGTTTCAAATGTAATAAGGTTGGTCACTTTGTTGCTAAATGTTCTAATAGAAGAAAGTTTGGTAGAAATGATATAAATAACAATAACAATTACAAGTATAGGAATAATAGGGATTACAAAGACAAAGGCAAGAAGTCATGCTACATTTCTGAAGAAGAGTATACCAATACAAGTTCTAATGATGAAAAGGAAGTAGTCAAAATGGTCTATGTTGCAATCAAGGAAGAGCCAAATGGTGAAAGGTATCAGAATGGAATTTCCCTTATTTCACATGTTACTAAGAATGAATCATGGATTATTGATAGTGGTTATTCACATCACATGACTCGTGACCTAAGTGAGCTTGACACATTTGAAGAAAATGATGATGGTGGAACTCTTAAGTTTGGTAGTGTTGTTCCATATTTGGTGAAAGGTAAATGACCAATAATGCTGAATGATAAGATCAAATATGATGATGCATATTGGGTTCAAGGAATTAAATATAATATTTTGAGTGTTTCTCAGTTGAATAGCTTAGGTCACAAGTAGGAATTTGAGAAAATGAAGGTCAAGATCTTTGATGATGAAGGTAATCTGATGGTAACAAGAATGCAAAAAAAGGGTAACTTATTCTACCTTGATCCTATAGTTGAGACATGTTTGTTTCCTTGATTTGAAGATGTGTGGTTATGGCATAAAAGGCTGTTTCATGTAAACTTTGAAAATATGGTGGAAATCAGTAGAAAAAAGAGAGTAAGAGGCTTACCAAATGTGCAAAAATTGGAAAATGCTATGTGTAAAGAATGTCAACTCGGTAAATGACAAAGTCAAGTTTTTCTAGCAAGACACACATTTCAAATGATATTCTAGAATTAGTGCATACTAATTTATATGGTACAATTGGAATTGATAGTTACTATGGTGATAGATACTTCACATATTATTTGTGGATAATTATTCAAGGATGATGAGTGCAATATTCATGAAAGCAAAATCACATGCTTTTGATATGTTTAAGTGGTACAAAGAAAGAGTTGCAAAGGAAATTGGTAAATCATTAAAATGTTTAAGATCTGATAGAGGTGGTGAATTTATGTCTGCTAAATTCACTAACTTTTATGCTGACTATGGTATCAAAAGACAATTATTTGCATTGAGAAAACCACAACAGAATGATATTTTTGAAAGGAGAAACATATCTATCATGTATTGTGCAAGGAAACTAATGATTGAGAAGGAGGCCTCTTAGATATTTTGGAGAGAAAAAAATAGTACTATTGTTTATAATCTCAATTGAGTTCAACTAAAGAAAGGAGCACACAAGACAACTTATGAGCTATGGTATGGTCATACACTGAATATAAGTTATTTCAAAATCTTTGGAAGTAGATGTTATATTTACAATGATGCTAGGAATGGTAAAGTTGATGTTAATGAAGATGAAGGTATATTCTTAGGATAATCATCTAAGAGTAAAACTTACAAATGCTCAAATAAGGCTACTAACAAGATGATTGAAAGTGCATATGTAAGATTCGATGAGTTTGCAGAGAGAAATGATCTGGAAAGAAAGAAAAAACTTGAAGATTACAATAAATTTATTTATGTCTATGAAGAGGTACCTAATACTCTACCCAATTTACAAAACCGAGCTACTGAGCACCAGAGAGTGACTACCGAGTCTCAAATATCTACACCTAAGAACTAGATAGTACAACATGAGCAGGAAGATTGTAAGGCCCCTTCCCTAGTACCCTAGTATAAATCTTAATAACACAAATATGATTAGAACTAGGAAGAGTAGGTGATGAGATGTCACACTTCTATCTCCTGTGTATAGAATGTAAATTCTATATTGATTACCATACACCTTATGATGTGTTATTTCACAATGATATGGGGATACTGTAGAAAGCTTACCATGCTTAATTGAATTGAGAAGATACTAGTGATGACGTTTACATTTTGAAAGTTTTCCCCTATCTTTTGTCTTAGGAGCTTTTTTATATGATTTGATGATTTAATAGATAGAAAAGGATTATGATGATATTCTGAATGATTAATTGGTTATGATAAGTAGATATTGAAGTTGATATGTAGATTTTGATATTTCAATGTTATGCATATTTCATGTGAAAATGATTAGAAAGGAAAGCTAATTGTGATAAGTGAATATGCTAGTCAATGAGAATTATGCACATATATACATGTAATTTTTATATGATCTTAATTGGACTACTAATGATCAAGTTTAGTGCGCAGGAAAATTGAACCATGAAATTTAATCGGGGAAACAAGGCCCAAACTTATGTGGACACAGTTGGAAATATTCTAGACTATGCTAAGTTATTGAGAGGGGAGGGGTGAATTAGTAACTTCTAAAACTTTTACAATTTCAACTCTTAATCCAAAAATCCAATTAGCATTCAATCTTTCTCATATAATCTGATCTATTTGCATGCATAAGAAACCGAAAACATGAAAGCATTCATAACACTATGACACAAAGATTTGGTGACCCAAAAATCTTCCAAATAGAAAGTAAAATTGGGGTGGGGATGATACCCACAAGCTTTAGTACTGCAATATACAATTGGCCTATTAAGGCTTACATTGATCACTTCTGATGATCTTCCTTGTTAGGAGCAATAAAGATTGCTAGGTTACCTTGTGAAAGGATTTACAAACATACAATGAAGTATGCACTCAGTAAAGAGATTTATAAAAGACTGTTAGGTCTACCTTGTTAAAGGATTTGACTGATCCACTTGTTAGGATGAAACAATAGCCAATCTTTGATTTTCAACTTGGTTTGTTAAATGAGATTCCTTTATGTACAAATCACCTTGCTTTTATAGATATGTCTTTGCTGCTCCTTATAATATTGTAGCCATTATAATTCACTCTTTCTGCTCTTTTTTGATTATATTCAATTAAATTTCATTCACACACACACTTGGATATGATACAATACACAACATATATACCAATCCAATTATACAAATTACAAAGTTGGCCACTATACAAGTTTACACAAATATTACAAAGTCGGTTGAAGTGTAGAAATATTACAAAGTCGGTTGAAGTGTAGACACTCGAGCTCTGAAGACTAACTCAGTGAAGTTCTACTATCAATTCTTAGCATCATCATGCACTCGGTATATGTAGAAGCTTGGTCCATACTGATCACTTCCAAGTAGTATTGAACTCGATCTGCACTGGTGACTCGGTAGATACTATGAAAATCATCATATAAACTTAATCACTTGTTTACCACTACATAGCTCGGTAAACACTATCACCTTGAGCTCAGTATAAAATGAGTCACTTGGTTAACACTAAGTAGCTTGGTTAACACTAGAGTCACATCACATAAATTGCGAACTTGGTGAACATTGCACAACTCAGTTTGCACTGGTAAACTTGGCATACACTGGGATGCACGATTTACACTACTGATCTTCACTATAATTGCAAATACTTGGTAACCATTGGGATTTTTCCAAAGGACTTGATAGTAACTGTAGAACTCAATGACAACTGAAATGCTTGGAAAACACTGTTAACCGTATAATGAGCTTGGTAGCTATTTACAATTTGAATAAGTGTATGCCACTAATAACAAACTTAACTGATATGTAAAAAAACTCACCCTTTGGCATTAGTGACAGAAACACTTATCACCCAAAATTGAATTCAAAAAGTTTCCCAAATACCTTTTATCCATCACCTTGTGATATTGGCTTGGTAGAGTATACTATTTTTTGAGATTTTTCAAAATTGATTTTCTAAGGTATATATCTATACATGGTAAGGTTCTTCCATACAATATACTATACATCTTCTTGCTATATACAACATATCTTTCTCCCCCATTGCTTTTACAACTTACTGCATTTTCTCCCCCATAACTCATATCTTTCTCCCCCTTTCTAACATTAATGACAAAGATTTATTCTATTTACATAGTAATTCCAAAATGAGATAAAAATTCTGAGTGTACCTTTAGAATGATAGCCAAAGTTTTATCCCAACTGTCTTGCAGGACCTTACATGTGTGAAGTGTAATCTGCACTTCTGCTGACAACTCTATCACGTGGTTTGTTATGCAGAAGTTATTGTCATGGATGAGAATTTTAGAATGTGCAATGTATTTTTGCAGTGCATCCATGTTGGAAAGAATCATATTCTATATATCTACCAATGTAGATCCGATCCTTGCTTTTTCTCTAAGCAATTCTGCTTGCATATTTGTAAAAAATCTTATCTTCTTGAAATGTGCAAAGCTTGAGCTAGGGTCAAGTTACAACTACTAAGTGCTTGACTTAAGATCTTCATCTATTTTGGAAAATTTTTCCTTTATTTCCTTAGTAAAATTAGAAACATTACCTAGCTTACCAAAAAGTGAGGATACATTTCTACAAGATGCTTCCAAAGAACCCAAAATTGTAAAAAGTTCTACTTGATAGATAGCAATTTGCTAAGCAATATGCTCCAACACTTTATTATCAAACTTATTTTTTGCCTTCTACACTAGCTTATCCTATCCATTAGTATCTTCATTAAACTTCTAAACTACCTCTGCTAGCTGATACAAAATTGGTTGTGAAGAATCAACCTCAATACCTATGGCCTTTGCCAAAATGTTCTTTGCATCTTCAATAATTTTGAATTCCTTATCTCTTTCCTCTCTTATACTTTTCTGTTTGGCATTCTTTTTGAGGAGTCCACCAAATGACTGCATTTGGTCTTGAGTGAGCTTGGAAATGTCCTAATTTGGGATTACAATTTCCTCATCTAAATCTATTTCTTCCTCCATCTCTTTTCCTTTACCCAAAAATTTTGTGCTTGGTTGAGGCTTGGTCTCAATTGTCCTTGCACTTATTGCTTGTGTGCCTAGAATAGAAATAATTGTAGACATACTAGGAGTGGCTATAAAAACTAATATTGCACTAATTGAAGGAATATTAACATAAATACTTGAAGAATCCAAAATTGATGTAGATGTGTCTAAAACTATTGTGCTCAAAATTGAAGTAGCCAACTTAATAGAAGAGGGAAGAGTTTGCAACTTAGTAGATGAAGTGGATGTCAATTCAATCAATGATGTGTTGAGCTAAGTAGGAGCGAAGAGTGATTGGACATTTGAGTTGTCACTGGTGGTCACAATCAATCTTGCTGGGGCTGTCTTTGTGCTTGATGTTGTCACTAGTTTTCTTGGAGAGTGAGGAAGTGAGGCAATGACTACTACAACTATCTTAACTGGATCAATTTCCTCATCATCTTGCTTTGCTTCCTCGGTAGCCTCTTTCCCTTGTTCCTCTTCATTATCAATGTTGTCAAAATGAGTTGCTTCTTCAACATTTTCCTCTGCATCTTTTTCTTTATCCTCCTCCTCCTCCTCATCTTTTACATCAATAGAAAAATCACTTGGTTTATGTAAAAGATAGATATTTTTCCACGTGTTAGTTGCATTCCTTACAACTTGTTCAATATCTTTCATCAAAATTAGACAAGTGTTGAATTTCAGAGTCATTTTTTCTTCATTTTTCTTTAGTGACTCTCTTACCTCTACATCTGATATGCTTGGTATAACTTGCCTTAGAGTTTGCCCATATATTCCTTTGATAGTTTGCATGGAAAAATCCCATATTGGCTTGATTTTCTCTAGCAAATCATTAGGAATCTAAGAAGCAAGTTAGTCTAGTGAGTATTTCCATTTACCCATTTTGTCCATTACTAGATCTTCTATTTGCTTTTGCTCTTCGATTGAATGACATAAAGTTTGTTATACCAGCTCCAACTTCTAGATCTTTTAATCTATCTTGGAAGGTGGGTGGAGGTTTTCTGAATATAATGTCTCCTCCTTCCTTGTCATATTTCTTTCTGGAGGATCTTCTTGTAAACACTATAGTGGATGGCTTAGGTGTCTTGGTGATAATTACCTTGCCCTTCTTCCTTAATGGTTCTTCTTCCTTAGATTTTGCCTCATCCTCTACTTCTTCATCCTTTTCTTTCTCATCCTCACCTTTTCCCTCGGTCAACAAAAGGGTAGAGCGTGTTTTTAGTTTTGCAATTCCTTTCTTTCCTTTGTTAATGTCCTGGGGGAGCTTTATTTCTAGTTCTATCATGGCTTTTACTTCATCATATGTACTGAAATATGGAGCCTTAGGATCAAATGGTTCATTAACAAGTGCCTCAATGATTTCTTTGGTTTCATCAATATTGACCTCATATCCAAGAGGTTTTACCCATGCAATTCTAGGCTTAATTGCTTGGATGTATACTTTATCACTATCCACCATGAAACACACATCATCCTTGTGATCTTCAACAAGTTTCTTGGGGATTCGGTATCTATTGTTCATTTTCTCCTTGAATGCATCAAAATAGTTTTCCATAATACTATTATAGTTTTCACCCATTTAAGCAATATACTCATTTATTTGATACAACATAGGCACATCTTTTTTCCAAAAAATAGTTCCTTTTGAAGGGAAAATATTTTGAACATAAAAGAATATACAAGTTAATAGGGAGCCAAACTTACATGGGTTATTATTTGATGTCCTGATGCTTTCCATATTCTTGTTGAACTGTCTCAATAGTAGCTTGGCAAGGTCAAAAGATAAATTGTTCTTTACTACCTTGTACGCTGAGTCCATAGCTTCACGTGACACACTATTCAACCTGCTAGAGCTGTAAATCTTATGTGCAATAATATGGATTATAAAATTCAATTCCATGTTTGAGACACTGCTAATCTTCATTCCTCTATGATCCCATTTTGCTAGGGTTTTCTTTTCAAGTTCAACCTGACCTAGGGTTTTGGTCATTTTAACTTTGGCTAACATTGGGAGACCACTGATTTGATGAATCATCTTCTTTGTGATCAATAATGGTTGCTCCAACCACAACTATCCATTATGCACCAACTAAGGATAAACCTAATCCATTTTACTTGAAATTCATGGGGCATGTGAGGGATGTAAGTTAACCCTTTAGTTTCTAGGTGTTGGTGCTCGAGTTTCAAAACTCCATTTACACATAGTTTATCTAGGGCATGATCCATTTCCAAAGTGCCAATCTCTCAAATAACACAATTAAAATGAGTGCAAATATCATTGATCAATACTACCTTTGGAGGGATTTGAGACTGTGCTCCATTTGGATCTAGGGTTTTGGTGACTACAAGAGTGAGCTTGAAGTCCAGTGCCTTCCATTCTACTCCACGAACCAACATATCTAAACCTTGCTTTACCTTGCTATTGCTGGATGCCATCTTCACTCAGTAGGATTTTGAGAGAATTCAAAATCTTTCACTGACAATTCACTCAAATCACTTGGATGCTTTGAAGATCGCACTTCGCAATAGCTCTCAAAAATTTCACCGTAAGAATGACTTTGATTCCATGCCTTTTGTGAAAATTTTGCCATAAATGTTTAGTACAAAAGGTAGATCGATTGGCATCATGTTGATAGACTATCATCCACTATGCTTGCATTGAACACTTGGCAAAGTCTTCGTGACTTGGTAACCATATGCATCTTCATTACTCCCAACCTTGCTTGGTAGAGTCTATGACCCAACTTCACTCGCTAGAGAAGGTAACTTGGTAGAAACTAGTACTTGATGATCTCTTTGTATCCTGAATATAGATTTGGATTATTTTGTTCTTTCAATCTGGAACTATTTTGAATATTTTCTTTGGTAGCCTAGTTCTAGTTTCTCCTTTGAGAACTTAAGTAGAAATGGTATAGTCACCCAATTCTTGAGGGACTTGATCAGCATTGCTTGGAGTTGTATTCTTGGTAGACTTTGGAACCCATTGCCGTCTCATCTATTTTTGGATGTTATCAGCTTTTGCCTTCTTCTCATCTTCAATTCTACCAATATTCATGTAGTTCTTAGAAATATGATCAAGTTCTATACAAATGAAACATCTTTTAGTAGTATCTCTTTTCCTCAAATGATGCTTTACACAATTCATTCCAATGTGTCCAAATTCTCCACAATAATGACATTTGCACTAGGTGTTGTAGTCCCTACCAAATATTGCTTTCACAATATACTTTGCTGGATTTAATATCTTAGTTTTGCATTTTGATGACTTGTGTCCATGTTTCTTACATTTGTGACATTTTCCTTCAAATCTTGATTTCTTTTTGCATTCATTAGCCTTATGACATGCTGGTTGCAATTGTAGCACTTTTCATTGAATTTTGCTTTTCCATTGCTCCAACATTTGTTTGATGTATGACCTATCTTACCACAATGACTGCAAGTAGGCCTTTGATTCTTTTGAGCTCCTTGCTTGGATGATTCTCCTTCTTTTGTATATCCAATTCTTGCTTTTCCTTTTTGTCTATAGAGATTTTTCTCAGTCAATTGATTCATGTCTACTTGGAATTTCATCATTCTTTCATTGATTTGCCTTTCAAAGTTTAGATCATTTTGTAATCTTTCATTTTCAAATCTTAGGCTCATGATTTCCTCATTTGCATTGGAGAGCTGATCATTAAGGTCTTCTTGTTGAAGGGATTGGTTCTGGATTTCATTGTTTCTTCCATCTATCTCTTCTTTTATCTTGTTCTTCTACTCCATGACTTCACATAGCCTTACTGACTGAATTTCTTGTTCTCTTCTTAGTTTTCTTACTTCTTCTTTTAGGGAACCATTCTTTTCTAGGAGTTCTTTGATTGCTTCATTGGCTTCATCAGAATTACTTGAATGAAGGTCTTTAATTCTTTCTTCAATGTAGAGATGATCATTCATTTGAATTGCAAGTTCTTTTCTTCTTTTCAGGGATTGAGAGAGTTGCTCCTTTGCTTTCTTGAGTTAGGCAATGGCCATTTCCAAATCTAACTTCTCATTGTCAATAGCTTTGTCAAGTCTAAATATCTCCATGGCCTTGATCTTTGCTTAAACTATTAAGCTTTACCCTAAGAACCACAATGCTCTAATAATAATTGTTGGAAATATTCTAGACTATGCTAAGTTATTGAGAGGGGAGAGGTGAATTAGTAACTTCTAAAACTTTTACAATTTCAACTCTTAATCCAATAGTCCAATTAACATTCAATCTTTCTTATATAATCTAATCTAATTGCATGCATAAGAAACTCAAAACATGAAAGCATTCATAACACAGTGACAAAAAGATTTGGTGACCCAAAAACCTTCCAAATAGAAAGTAAAACTGGGGTGGGGATGATACCCACAAGCTTTAGTACTGCAATATAAAGTTGGTGTGTTAAGGCTTACATTGATCACTTCTGATGGTCTGCCTTATTAGGAGCAATGAGGACTACTAGGTCCACCTTGTGAAAGGATTTACAAACATACAATGAAGTATGCACTTGGTAAAGAGAATTATAAAAGACTGTTAGGTCTACCTTGTTAAAGGATTTGACTGATCCACCTGTTAGGATGAAACAATAGCGGATCTCTGATCTGCAATTTTGTTTGCTGAATGAGATTCCTTTATGTACAAATCACCTTGTTGTGATAGATATACCTTTGCTGTTCCTTATACTATTGTAGCCTTTGTAATTCACTCTTTCTACTCTTTTCTGATTATATTCAATTACATTGTATTCCCACACATACACACTTCGATATGATACAATACACTACATATATACCAATCGAATTATACAAATTACAAAGTTAGCCAATATACAAGTTTACACAAATATTACAAAGTTGACTCAAGTGTAGACAATTGGACTCTAAAGACTGACTTAGTGAAGTTTTGATACTCGACATCCACTATCAATGCTCAACATTGTCATGCACTTAATAGACATAGAAGCTTGGTCCATATTAATCACTTCCAAGTAGTCTTAAACTCAGTCTCCACTGGCGACTTGGTAGATACAATGAAACTCGTCATATAAACTGAATCACTTGTTTACCACTACATAGTACCATCACCTTGAGCTCGATATAGACTGAGTCACTTGGTTAACACTAAGTAACTTGGTTAACAATGGACTCGCATCACATAAACTGTGAACTCAGTGAACTTTGCATAGCTCAGTTTGCATTGGTAAACTCAACATATATTGAGATGCATGGTTTACACTGCTAATCTTCATAGTAACTACAACTACTTGGTAACCACTAGGATTTGTCCAAAGAACTTGGTAGTAATTGTAGAACTCGGTGACAACTGAAATGCTTTGCAAACACTGTTAACTTTACAATGAGCTTGGTAACTATTTACAGCTTGAATAAGTGTATGTCACTAATAACAAACTTGACTAATATGTCAACAAACATAGTATAGTCAAGGTAAATCTTTGGAATGTTTCAAAGCCTCGTTGTGATGTGCTTATTTTGTAAATGTGATTTACGTGTGTGTGATAAATTTAAATTCATGTGTAAAGTAGGGATATGCCATTGTGATGTGTAATGTGTTTTAATGTATCACTTGAAACTTGTAATTGTTTATGTGTTGATGACATGTCACTTAAGGTTTTGGTCATGGTTACACTTAACCGTAAACTAATTACCTTTCAAGAGATTAAGTAAATCCACTTGGAGAAAGGATAGGATGTGTCACCATTAAGGGAAATTCAAATTCAAACTTGACAATGATTTTAGAGGGTTAATATGTGGTTCTAAAGTGTCTTTTTTGTGAAAATAATCCATCTATATGTTAACATTGTTGGCTCTTGATTCAATTTTTTTGAAAATAACCAAGAAACCAGACCAATATATCTAAGGTTAGAAAATTCCTATAATGGATGCACTCACTGTAGTCTTGGGCCAACTATAAGGATAATTTCTTCTTCTTTAGGTTTTGTAAGACCTAGGCGGGTGGACCTCAGATTCTTATTATGGTACCAGTGTGAAGGCATATAATTGAATCTCAATAACAGATAAAATCCCTTAATCTTCTATGTTTATATAAGAATTCATGGGTGAAATAGCTAATGATAGAGCACATGAATCTGATAAACCAAGTGAGGGAAAACCTTTTAGCTCCTTACATAAAGGGAAAGATATTCGATTGGTAATTTGGATCTCAACATAACTCGGGTATGTGACAACAAAGGACATGCAATCTCCAAGCTGACTAGTCCCTTATCCATTAGGCATCAACTAAACCTTAACATACAGATAGATATCCTAGTATACTCATATATTCAGACATCTAATCTATCTATCTGACTTGCAAATAGATATCAATCTTCATAAAAACTCTCATACTTATTGTAATATCCTTCTGGTGTAACCTACAACCTAATATCCTTATTGTAATTTTCAATTTCATATCCATCTTCTTCATACTCCTTCTTCTTTAGGCTTTTTAAGACCTAGGCTACTGGATCTGAGATTCTTTATATGGTACCAGTGTGAAGGCATATAACTGAATCTCAATAACAAATAAAATCCCTTAATCTTCTATGTTTATATAAGAATTCATGGGTGAAATAGCTAATGACAGAGCACATGAATTTGATAAACCAAGTGAGGGAAAACCTTTTATCTCCTTAAACATAAAGGGAAAGATATTCGATTGATAATTTGGATCTCAGCATAACTTGGGTATGCAACAATAGAGGACATGCAAACTCCAAGTTGACCAGTCCCTTATCCATTGGGCATCAACTAAACCTTTATACACAGATGGATATCCTAATATACTCATATATTCAGACACCTAATCTGTCTCACTTGCAAATAGATATCAATCTTAATAAAAACTCTCATACTTATTGTAATATCCTTTTGGTGTAACCTGCAACCCTATCAATGTAACCAAGAACTTACTTGGATCTTTGTTCCAACAACAAATTTATCCAAACATACAACCTTAAGGGATTGCAATTGAGTTTAAGCTCTTCATTCTCAAACACAAAACATTGCAGATAACAGAGGAAGGAGATGAGAATAAGAATGAAACTAAAGAAAATGAAACTCTTGCATTAATATCATTGAAACCAATACATCATCTTCATGTTAACACTCAAGAAATACAAAATGAATGACTATATAATATGAAATGCTTCAAAAGAAATACAATATGTTGTTCATAACAAAAGAATATTAAGAAAATGGTATCACAACTATGAGAAAAATCTCAAAAAATTGGAACCCCTACAATGAGGAGAGAGGAAAGATATATAGAAGAGAAGATAATTTCTGGAATGCCCTCTGAAATTGACATGTGTCCCACTAAAATAATCTTCAATCTGAAATTGTTGAAACTGAACTTCTTCATCTGCTTGCAATTAAGACCATAATGATGCAAAAATATCTGATATATCCCCCTTTTAAAGTAATCAACAAAATATCTTATTAAGAAATATCAATAATTCCTCATAAACTATGTTGAAGGTTCAAAATCTGATTTTTGCATATCACTTATGCATTTTCTAGCAAAAACTTGATTGCTTCCAAATGCATTTAAAACCATCAAATCATCTTTATAATTGTTGATGAAAAAAAAAATCTGATGAAAAACTAGCCACATCTGATCTTAATTCCATCTGAAAACATCAAGTTTACATTTTTATCGAGAAGCCCCCAAAATCACAAATTCACCTATAGCCATTTCCAACAAACACCTGCACAAAATATGATTGCAAAAATGGATAGTTCGTTCTTTGCCGATTCTGTCGATATGCTACACTGCACATTTCTTATAAAATTCATGCCCCTAAGACCAATTTGAAATTCTGGCTCTCGAATTGTGAACAATCATTAAAATGAAAAATTAAATTTTTTATATAGTATAAACTATATAAAACATTTAAATCATTCAAATCATTTTAAAATCATCCATTGAAAACTTGGGATTTTGATTTTGATTTTATATTTCATTTTCTATTTCTCCCAGTCCACTGATGCCACTTGGCAGATTCCTATTTGCTAATTATCTGGGTGGCCCCACCTCTCACTATGCATTTGAAATATATGAGACTTTAGAATATATCCATTTTTGTAATATTGTAGTAATGAAATTTTCTTTCCATGAACTTCCCCTTCTATGATATTATGATGAGCATATATTAATAAATACATTAATTAATCAATGTCCATCTGTTAGCCTTCAAACTTACCATTTTTGTAACATCTTACGACTTAAAATTTTGCCTCCCGATCCCTTGACTAAATCATATCATCGTAACCCTTTGGGGTGATTGTAATATCGCGACCCTTCTATCTTGATTTGTTGGTCACATGACATGAACAATTTTGCAACATCAAAGAGTGTTGATATTCAATCCTCGATCTCACAGTGGATTGCCACATGGCACTTCTACTTGGTGTACTGGACAGGTCAAAATTTATTTGACTTTGGCCACAGTGGGCCCCACATGATGGGTTTCTCATCATAAGAATGTGCTGGTCTTCAAACATGTCTCTTAAGACACTTACAACGATTGTCACAGGGGATTTAAACATCTTTTTAATCAGTTATATCCCAAATGTGGGATTAAAACCTTACATGTCTGTCACTTTTTCCTTAATATTGCATCATGGAAGTTCTGATGTGTGCCCCAAGTGGGCTGCCTTCCCTCCTCATTCTGCAATTCAAACTCCATCTTTCCTTCAGCTCATGGTAGATACTCTTGCTGTGCATGGATATCTCCTCCCCTGTACAAATCGCCTCTTATATTAGTGGCTTCCTCTGCATGTTGTCCCTCGTTGCAAGTTCTTTCATCGTGTGACTCCTCTTACAAGCTACAACTTTTGTTTGTGAGCTGCCTCTTGTACTGTGCCGTCCTTCGTCTCTAGATGTGGAGTGTTGTTTGATTGGATGCTCCATCATACCTTGGATGTGAAAAGCCATTTATGCAAATCTGATTACCTTTGTTTATGGTGGAAGCTTCAACATGTACTGTTATCTGCTCCAGACATGGGATGCCCCCTCTCTTGCACAAGACGTGGATTGCCTTGAACAATTAATGCAACCTTTCACTGTGAAGCTTTGGATTTCATTCACGTGGTTATGGACTGTTTGCTACGTGATTTCCTCCAACATATGGAGCTCTTCAACTGCAGCCATAGACCCTCTGGCTACAACTTCTTTATTCCCTGTGGGTCTTGTCTCTGTTGTAGGATTTTTGGACATGGATGACCCCATTCCTCTACTATGAGTGTTTCCTTATGCCATGCTGTGGCTTCCTACCAAAATGTGGACCGCTCTTTGTAAAATTTTCACACCTTTTTCCTGACATGGGGTGCTGTCTCCAACTGCTATCATTTGAGTAATGAAATATTTTAAAAGCCACATCATTAAATATCACTCGACTTAGAGAAATAAAAAATGTATTGTATTGATTGCGCTCTCTCTACTGAAGAAAATTATATGGAAAAGGCCCGAAAAGACTTGCAGGAGAGCCTAATCACAAAGGCCCTTAAACCCCTTTCTTATAATCATTAGGACAATCATATTTCTATAACTTCCTACATTCAGAGAAATGTCAATGTACTTTTGGTGCCAGTCCAGAAATAAAAACCATTTAATCCATGTGCAATTTTATGAATCTAATGTAATCAGTCAGAGCCCAAAGTGGGTCTGGCTAAATTTGGTTTTTTGTTTTTGAACAACTGATATTATAAACTAATCCATCGATCACCTTGAACCATCTAAAATCAAATTAAGCACTGAAACAATCATTTAGAACTTGTTTACCCACTTTATGAAAACTATGATTTTATGATAACATGGCTTGTGGCCTGGCTTTAAAAATTGACATAACCATCTAGTTGGGCTCCAAAAGTCGATATGTTGATAGTCTATTATGTATTCTTGTACCCCATCAGATCTTGTTGCATGATGACCATTCAGTCAAAAGATATTGATGTTCAAATTTACCCAGTTGAAACTGCCTGCAAATCAACTTGTTAGAAAACTAGTAAATGCTTTTGGTTTGAGCTTGAAAAACTGGGCAAATAGGTGTGTGAGGGATTGGAAATCAGGGAAATAGTTCATTACCATGAGGAGAATATAATTATGTGATTTAGGCTCATGTCGCATCACGAGACACATTTGGTTAAGGTCTGAAGTTGGCTACTTGGATTTGTAGAACTAGAAACATCAGTAGAAAAGTATTTTTTGCAAATGGAATGACCTTAGGAAAGTGTGCAAACGGATTCACCAAAGTTTACAAATTGGAAAACTTGAAGTATTTTCAAAGTAGAATGTAGTGGTACAATCCATTTGATCCAGGTAATCATAGATTCATAGTTATGACATCTCAAACAGGGGCACAAATCAATCTACATTTTATGACACCAGTAAAAACTTATAAATTGCATTCAGAATCGCGCTTGAAAACTAATCAAACAGATTTGTCACAAGCTCAAATTAGGAAAGTAGAAAGTATCTAACCCATAGAATATGATGCAAAAGGAATTTTATTATTTGGGTGAACTGGGTCAAAATTGTGATAGGTCAAATGGGGCTATCTAGAATAATAAACATGTAGATTTACAACAGAGGCAACTGACCAACTTTGAGACATTCAAAACCTAGTCAAAATATATCAAAATGACTTGAAACTTGGAACATAGGTTCTTTGATATACATATTAAACATCCCCAAAGTGGTGGGTTATGAAACATTTTTGGGTGAAAGATATTCAAAGGAAAACTAGGCCTTCTGTTGCTGTTTGACACTTCAGTAAAAAATGCAGAACTGAACATTGCTCAAAATAGAACTTCACAAAATGATTTAGAATGTTAGTTTATCATTACAAAACACATGCACAGGCTTAATGAAGGGTCTTAGAAACATAAAACACCTTATAAGCCTTAATACAACAACCAGGTACTTAAGCAATAAAATGTGTTTATAGGGCTCAAAATGACTCAAAATTTGGAATGGACACTCAAAACGGGAATGCAATTTTGAGTACCAACAAACATAACATGTTAGGGGCCTAAATATGACCATTTTAGTGCTTATATAGCCTAGGGGGCCCCTTAACCAATGCATTATTCCACAAATTCAAAAATTGAGTTGTCCCATGAGTCCATCGCCATCTTTCCACTTGGTCAAAATAGAAAATTTGGTAGGGAAAAAGTTGTAGGAGATAGTGGCTTGATGTTTTTGCAAAAAGAGAGATAGTGAGAGAGCCCTTTTTAGTGAACTTTGACAAACTAGTGGAGTGTTCATCCACTCTCTAAGTTTAGAGACAATTAGGGCCCAGAAGGAGGGAGGACTAAGGAGAAGGGAGCTCTGCAACAAATTTCATATTGCCTTTAGCTTGAACCAAGGTTGGTGCCCATGCCATAACTATTATTTCACTTGCTCAATGATTTTGTTCTTATTCATATTGTGTTAAAATTCATGTCATGTGTTTGTGTTGAGATTGTTTGTATGCGTCATTGTTGTGATGGATTTCTCTTGCAGATTTTTCCTTGTTTTTGTGTGTATGAATGTTAATGGGTGTGAAGGCTTCACTCAACCTTGAGAGGGTAGAGATGCCTTGGGTGAAGGGGTTAGTTGGGCTCAACATTGTAGTTGAGAGATTTTTTCCTCTTGGAGAGGGTTTTTTTGTTCATGGAGAATGGGCTCCATTGAAGCCATATGCCTTGTTTGTATTATGGGAGGTATAAGTGTGTTGATGTGATGAGGAGAATGTATTTTGATAGCCTAGAAGAGGCATTATGCAATTTCAGATTGCATATGTGTATATGGATATGACATTCTCCTCTTTGGAGAGCCCACCTTCACCCAATGTTTCATGCTTCCAATGGTGGATCATTGTGTTAAACCTTGGAGGGATTGGATATGTATTGTGATGTTTTATTGTATGCATTGTTAGCTACATGAGTGCGATCCATTTGAGTCTTGTTTACCTTGCTTGGTGGGTGGCTTCTTAGAAGTCTAGGATGGGAGGTGAGCCTTCATGGTTCTTGTGTAAATGTGTTTGTAGGTTTTGGGCTATTTGGATCCAGGAAGATATGATGGTTTCCCCATTGCATTGATGAAGAAGAAAAAGATATATCATTATGTAATACATTTGGAAGGATGAAGTCCTCCTCCATGCCTTGAGAATTGTATTTGTAAATTTAAAACCTCTATGGTTGTATTGTGTGATGAATTGCTCCATGTCTTTGAACATTGTATTGGTAAGGGAAAAGTTTCCAGTTGTTGTTTTGTGTATTGTGCTACAAAGAAGCTCTCTAGATTTTATGCATATCACCGTGAAGAATGGTTTCATGAGGAGGTAAAGAAATTTAGATATACCATATGTTTTTTTGTTGTCGAAGGATTTAATGTTATGCATTAGATGAAAAGGAATGGAAGATAGTCATGGTTGAATGTAAAGTAGACTCATTTCAAAGGATAGCCAATGTTTTGATAATTATGTATTGAATAGGAATTGTTGGTATCATGATCAATTGAATCACAAAGTAATACAAGAGAATGCATTTCAATGCGAATGTTCATGTAAAGAAATCCCCTTAAGCATGAGATTATCAATCAATGTCATTCAAGTACCATTATTCATAGAAACTAGTAACTTATTAACTTCATGCTTGATTATGTTTCAATTCATTTCATGTTTTAAATAATTATTCAAGTGATTCCTAAATGTATCCTTAATCTAGTTATTTATATGGAAATACGAAGGTAGGATCATATTACTACCAACCCAATATGGTAAAAATAATAGTTGAATAGAAAAGATGAGTTGTATAGATCTCATGTCATAAACTTCAAGAGAAAATAAGCCTGTACATGCAAGTTTAAATTCTCTGTAATTTGTATGAGAAGTGGAAAATATCCATTGTCTAATACAGTCCATTATAATACTCAATTAGAATATTCCCTAACATCTTGTCTCATAAAAGTTCATTATAGATAAAAGACTTAGAACCTATACAAATATCTAGTTCAAAATATATTTAAGAGAAGACTCATATGAGTTACGTGGCCCTTGTGTCACAATTTCATATTTAATAAAAAAATAAAAAATAAAAAAATAAGAAGAGACACAATGCATCAAAGTTCCTACCTATAATTGGAAAAGAAGGAAAATAGAGATTTTTAGATAGAAATGAAGGATAGAAAGAGAGAGCTAAAAGAGAGAATGATATGTTATTATAAGGACAAGTAAAGGTAGAATGATAGAGAGAATTGAAGAGAATTTAAAAAATATTAATAATTATATTATTTTAAGAAATATATAAATAACAATAGAAATTATATTATATTAATGAACTACTCATTTCTACCAATTCAATTATAAGTTGAAATATTTAATTAAAAAAATAAAATTGTTGATTACTTAATTCAAAATATCAAAACATCTAAAAAGTTTGAGAGGTAGTATTAGTTTTACAATTTGTAAAATGGTATAAAAAAATTAGAGCATGATTGTAAAATGGTAGTTAGTAAAACATAGTGTAAACTTAAAGAAATAACATTTTACAATTGGCAAAAATAAACATCAATGTAAAACTAATAAATATATTAAAAATAAGAAATATAAAACACTTAACTCTATACTTGAACTTGGTAATAAAAATAAATTTTTATAATTAATATTGATTAGACATTGTCCAAAGTGGTGTGAGGTGGAAGATAACAATATTACTTTTCTGAAAATCTAATGAACTTGTCACAAATGTGGAAAAAATAAAGTTGTAATTAATGCACAATAGAGTTGTTACAAAATATTTGTATTTTTGTTGAAGAAAATTGAATTTTCTCCCTACCAAATATAGAATGGTCCAATAGAGTGAATGAAAAATGTGATTAATAAAATAATAAAAAATTAAAAAAAGATATAAACATTTGAAATTTTTTTAAACCTTTTAAATCATATGAATTGATTGGTCAATTGAATTGAGCGAAAGCAAGAGTATCCTGCCTTTGGCAGGAACTAATAATAATCTAAGAGAAAGAACCTAGAGCTCAAGAAATAGCACATGTCACCTGAGTAACTCATGATAATGACATAAAACTTTTCAAAGATATATTTAAGAATAACATAAATCTTACTTTATACCTAACTACTCTCCTCCAAATCGACACTCACATGTTGGGAGGAAAAATAATTTAAAACGTAGATATTAATTTATGTGGTGCACTTCACAACTCAACCTACCTGAGCATATAGACAACCACCACCCCACACCCTGTTTATCACACCTAACACTGTCTAGGCGTACCACCACCTTGGGCGCTACAATGACATGGGATAAGTGGTATTGATGAAGTTTAATTTAGAATATATACATTTGTTTGGAAGGAATTCCCCCTCTTCACTCCTTCCCAAACTCGAGTGCCACATAGCCCACATGAGACCCCACCCCACTCATGCGACATGGGCATTGAAAGATAAACCAAAGTGTCGCGCAATCTCCAATCTTCCATGCACATGGGCCCATCTCCCAAGGACATTTCGATGGGACATAACGTGGCAGGGGAATATAGGGAAAGTGCATTTAGAAAAGGCACTCGGGTTGTGTGCTTAGAAAAAGGTGCTCATGTTATGCACTGGGGTAAGGGGAGGCCTAGTTGACATTAGGTGGAGAGATAGGTGTGTAGGAAGTGGTGAAGGGGGGTGATAGTTGGGGAAGCGCTTGGGACATGCATGTGGGGATAAGATGGTTAGAAAACATAGGAAGATTAGGGGGTTAAGGGATGTGTGGAGAATGGGTAAGATTTAATAGTTACGTTAGATAATAATTGTGGTTAGTAGTTAGTTTAGTTAATGTTAGTATAAGGGTACCTGTGTTGTAGTAGTGGGTTGTCAAAAAGAAAATGTTCTTAGTTATTAGTCCTTGCCTATTTATAGGGAGGGAATTAATGTTTTCAGTAGCATCTGTCAACCTGCCAATTAATTTGCTAAGTAAAAATAATTCAAGATTCTAAAGTTTAAAAACTTTTATTTTTTAAATCAATTTCTGAATCGTAATTCCTTTTTTCTTATTGGATGTTGATTATTTTCTCGGGGTTTAATTTATTTTTCAAACAAAAAATACAATTTATAAGATTCCAAAAAGTTCTCTATTTGTCTCTTTTTAACAGATAAGAAATTCGAGAAAATTCTTCTTCCATAGCTAAGCTTCTCTTTAAAACTCTGGAATTGGTCAAACACGGTTTGTCTTATAGCTTCTTCAGCAGCACGGTGAGCAGAGATTGCAGTGATATTCTAGTTTCAAGCTTTGGTCTTCTGTATCTGCCTCTCTGAAACATCTGGCTTCAGATGGTCAAGCCTCACCCTCAAAAGTTTCTAATTCAAATGTCTATGGTTGTTTTGTACAAAAAATCAAAACTACTCAAGCTCCTTCAACCTTTAGATCAGGAATCTTAAAATTCAAATAGTCTTTATGCTGTTTGCACTTAATGTCAATTCCACTCATGCAAGGTTCCATGTTGAGCTCAAGCAAGGTCTTCCAACAATCAGTAAAAGAAGATTCAACTAAAATGATGGAAGAAAGCCACTAGGGTTTGAGAGAAGCAAAATTTCCACCAAGGTTCCTGTTGCTGCCGCTGCAACAGCTCCAACTAAAGAGGAGAATTTCCCACCTCAGAAACTCAAATAGGCGACCATTAACAGGAAATCTAATTTTCCTAGTAGAGAAATCCAAATAGGCAATGATTCACAGAAAATAATTGAAATGCGTACGGAGGAAGAAAAACCCTCAAGTTAGGAAATGGAAATGAGCCACAAGAACACATAGAGCAAAAGTGGCCTACCTAGTACCAAGAAATTACCAGGAAATGAGCTTGTCTTTATGCAAATTGCAAGAGAGTCAAAGACTATTTTAAACCATCTCCATATAGAACAGAGAAATGTTGATATTTATGAAAGCCCTCAAAGCCGCTAATCTACAAAGCCACACAAACTGTTTGTAGTGTGGACAGAAAATGTAGCTGGACACTAGGAGTTATAATTGAACAACTTTCTCCTTGGTAGTTGACAGATACTTTCCATCAACCCCAATAATCTCTAAAGTCAAAAACATCACAATTTCTGTCAATTGCATTTGGCATACATTATTACTCGTGTGTGAAATGCAAAGCTACAAAATTAAAGAGATTTGTTAGGGGGTATGGTGTGTATTAAAATTGTCAACACCTAGTCGATCTTGAAACAGGCACCTAAATCTTTTACCATAGTGCCCAAAATCTGGTACATCATCAATTAAAGGCATTGTCCTTTAACGACACGCTTCTTTTGCTTACCTCCTCAATTCATATTTTTTGTTGATTTTCTTTCACATTTTATATCATCTACGGTTGAATAGAAGTCCACATCTATTATGTAGGAAGGTACTCCATTCATTTTTCAGACTCAAAAATTAATGAACCTTAATACCTACATAAAGAATTCAAAATATTTTCTATCTATCTATCTATCTATATCTATATCTATATCTATATATATATCTATATCTATATCTATATATATCGTATTAGCCCATTACTCTAAAGATGATTTTGTTTTAGTCTTGAGGGTAATTCTATAATGTTCATTTAGAATTCTTAAGAATCCTCTTAATAGGACACATGCAAGAAAATGGTGTAATACTTTATTGGAGTAAGAGCTATCAAATTAAATAATTTAAAATCCTTTTCTTTTTTTATCAGAATAATATTTTTTTAAAAATATTTAAATAATTATTAATTAAGTTATTAAAATTATAGCTTATCAATATATTAAATATATATCATTTGTTAACTAAAAAATATAATAAATATATAATAATATTTATGATTAAATTTATTTTTGTAGTGCTTGTCCCTAGTTCACATTTCTGTTATCATTGTCAAATTCTTTAGGCTGATTTTATGCATTGATTAGTTTTAGAGATACTGGATTTACAATATTATGATATTATTTCATGTCTTGAATTACAAATATATCGGTTATAATTGTTTAGTTGATTTCATTTCACATGACGTTAATGATGTTTTGATGATTCCTAGTTAGTAAATGTGGTTTCTTTCATAAAAATGTTAACATGATGTCTTTAATTATGTTGTATTGATAGAGATGCATTATTATACGTATGCATTTGATGTTAGACTTGTGATTTTTATGATACTTACCCCATACTTGCATGTGTATGTTGCGCGTGTTTATTTTATCTTTCTGTCTGATGTGGTTAAGGGAGGGAGTCGTAGTCACCTGCTAGTCGGGATCTACATGATGAACCACTCCCCGCCATTGGTTGTTTAGTTTAGATATATTATATACATGTACATGCTCGTCTTTTATGCAGGATGTAGGTACCGGGCATCGACTTCCCTGAATTGCTAGGATGAGCATGCCCTATTACAAATACTCAAATGGTGAGAATGGGAAGATAATGATTAGGTCCAATCCTAACCATAGCCTAAAATACTTGTCCTGCAAGGAGGACTCGTAACAGACTGTCTACCCTTTTTAAAACCCATGAGTATTTTATGCGTATGTTGTTTTGTGAGTCTTTGATGAATTTTCTGTTAATTAAGTCTAATTAAAAGATTAAATTAATCATTTAATTTAATAAAAATTATTATGACATCTTAATATTTAATTATATTTAATTAATTGAGAAATTAATTAAATATAAAGAATTGAATTTGGAGATAAATTTTTTAAGAATACATTTAGAACGTGATAATATTTATTTAATTTAATAATAATATATTTAGAGTTCATTTTTAAATAAATGCTAAATATTATTGTTATTTAAGTTAATAAATATTTATCAAATTAAACGTTCAAAAATAAATTAAGAAGTGAAAAGATATTAATTTATGAAAAAGATTTAAGTTCGCATGAATGAGTTTAAAATATAGAAAATTAATTAAAAAGATAAAAACATGTGAACTTGAATAAAGATATTTTAATAATGTGTACATTAGATTTAAAAAGTTAATAAATTAATTTTAAAAGTGAAGTCTAGTGGAAAAATTAAATAAAGTAATTCAATAATTAATTTGGCGTGCATGAAAGGATTAAATTAAAGAATATTTTAAAGAAAATTAATTGTGCATAAAAGGATTAAATTAAAGAATATTTTAAAGCAAATTAATTGTGCATGAAAGAATTAATTAAATAAGATAATTATAATTTTAGAGTTGTGGAGACAAAAACCCTAAAAGGTAATTAGATTCTATATTAGAGGGTTTCGGGTCATTATTGCACACGTAGGTTTCAGGGAACACACTTTTGGAAGGGGAACAAAGAAATCTTTGGAAGCTTTGAAGGGTTTGGATTAGCAAAGGTTTCACCAGATTGTTAGCATCAGATCAAGGTAGGGTTTGTGAACCATTCTAGAAACACTTTCGGATCTCTGTCTTCTTCGTGCTTGTTGAAAATTGCTTTTTCAAAATTTTATTGAATGAATCTTGCTACCTTTCTTCTAAATATTTTGCTATTTGATTTCTTCTGAGAATCGAGATTGAAGAAAACTATTTAGATAACCTCATTCTACAATTGAAAAAGATTAGTATTAAATCAAGATCTGGGTTTTGGATTAAATGGAATTAAAAAATTTAAATTTGGAAAGGGTTTGATTTTGGAAATGAAATTCTTAAATTGAAAATTCGATTGGTTCAACTTATTTTTCCTATTAGACTAAAGTTTCAATCAGTGATTAAAAATATATATACATTTTTAATATGATCTGAAAGAGATATTGTGTAAAATGATATATATATATATATATATATATATATATATATATATATATATATATATATATATATATATATATATATATATATATATATATATATATATATATATATGAGATAAAAAGAAAGTTATATAATAAATTTTATAGAATACACAAATCTTTAAAAAATAATAATAATAAAACATTTTATGAAATATTATAATTATAAATTATAAATTTTTTTTGGGGAGTGGCGGGTTTTACCCAGCCCCTACCCCCTTACCTCTGTGATTGGTGGCTTAGCTGTTGTCGCAGCAGTGACTGCTGCAATAGCAATAGTACTATGTATTGCTGCTACGGCAGCAGCCTGCTACGACAGAGCTATCGCAGCTTTATTAAGGGCTGTGACCAGTATTTTTTAAAAGCTGACGGGCTTTAAATGTTTTGATATATGTTTTTTTTAAATTTTTATTTTATTAAATTTTAATTGTATCAAAATTTTTAAATTATTAAATTTAAATTATATAAAATTTCAATTATTAAATTTTAAGATTATATTATTATGAGTAATAATTAAATAAATTATTAATGAATAAGATATAGTAAAACAATTATTAATTAAATTCATTATCATTTTAAATTTAATTAAGAACGATTATTAATGAAAGTTATATAACAATGTGTAAATTCATTTACTATGGTTAAACAATCATTTATGTGGAATTTAATAAAATTGACATGATGGTTATTAAATTCAATAATTGTTACTTTTTTTAAATTTAGATAAATAATCGATTATCCTCAAATTAATCTTTTAGGAAAAATGACTTTTATTATGAAGGTAATTTTACATATTTAAGTCAGACAAATAAATGGGGTTAATTTTATAGAGTTGACTTGTGGAATAAACTGAGAATTCATTCACTTGAAACATACATTGAACACAAAACTGAAACTTTACTTTTTACCTTATTGTGTATTATTGTAAATCAAATGCAAACTATGAAACTATACTGTTTTGCTTATACTGTCTATGCTTTGGGATTTTGGTGTTGATTAGATGTCGACCAGTCTAGGATGCACACTAGAGGTTTTGTGAGATTTCTTTGATACCATTTATGTGGCTGGATGTTATGATGTGTTTTGTGATTCATATTGGAGATTATATTTATGAGGTTTATCTTGTGGAGCATTTATGTGTACTTGGATGGGAGAACCATTTTATTATTAGGTTGCTTGTTAAGGAACTGAGTTTGATCTTTATGGGTTTTGTGGTATGGGACACAACTGTGGATTTATGTGCTTAGGAGAGGTTGTCTAGGTACATGACTTGGGAGTGGCTTGCATAGGGGTCCAAGACCCAAAGTGGTTAGTTCCAGGGTAACCTAATGCAAGTTATGTAATAAGTGATAATCTAGTAATTAAAACTTTTGGGGGGAAAAAAACACTAAAAAAGATAAGTTAGAGATATTTGATCCACCCATGCCTTGAGTGCTTGTATAGACTAAGGATGAGAATGAGATGAGTGCCTCGTCTTCTTGAGAGGGCTTTCTGGTTTCCATATGTGTGATGTTGAGGGTCTGGGGTTCAGAGTAACCAGTCCAGGGTAACTCAACGCTTGAGGGTTCAGGGCCTATTAAGAGATCGGTCCAGGGTAACTCAAGCAGCCATGTGATGACACTCCCTAGTATGTAGCCTGAGTTTCCTCTGTAGATTTTGTGTGTACCTCTGGTGGTGTACTTATTGTTGGATGTGTTTATTGTGGTTATTACTTTCATTGATGATGATTGGTGATTCATGGATAATGTACTTTTGACATGTGGTGATTGGCTTGAGGAGGATATCTTTCATTGACTTTATCTTATGATCTTGTTATTTGGTTTATACTTGGTTTGTGTATGTTGTTTGGTTATGTGGTGTCGATATTGGATTGAGAGTTCTTACTTTTGGATTATTTTATCTTCTTGAGTAGCATGTGTTACCTTTGAGGTAGTTTTGGCTATTAGGGGTACCTTGCCTAGGAATGTTTTATGTTTGATTTTTCGTATGAGGATTGTTCATTATCTTTCCTGCACGGTGGGAGTGGAAGCCTGACTAGGTAACCACGCGATCAAGAGGTAGTGTCTTCTTACCATTTGGGTCCCCCTCACATTGCCAGCTGTTGGATGTTCGTTGCAGAAGATGTACCTTTATCTTTCTTATTTCTTATCTCAAAGACTTCTTTGCAGATGATGTATATATATGTGATCATGTATTCTGGTGTATTGTATCTATTCTCACATACCTTGCAACATGTGCAGTGGATGCTATTAGTTGGATGTACTTTCATTGTATTAGTTATACTTATGCTTTGCTTATGCGATTATGTATCTATCATTTCCTTATGATCACGTGGCATTGTACTTGGAACTTAAACTAATTAATTTAAAATTATTAAATGTGACTCAACTTAAAGGAACCCTTGAGGAATTGAAACTATATCTATAATTGCTAATGTGTATTTCATGTTGCTTCCGCATTAATGTTATCTTGATGTTGTTTAAACTTCAAAAAAAAAAAAAAGTTCAGTAAACATTGTAACATGTTAGGTTTATTTCTCTTGGGTTCCCGAGCGAGGTGTTACAATTTTGATAAAAGAGATAAAGTTATGTTGCTACTTTAAATTTGGTAAATGAAGATAACTAAATTACTCATACATATTTAATTAAATTATCTAATTAAACCATTATACAATAATCATATTTTTAAAGATTAAATCATAACTATTGTTAAAATAATTAAACATATATATATATATATATATATATATATATATATATGAAAATACACTAATATATTGTATTTAAAATTAAAAAATTAGTTTCTTAAAACTATGTATAATTTTTCATCATCAACATTTAAAATGATACTACATATTCCATTGTGTTATGCTCAATTAATTTTCTAATTTAACAAAATAAAAAATTAATAGATTAATAAAGTTCTATTTATTTTAAAGCTATTCTTTGTTATATAATTTAGTAATTTTAATAAATGTGTTACAAGCTTAGTTTGAGATAATTTAGTAATTTTAATAAATGTGTTGCAAGCTTAGTTTGAGATTTAGAAAATATTGTTTAAAAAAATTTAAATAATATATTTGTAAACCTTTTGATAATTCTTGTGTTTATTTTAAAACTAAAAATTAAATATCATCATTAATAGTAGTAGATAAGTAGATTGAATTAGCATTTTTTAGTTCCAATTAATTAATATAATTATTTTTTGAATAAATTTCTCTAAATAAAATTATATCATTTAATTTTTTAAATTTAAATATTTATCTTCAATTCACATTCACCAATCAAATTAATTACTTCTTCTATTTTTTAATAATATATATATATATATTTGGCAAAAGTGGATGAGCCACTACATATAAATATATATTAAATAAAAATTGGTTCAAGAGCTCAACTAGGAAAGAACTAGAAAGAAAACCCAGCATCATCACAATATTTACAATTGACTAACATTGATATTTACAATATTACTATATCAATGAACAACACTAACACCAGCAAAATTCAAAATTTGTCGAATTTTACATTGTCATCACATAGTAGGCATGGAGGACTCAAAATCAATCAAGACAAGATTTTCAACAATTTGTAACACATGCTTGAAGTATGGAAAAATAACCCAAAAAGATAGAAAGAAACCGTTGTGCTATCTTTCTTCCATATCCTTGCTTGAAGCGCCCAAAGCAAGAGTGGATGTCATACTAGGATTTACAGAGAAGCCCCATCCAAAATTTGGACATGATAAGGGAGCAACTTCCCAACTCAAGCTTGAGCCCTTAGTAGCATCATCTGAAATGCCAGTGGAAGATGGTGCACCCCAAATACTTGGTTTGGAGACATTTGAGTGAGGAGGCCGAGTAGTTTCTTGTGAGACATGGTGGACAAAAGCAAG
The DNA here is from genome assembly GCA_028749045.1 of Cupressus sempervirens. Taxonomy (NCBI): domain Eukaryota; kingdom Viridiplantae; phylum Streptophyta; class Pinopsida; order Cupressales; family Cupressaceae; genus Cupressus; species Cupressus sempervirens. Next base: position 980,235,490 of record CM053787.1, read on the forward strand.
AACATTGAAAGCCAAAATTGACCAGGCACCTGGTTCACTAGTTGATTGATTTGGGGTAGCCAAAGGTGTCTTCACATGGGTAGCTTTTTCTCGTGCATCTGAAATTGAAATACCCAAAATATCAATCAAAGCAAATGTAGCTTTCTTCACCCCCTCTGTCAGCTGATAACCTAGAGCACGTGCCGTGAATTGCAAGGTCTTGGTTAGGAACCGAGGATTATGCTTTTCAAAGGTCTTCTGCAGTGCTTCAAAGATCATCAAGCCTCATGGTTCTTCATGAGTATGGTTCTTGAAAATATTCCACCTACTAGGGCATTATCGAACCACAGATCATAGCTTTGCATCACTCGTTTCAACTTGTTTTCAACCCATTATTTTGACCGGACCACCTTGATAGCAATAATTTCTAATCTTGACGTTGATTGTAGGAGATCCATGGCATTAGACAAGAAAATGGAAACCAAAGTTGAAGGAAATAACACATTTCTTGTAGAAACATAAAAGAGATCCTTCCCAATTATGGTTTGAATCGCACGACGAATGTTGTGGGAGTGCACGATAAACATAATGTCCAGAACTGCATCATTAAGAGGATGAGAAAGTGCATCTTCATCCAATGCCAAATGAAGCTTAATTCTTAAGTTTTTTGGGAGAATGCTACGATGGAATTGGTGATAGGAATCACATTTCACGCATGATTCTTGAGGGAACGACATTTTGGAGACAATTTAGATGACAAGCACAACAAGCTGGGAAGATGGATACATGAATAGAGATCCATTCGGCATATTTAAATAAATCTCTCAACATACACATACAGGAAGTGGAGTACCTGCACTTATGTGAGTAATAAAGAAGATACCATCAAATCAAAACCCATTTGCAATTTGAGAAGGGCAAAATACAAAACTGATGCCCCCAAAATTGAAGAATGAGAAAATTGTTTTGCTGCCGTATGTGTTGAATTTAATTTTGTCGAGTACAAAGTACCACATGACCAAAATGCAATGAGATCGTACTCAAGTGACATCATCAAACAAAATTCTACTCAGTGAAGAAGATTTTACCCTAATCTTGCATGTGGGAGCTTGATTTATAAAGGCACCAATTAATGTTCAATACCCAATTTGGATAATGCTCAGTGACCATCAAATGATGTCAGAATGTCCATGACACTTTGGCATGCTCAGAATCAACTATAGCTCAACACATATAGATCACTCAAGACATCTACTCTATTTGGCACCTGAAGTCACTGGCTTACTCGGCATCAACTGTGACTGGGAACATATTGATCACTTAGCATATGAAGCACGCTCGTATCCTAAAGTAACTCGGCACTAATAAGAATTTTGGATCTACACTAGAAGTAACTTGGCACCTATGAGGATATTCATTCATTACATACATTGTACTTGACATCTATAGGTTAGCTCATGTAGAATTTTGGCTTGCTCGACACATATAACATACTGGCTTGCTCCACACATGAAGCATTCAAAGCATACTGGCTTACTGGGCCCATATGGCATTAGCTGTGGCTCGACACATATAGATCACTTAGGACATGTAAATTGTTCAGCACTAGAAGTCACTGGCTTGCTCGACATCAACTGTGACTCAGCACATATTGATCACTTGGCACATGAAGCACACTCGACACCTGAAGTAGCTCAGCACCTATAAGAATTCTGGCTCGGCACCTGAAGTAACTCGACACCTATAAGAATTTTGGCTTGACACATACATTGTACTCGATAACTATAGTTTAGCTCATGTAGCTTGCTTGGCACATTTAACATACTGGCTTGCTTGACGCATGAAGCATTCTAGCTAACTCGTCACATATGACATTCTAGCTTACTCAGCATCAACTATAACTTGGCACATATAAATCACTCAACACATGAAATTTGCTCATCACAGGCTTGCTCGGCATCAGCTATGACCGGCATATATTTAACACTTGACACATGAAGCACGCTTAGCACCTAAAGTCACTTGGCACCTATAAGAAAGATAGCTTGGCACAAACAATATACTTGGCTTCTATAGGCCAGTGTCCATTAGTTTCTACAACTCTTTATAATGCTCCATGAATGCAGAAGGGTTTAGTGTAAAATTTGTAATCCCATTACATCCTAAGTTGGAGAGATAATCCACCATTCTATTACCCTCTCTATATGTGTGTGAAACTTTGACCTCTTGAAATTGATCAATAATATTCCAAATTTGCTGGAGCACATATTTGAGTTTCCAAGAAGATGATTTTCTCTTAATACAAGCAGAGATTATAACTTGAGAGTCACCTTCAATTTGCACCTGATGAAAGTTCCTTTTCTTTGCAAGAATTAGTCTTGAGAGCAATGATTGAGCCTTAGCCATATTGTTAGTTCCTATAGGGAGGGGTGCCATTGTAATTTCTAGGACTTTACTAGTGTAGTCTCTAATGCATGCTCCCAAGCTAGATTGTCCTAGATTGCCTCTAGGTACTCCATCAAAGTTGAGTTTGACAAAGCAAGGTGTAGGGGGTTGCCATTTGACTGTAGATATATCTGTAGGATTTTGCAACTTTGAAGAAGTGCCAATTCCAAATGGGATGAAAATTGATTTCCATTCTCGAATGATACTTCCATCCCAAGAAGTGATAACTGGATTGAATATGCATTTATTGACACTTGCATTAGTAACTTCTGAGATTGATTTTTCAATGATTTGGAACACTTTCTCTAATGATGATATTTCTTTTCTAAAAATCCTCTTGTTTCTTTCCCACCAGATAGCCCAAATTACTAAAGCAAGTGTACATTTCCAGATTCCTATAAAGAGGGCATTGGGGTAAAGAATTGGCCAAGCCTGAAATATGTCCAAAATATTATTTTTTCGTGGGGTATAAAAATTTAATTTGTTTAATACAAACATCCAACATTGGTATGCAAATTGACAAATTACAAACAAATGGTCAATTGATTCATCTTTCTCACCACATAATACACACTTGAAAGGAGAGGCAATATTCATCCTAGCCAATCTATCACTTGTTAGAATTCTATGCTTAATTGTGAGCCATGCAAAGCACCTAGCCTTGGGTAGCACTACTTTATTCTAGCAGAGCATGAATGCTCAAGAAGGTGTTTTTATCGACTAAATTTGTTGGAGAAGTTTGTAACCTTCCTTGATTGAATAGTTACCATTTTGGCTGGAATCCACATTAGTCGATCCTCAGCCTTTGATACAAAAGCCTATCTATTTGACAAGATATATTGAAGTCATTGTTTGTATTGAGAATCTAAAGGGAGTTGGTCTAGATCTTTCTGTATTACTTTCCTTGAGAAAATGAAAATTGCTTCCATAAAGTGAATACCAATGTTGCCCCATTCTGCTTCTATAACTGAGATGATATTTTGTATATTTGGCATTGTATTTAATGGAGGGTGTCCATTCCACGAGTCACCCTAGAAGTTGATCTTGTCTCCACAATTTAATTCCCATGAAATGTAATTAAGCACAATATCTCTGGATGCAATCATGAAGTCCCAAATGACTGATCCCTTAGGAGGATCCAACATAGAGAATATTATGTGTGGCTCATTGTTATCTAGATATTTTTGTGTCATAATTTGACACCAAACTGATTGTGATTTAGTGTACATCTACCAAGCTAGCTCACCACCAAACACTTTGTTCCTTGTTGTCAAATCATGAATTCCCACTCCACCTAGAGTAGGATGAAATGCCATATTTTGGAGAGAAATAAGTGAAATTTTCTTTTCATTAGTCAAATTTCCTGACCATAGAAAACCCTTAATAAGTTTTTGAATTTGTGAAACAATAGAAGACAGTGCTTGCATGACAACCATATAATAATTAGGTATTGCAAAAAGGATCAACTTAATAAGCAATATTCTACAAGATAGTGACAGCCATCTAACTTTCCAAGAGGCAATTTTGCTCTTAGTTCTTTGATATACACCCTCCCAGAAATTTTTCTTATTTGATCCCATAAAAAAAGGAATCCCAAAATAAGTGCAGGGTAGAAAATCCTCAAAAAACCCCAAGATATGCACACTCTTATTTGAGATGATTTTGTTTGTATAAAATAAGAAGATTTTTGACTTTTGAGGATTAATTTTCTGCCCTGAAACTTCTGAATATAGCAATAAAATTTTCTTGATCTGTTTAGCCTCAGAGACTATTGAGGCACCAAATAGTAAAGTGTCATCAGCAAATAGAGAATGCGTGACTGAAATTGTTGTACCTTCAATTTTTTCTCCTTTCCACTTATTAGATAGATGATGGTGCTTGATATTTCTACTAAAGGCTTCAGCCATGATGATGAATAAAGCCAGTGAGAGAGGATCACCCTATCAGAGGCCTTGTGTGGAGGAAAAGAAACCAAACACTGACCCATTAATAATGATCGAGAACCAAGCCCTGAAATGTGAGCTTTAATCCACTTACACCATTTCTTACCAAAGCCCATTTTTTGGAGAACTTGAAAAAGGAAGTTCTAGAAAACTCTATCATAAGCCTTTTGCATGTCTAACTTGATAATAAAATTAGAAGGTTGATTACTCTTGATGGAGTGAAGTACTTCATGAGCTATCATTGCACCCTCCATTGTTTCTCTACCAAGAAAAAAAATGCCTTGTTCGAGAGAGATTATGGATGGAAGAAGTTTTTGAAGTTGAAGATAAATGGATTTGGTAATAATTTTGTAAGTCAAGTTGCAAAGTGAAATTGGGCGAAAATTTGCAAAAGTTTTGGGGTCCTTGGTTTTTGGAAAAATTGCTATATTTGTAGAATTGAAGTATTTTGACATAGATTTGAACTTTTTGGATTCCTCCATAGCTATTGGAAGGTCCCACCCAATAAAATCCTAGCAGCTTTGAAATAATAGTGCCGTGAAACCATCTAGACCTGGAGCTTTGTCTGGAGGAAAGGAGAATACTACCTCTCAAATTTCTTGAATGGTAAAAGGGGCCAAGAGCTTGGAGTTCTCCGTGGGGGAGATCATTGTAGGGATATGCTAGATGAAATCCTCAACTTGTGAAGGCAAAGGTGAAGGATGCTTTGCAGGTGCAAGAAGATTCTAAAAGAACTTGACACCCTCATCTCTGATCTGAGGAGGATTGGTTAGAATATTACCTATTTCGACATCTGAAATTTGAAAAATTGATTTAGCTGCCCTTTTTTGTTGGGCAGAAGCATGATTTTTTGTGTGTTTCTGTCTCCTTGTTGTAACCAAACTTCCCTAGACTTTTGTCTCCAGTAATCTTCCTCCCTATTACACAATTCCTCCCATTCAGTCTGTAACTCTTTTTGCTTAGCATAAGTGTCACTATCCATCCCAAACTTGATAATGGAGCAATGAATCTCCTCCAATTGTAGCTTAACAATCTCTTTCTATTTGAAAAAAATCTTAAAAACTTGTATGTTCTAGATTTTGATTTGCTCCTTAACATGTTTCAATTTACTGGCAAATTGATGCATTCTAGATCTTGGAGCAAAAGGAGCACTGATCCACCATTGTTTTAAAATTAGGAGAAAATGTGGGTGACACAACCACATACTTTCAAATTTAAATGATGTTTTATGTTGATTTTGGTCAATAGATGCAGATTGATCAATGTCTATGGAGATTGGAAAATGGTCAGATTTTGGTGCAGACAAAATCTTTGAGTGAAAGAAAAAATTACCTAATTTCCAATCATGAGAAAATAAAATTTTGTCCAATCTGACTGCAATTTGAAAAAAACCAGATCTCCTGTTTGTCCATGTAAACTTTCCATTGGATGGTAGAATATCCATCAAATCATTATTCTCAACAAATTGAGCGAAATTGTGAATGGTTTTAATGGGTGGGAAAATACCACCAAATTTCTCATTTTGATTCAAGATCACATTAAAATCACCACCAAGGATGACTTGGTGAGAGTTTTGAGATTGAATCAACATTTCTATTTGATCCCATGTTTTCAACTTTTCTTGAGCAGAGGTAGGGCCATACACATTGAACAAAGTAAAAGAGACATCAAAGTCAAGCACCTGCAACATTTTCCAATTAGCTTGTTGTTGAATAAGGCAACCCTGAATTGTTAATGGGTTCCAAAGGATAGCAAGGCCCCCAGAGGCACCCATGCCAGGAGAATGTATTGAGGACCACCTTGGCCATTTGGCCAAGGATTTCTGAAATGTTTCTTGTGATGATTTTGTCTCTTGCAGCAACACAATGTTAGCTTTTGAGGATTCTAAAAACTTATGAATTCTGCCTCTCTTGTTAGAGGCATTTATGCCTCTGATATTCCATGATACAATTTTCATTGCTAACAAGGAGAACTGGCTGTTCTCCTCATCATTCTCTTGTTAACAACAAAGTTGTCATCTAGTGTAGTTTGAATACTTGAGGCAATCTCATTCCTAGTCTTAGAGCCCTTTGGGCACCCTCTAGATTTAGGTGTCTTGGAGGTCTAAGGGAAGAGAGAGGGAGACTAAACAATGGAGAAAGTGTGTTGAATATCAAAGTTTGACAAATTATCTTGAAGCCCAGATTTAGGATGAACCTTAGAGACCTTAGGCTCCTTCAAAGTGACCTCTTGGGATTGAAAATCTAGTTGATTAGCAACTTGTGGAAAGTTAGGGTCCTCTATATTGCTTGGGATGTTTTGAGAATTAGGTTCAATTTGATCCTTATCAATCTCAGGTTCCTTCAAATTTATCTCTTCAAAATGAAAATTTGATTTATTTTCCACATGTTGAAAGATACTCTTCTCAAGACCTAGTGGATCCAGGTCAAAGCATGACTCCAATATCGAATCCAGTTTATTTGCTTGGTTTGGAATTTCAAAATCATCAATGTTCATGAAACTAGAGACTTTCTTTTGGTCGATTTGACTATTCCAATATTGAAATTCTTTGAGTAGTACATCTAAGTCACTATTTTCGTAATTTAAAATATTAAATCCTTCTTCCTGAGCAATACCAAATACTATGTTGTTGACAATTGTAGAAGCAATTTGATCTCTATTTTGAAGGGTTTTCCAACTGGCATAATGATTTTTGATGGAATCCTTAGCTTTGAAGTAGACTAATGGTAGATCTAAAGGTGGGTGGCTCTTATCCATATCCAGATCATGCTAGAAGACTTTACTGCTAGTAGATCATGGGAATTTTTCTATTCAGATAACAAAGCTTGTATATATGGTAAGACCAGCTATAGAAGTGTAGATAGTTTGGATGCAGTAGAAATATCCAAGCTCTGGTTACCTACTAAAGAATAGGCACACTGAAAAGATTCCATAGGGACCTTATAATGGAATGGATCTAAAGGGGCATTGTGGGCACGTAAGTTGGGATCAATACTATAATTTGGACATACTTTCTGAACTTCCAAGCTCTGATTACCTGTTGAAGTGTAGGCACACTGAAAAGAGGCCATAGGGACTTTATCATGGAATGAATCTAAAGGGGCATTGTGGGCACATAGATTGGGATTAGTACTATAATTTGGACATACTTCTTGAACCTCATTGGTTGAAACATAACATTGAGTGTTGAAATGACCCAGTTTATCTTGAAAATTTTGAACTGTTTGCTCATTCTGAATTATGATTGACTAGTCCCATGCACCCCATTGAGAATTTATAACCAAATGAGAGGGAAGAGGTTGCCGCATATCTAGCAGTAGATAAATTCTAGCATCCAAATGTGGTCAATCATATGGAATAAGATCATGTAAGAGGAAACTTCCCCATTTGTTTGCAAGAATTTCATTGATCTGAGGATCCTTATACTCCAAAGGTAGAGAGAGGAAGGATATCTAGTGTGGTAGAAAAGGAATCTGAAGAGATTGCGGTTTGAATTTTGGAATCCAAATCAAAGTATATAAACTAGAACCACAAAAAAACCAACCTTTCTATTTATGTACCAAATCTCTAGCAGCTTTTGATTCAAAAATGGCTACGAAATATTTTGATTCAAAATCAATATAGAAGATATCCCTTAATTCTGGCCAAGACGCATGGGCCCAATCTTTAATAGTAAAAAATGAGAGAGAATTAGATGAAAATTTACCAATTAAAGCAGTTTGCTAAAGCAGCCCAATAAAGTTATGTAGCATATGGTTAGGGAGTGTGATCATCAACCTAGCATCAACATGTGATTCTTTTGAGATAGATTCGGCCACCACTTGCTTCTTTCTCCATATTTTTTGTTTCTTGGTTGATATGAAGGGGGCCCTGAGAGGATTCTGCATATCTCAATGTGGTAGTTCAGTAGGAGGTTCCTGACCCAACTCCTTATCCTGGGTTGAATCTGGCCGTGAATGAAATGTTGGTTCTAAAGGAAACCCTTGACAAATATAAAAAATTGGCTATTTACGATTAGATCCATTCTTTTGGTTTTGCTTTGATTTCTTCTTAGCCATTTGCTCATATTGTGACAACTAGAACTGAGCTTGTTTTATTGCTTGCTTCAAGGACTTGATCTTGGATCCGTTTGGTGCCGATTGAGTTTGGATTCATTTTGAAACTTGCTTGTTCTTGGAGCTATGTAGTGTTGATTGTTACTGGAGTCATTTTAAGGCCTGCATTGAAGTTTCTCCTTTTTCAAAACTCGATCCATGCCCAAAACGCAGTTTATCCCCAGATTCTTGCTGACGGGCATCATGAAATCGAGGGTTCACGAAAAAAGGTTTAGCTAGCTGGACCACCACTTTCCCTTAGAATATTGATTTTTCACCTAAGAATAAGTGGGTTTCCCAGAAATGGCAATGTTGGAACTACAGAGAATCATGTTCCTTTGTAGCCAGCTGCACAATAGGATTTGAAGAAAAAATGCTAGAGAGGGCGTCAAGATATGAAACCCTAGGTTGGTTTTGACCTTTAAATCCTAGTTGAGGACCTGGACCTGCTTGCACACTCGAAACTTTATTTGTACAGTCTCTACCTATGTTTGAGACTTTCTTCCCTGCACCTGCATTTGAGACTTTTTCATAATTGAGATAGTTAATTTTTATATTTATAGATATAAAATAACAAATTTCACCTTAAATATACATATATACACGCATATAAAAAAATATAAAGGCATATTTATTAAATATCTTAAAAAAATTCCAGAGACCAATAAAAAAAATGTTTAAGTTTAATTTCTTTTAAAAATGATTGACAAATATTAACAAGATTTTTTAAAAGAAAACTTCAATTATGGGATGAATCATAATTAGCTATAACATAGAATATAAGATTGAAATAACTATAAAAATACTTAAAGAAAAAAAAATGAAGTAAAAAAGGTTATGATACTATGGGTCTCTCTTTTTTGTGACTAGTTTAATTGTCTGATTAGATGTCACAAAAGGTAGGGACTCCAGCTCAACCAGAGCTCTTGTTAGTTAAGGGATGAAATGGGAGGGTTAGTTAGTCATTTAAAATTAGTTGGTGAGATGATATAAATTATATTTTATAAATATGTTGGTATTAGAATAAATAGTGGAAAGTGATAAATTAGAAATAATATAATATCAAAATTGAATATTGGTATAGTAAGTAGATAATGATTATTGATAAATGATGTATGGTGGGTTCATTAGTAAGAGTATGAGATAGATAGTTGGGGCTACTTAGTAACATATAATTTGTGGGTAATTAATATCCGAATCTAATACTTTTAAGTTATTAGTTAATATAATAATCAAGTTAGAAATTAGATAAGTTTGTAAATGGGTGAAATAAATAGGTGAAAAATAGGTTTTTCTAGTTGATAGTGCTAGTAGTAGTGGACATGAAATAATTAGTAAATAACTTCCATAGCATAGCTAGTAGTTATTAGTGTGGTTAAAGTTTTAGGAAATGATAGTGTAAGTGTCTCAATACTAGTATACATTAGTAGTACATAATTAGAGGTTCGATAACCCTATAGTAAAATAAGGGTTTATATTAAATTGTCATGATGTAATAGTTACTCTATACTCTAGTGTTGTAATGTTAAATCTAAATGCAAATACTATACCTGCCAATAACCGATGAAATGCATACCTAGAATGTAAGGGTTCATTTAAACATATATTATGAGATATGAAATTTAGAATGGAAAAATAATGAATTGAGGTCACCTTAAAAATGTTGGAAACATATATATGTACTAAAACAAATATGATCATTTATCATCGATAAATCACCTTGATTAAATTGTGAACCTATATAAAGAATTGATAGCCAACATCTATGAATTGCAACATTACTTCCAAGTTAGGTTATGGAATTAAAGTGTTATTGCTTATCAACACATGTACAACAAGGCCTTGACGCAAGCCTGTTTCCCTGGAAGCAATTATAATCTAGCCCATGTGTCATAACCTGAACTCCAATAAATGATATATGTTCTTCCATTAAGTTGTCTAAGTAGTGATACATAAGTATCGAATGAGCGAATCATCTAACAATGTCACCGAACTATTTGATAACTTGGTTGCAATATGCACATGTCAACATGTGATACCTTAAGCTCAGTTTCAAAATAATAATTTGTAGTTGTGTTTTACCTTGCAATTTTTGGGCATGACAAAGATAACTTCTACCGAGTGAAGGAAAAACTAAGAATCTGAGAATTGAACCTTTATAGGCCAAATATGAAAGGAAGAAACATTCACCTGAATAAATAACTAGAGATAGAAGTGCTGGAGTACATATAAGAAGAAAAATAAGAGAAGGTATATGTTTAATAGCTGATTTTAGACCTAGAACAATAAAAGTTGCATTGGATGATGAATGTTGGGTTAGTGTTATGAATGAAGAGATTGATCAAATTGAGAAAAAAAATACCTAAACACTTGTACCGAGACCTGTTGACAAGATTGTGATTGGAACAAAGTGGATTTTCAGAAATAAGTTGAATGAGAATGGAAAAGTGTTTAGAAAAATGGCTAGATTGGTTTGCAAAGGTTATACACAAGAAGCAGGAATCAACTATGGTGAGACTTTTGCACCTATGACAAGATTGGAAGGAGTAAGAACATTGTTGCCTTATGCTACATGCAAGAAATTCAAGGTATATCAAATGGATGTTAAATTTTCATTTCTAAATGAAATACTTGAAGAGGAAGTCTACATTGAATAACCTAAAGGATTTGTTGAACCTGGAAAGAAGGACATGGCCTACAAGTTGAACAAAGCATTAAGTGGACTGAAATATGTCCCAAGATTATGTTGTGAAAGGATTAAGATTAGATTTTATAGACAAAGTGTAAACAATAATCTATATTTGAAGAATGAATCACAAGATATGGTGTTGTTTACCAACATATTTGTTGATGATATAATATTTAGAGGAAATCATATGTTGAGTAAGATAATTGCTGAACAAATGATTACTGAATTTGAAATGTCAATGTTTGGAGAGACTAAAATTTTCTATCAAACACATAAGGGTATCTATGTTACTCAATCCAAGTATGTGAAGGAAAAATTGAAAACTTGAAAATGGATGAGTCCAAACAAATCAGTACACCTATGGTGACTAGATTGAAATTATCAAAGGAAGACAATACTGGTGAAGTTGATCAAACACAATATAGATCTATGATTGGGAAGCTACATTGTATTGTACATAGTAGATTAGATATTTCCCTAGTTGTTGAAATTGTTGCAAGGTTTTCATATAATCCAAGGGAAACTCATATGTCTACTATGAAAAGAATATTTAGATATCTCAAGGAAACTAAAGATTATGGGCTATGATATAAACAAGAGGACACCTTTAATCTTAAAGTCTACATTGATGCTGATTGGGCTGGAAATGTTGATGAAAGAAAGAGAAAAAGTGGTGGAGCTTTCTTTTTAAGAGAAAGGTTGATTACATGGATAAGCAAGAAACAAAGTTGTATTTCACAATCTACTATTGAAGTTGACTATGTTACTTCTGCTATAAATTGTTTAAATTTTGTATGGATCAAAAAAATGTTGGAAGGAATGCAAGAAGTAACCAAGCCTATCACTATTGAATGTGATTACATAAGTGCTATAAATATTTCAAAAAATCTGGTGATGCATGCAAAGACAAAACACATATCAGTCAAGTGTTATTACTTGAGGGAGCGAGTTCAAGAGAAATATGTAAGGCTTGAGTATGTGAATTCTAAGGAGAAATTTTTTGATATATTCACCAAGCCATTGCCTAAGGATGGTTTTAAGTATCTAAGAGGTAAATTAGGGCTATCCAAAATTTACTAGGTGAAGATGCATGCTGAATCAATTCATGGATGAATTGTAATAACTTTTGGAGTTGATACAAAAGTGTTCACACTTTAGGAGTATTTATGAAGTTGTGAAGTTAGCTGTGATGAAATTGATGTAATACGTACATGCAAGGTACAAAGATAACTACAAGGTTTATAAGTTTCATGATGAAATTTATAATGACCTTTGGCATAGTTGTCAAAGGGGGAGAGAAACAATGAATATGTTGAGTGAGAAAGGGGGAGAATATGCTAAATATTGTTGAGCTTTCATTTTTCACAATGCTTAATGACATGAATCCTTTCAAACTCCTCTCTTGAAAAGCCGATTTGTGATCAACTCCAAGGTTTTGGGTGATCTTGCAACCTACTAGAATTCACTCAGAAGAAGATAAATATATTTTTTCAGAGGGAGGCCTTTGTTGGTTCTGATTGATTTTGGATAAGATTTTGAATCTGCTTGCTATCTCAAAAGAAAAACCACACAAAAAGAAATATATTTTTGTATTCTTTTGTTTTTTAATGAAGGCAGTCTAACAATGCAACTATATGAAGTCCTAAATTAATCAAGTGTTTATAAAAGAAAATAACGAAGATAGGGTAGCAAGAAGTTTAAGAAAATGACTTGAAAAGTAAATCACTTATGGATAAAAGCTATGGAAACAACACACTTGCAAATTAAGCCTTTGAAAAGATCGGTAGGTAACCAATGAAAATAGGAGCAATGCTTCCTTAGTTCCACTGATGTAATTGTCGATGGAAATTTAGTAACCATAAGATATTTCACTTTTCATCAGATCGCAAGGCCACTAAAATTGCACTCATGTGAGACAAAAAGCTATGCAAGAACAATAAGATGATCTAAATTCTCAAACTAAGTATGTCAGCAAAATTTGTAAAACCATAGCAAACACCAGAATTGAAAGATTGCTCAATCAAAATAATGTAATAAAACAATTGGCTCCATTACATTCCATGAACATACATTCACAAAATATAACACATTCAAGAAAGAATAACGACACTCCAAATGAGAGCACTAATAGCATATATTATTGCATCAAAATAATGGCTCTGAATTGGTGCAGGAGCATCCTAGGCTTGTTTGCAATCTTGTATATTTGGTGGGATTTTGGATTAAAGTTGTGGAATTCAAAAAATATTGGTGCTCGACATGGTCTTTGGTTTCTTGACATGGTTTGGGAAATCCACATGGTCTTTGGTTGCTCGACATGGTTTGTGGAACTTGACAGGGTCTGGGAACTTAGCATGGTCATTGGAACTTGACATGGTTTCTGGAGCTCAACAATGCTTGGAAATTTACTAGTGCTCAAATTGATCTTGGTTCTATTGGTGCCGAGTTGTCTGTGAGCTAAATTTTGGCATTTAATTTATGTATGGGTATTTAATTTAGTTTTGTATCTGACTTGTGGTTGGACCTTTATTTAATGTAAGGGAGTTAATTTAGTTTGTAATGAGATGGGCTAACTTGTGGCTTGGTTTAGTATAAGTAAGGAGTCTTGTAGAGTCTTTAGGGAGTTGTTATCATTCCAACTTTGAGAAGGAGAATGAAGTGTAGATGCAAATTTTGAAGATCTAGGGCTGTGGCTTAGGAACTAGAGGATTGCTTGGTGGACTTGAGGGTACAAATGTGAATTCTTCTTGGTGTTCTTATCTAGTTGTGGATCTAGACTAGCTAGAATTAGCATGTGGTAACTAGATCTTGCGGGATCTTGCAGAACTCGTATTGTAATTTCTATTTTTATTTGGCCCTAACTCGGAAGGCCTTACAGCTAGGCATATTACATGTGATCAATTATTATATGAATAAAGAGTTGTGATTGGGTATTAGATCTTGCATTATTGTTTCTTGTTGTTGTGTTTTCGTTGTGTGTTAGTTTGCTGAGGGTTTGGACATCTCCTTTGGGGATCCTCTTGCCTTGCACTGCATTAGATGGTATCAGAGAAAAGGTTATTCATAAGTGTGTTGATAGATCACCAAAGCTGAGGTAGTTTACACCAAGACTTGCAGAGAAGGTTGATCTTGTGGCTGATTGATCTTCTGGATTAGTGGATCTATTGCTTAGGGTTTGTTAAAATTTTGGAAGATGCATCCAAGAAGATTGGACCCTAGGGAAATTGATGATCTTAGTGATGTTGTGGAAGAAAGGATCTCAGAGAAGATTATAGTAGAGTTCAGATCTGAGATTGCATTGATGAAGAGTGACATGATTGTTGAAATTGTAAGTGCTTTAGGTTGTGTACCTAGGCATATTGGCATTGAAGTTAGTTATGAGGAAGTTGCTGGATCTAGTGGTGAGGATAGAAATGATCATGTGGAGAGACCTATTGGAACTAGGGCTGGTCAGTTTTTTAGAACTAGATCTCTATTGAAGTTGAAGCATAAGATGAAGGTTTCTAATTTCTCAGGTGCTTTGACTCCTGAAGACTTGATTGATTCGATTGGTGAATTGGAAGACTACTTTGAGCTTGAGGATAGTGAGGATCCACTCAAAGTGAGGTTGGCACAAACTAAGTTGAAAGGAAATGTTGCTCTTTGGTGGAAAGACTGCAAAGAGACAGAGAAGAGGAAGATGAAACAAAGATCTCTAGATGGAGATTAATAGTGACTAAGTTGAAGGCTAAGTTCATTCCTGTTGATTATGAACTTGATTTGTTTAAAAGATTTTAGAATTTGAAATAGAAGGATATGTTTGTGAAAGATTATACTGAGGAGTTCTACAAGTTGACTATTCAGTGTGGTCATAGAGAATTATCAAAGGAAAAGGTAGCTTGGTACATTAATGGTTTGAGATTCAATATCTCGGATGAGGTTTGTATGCTCAATGTTTCTTCAATTGAGGATGCTTATCAATATGCCCTAAAGGTAGATAATAAGTTGAAGAGGAAAAGTCAAGATAATGTTAGAGGGAAGGAGAAGTAAGATAGCTTGGCACAAGCTAAACCGAGTGCAAAGGGTGACCCAAAAACTATTGATTAGAAACGGATGATAGGTGGAGGTGGATTCATAGGTAATTGTTTCAGATGTGGTAAAGAAGGGCATAGATCTTTTGAATGTCCACTTAGTAGGACAACTTCTATTGTGAATGATGTTGTAGTTCAAGATAGTTAGCTTGAGAAAGGAGAAAGTTTGCTTGCTTGGCGAGTATTTCTTGGTGAGAGGACACTGGATTTCTATTAGAGAACTAGTTTGTTCAGGAATTGTTGTAAGTCTAGTGGTAAAATCTGCAAGGTGATTGTAGATGGTGGTAGTACTGATAACATTGTCCTTGAAGAGATGGTTCAAAAACTTGGTTTGAAGAGAGTGAGCCATCCTTATCCTTATAAGATTGGCTGGTTGTAAGGTGAGCATGTTTTGGAAGTGAAGGAGCAATGCCTTCTTGATTTTCAGATTGGGCAGTATAAGGATCAAGTGTTGTGTGATATTGTGGACATGAATAGTTTCCATGTATTGCTTGGTAATCCTTGGCAATATGATTGTAGGACTGTGCATGATTGTGTCAATAATGTGTTTATTGTTGAGAAAGGTGGTAGGAAGTTTTCCCTGATTCCTTTATAGAATGAAGAGCTCGGTAGGAGAAACTTGAGTATTGGTAACCAAGTTGAGTTGATAGATTCTAAGAAGGTTGGAGATCAGCATGGAAAGTAGACCTATATCACACTTGAGATGAATGTGAAGAAGCAAAAGAAGAAAGGAAAGAGTGTATAAGTTGAAGACTTGGAGGATATATATGTGGAGAACCAATTTGGGGTTTCTGTGTTGAATCCCAAAAGATGTTCATCCAAATTTTGAGAACATCTTTTCAAACTTGAAGTGTCTGATGTAGAGCATCCTAGGCTTGTTTGCAATCCTGCATGTTTGGAGGGATTTTGGCTTAAAGTTGTGGAGTTTGGCAGATATTGGTGCTCGACATGGTCTTTGGTTGCTCGGCATGGTCTGGGAAGTCAGCATGGTCTTTGGTTTCTCGACATGGTTTGGGAACTTGACATGGTCTTTGGTTGCTTGGCATGGTCTATGGAACTCGAAAGGGTCTGGGAGCTCGACATGGTTGGTGGAACTTGACATGGTCTCTAGAGCTTGACAATGCTTGGGAATTTACTGGTGCTCAGTTTGGTCTTGGTTCTACTGGTGCTAAGTTGTTTGTGAGTTGACTTTTGGCATTTACTTTATGTATGGGTATTTAATTTAGTGTTGTATCTGATTTGTGGCTTGACCTATAATTAATGTAAGGGATTTAATTTAGTTTGTAATGAGTTGGGCTGAATTGTGGCTTAGTTGGGTATAAGTAAGGGGTGTTGTAGAGTCTTTAGGGAGTTGTTATCATTCCAACTTTGAGAAGGGGAATGAAGTGTAGATGCAAATTTTGAAGAGCTAGGGCTATGGCATAGGAACCATAGGATTGCTTGGTGGACCTGAGGGTACAAGTGTGAATTCTTCTTGGTGTTCTTATCTAGTTGTGGACTTAGACTAGCTATAATTGGCATGTGGTAATTGGATCTTGTAGGATCTTTCAGAATTGGTATTGTAATTGTTGTTTGTATTTGGACCTTACCTAGAAGGCCTTATAGCCGAGCATATTACATGTGATCAATTATTATATGAATAAATAGTTGTGATTGGGTATCAAATCTTGCATTATTGTTTCTTGTTGTTGTGTTTTCACTGTGTGTTAGTTTACTAGGGGTTTGGACATCTCCTTTGGGGATTCTCCTGCCTTGGACTACATCACGAATACATATTACATTCCTGAATTTATAAGAAATCTTCTCCTTAATTTGTGTTGAGAGTGAGAGATCTCTTTATGAAAACATATTCTTCTAAACTAATAAAAATAATCTATTTATGTACAAACTAAATGTCTAACTAGTGCTTAGTGTACACTAGAAATGTGTCACACTCTAAACCATTCTAGCCCAATGATTCCATGAGTTGGAATGCTTGGATGTCAACTTAGAGCTCCCTATCCATGAAGTACGAGAGGCTAGTATTCAAGCATGAAAGCTCTTAGCTAAGCCTTATAAACATGCTTCTTGCTAGTAAACCATGCAACGAGAGGTTCTTTGAGACAAGATCAAGAGTGAAAATATCTCAAGGAATCCCTCAAGTATGTAATGCAAGATGGAGGACTAAACTAGAATGGAGATGCAAGATGCAACTATGCTAGAATATGAATGAGAGTGTTACAATACCATTATTTAAACTCTGTGAGATAGATTATTGCAAGAAAATAACTAAACTAGCATGTAAGTATGAATCTAAACTAGTGTACAATGGTAATGAGAGAATGAGACAAGAAATGAGAAGTTCTCCACAAAGCTCCAAAGAAACTTGTTAGAAAACCTGCAACATAAGGGATGGATCCTTTGAGGGGGAAAGCTCTCTCCCTTTTAAAGTCGTACGGATGGTAGAGATCAAGATGAAGATGGTGGATGATCAACAGTGGAATTCAAAAAGAGGAGTGATCCATGTGCACACACAAGTCAACCAATAGAATATAAGTTGACTTGTCACATAAGACAAAAGTCTCACAAGCCTTTTCTTTTAATTGTAAAATAGAAAAAGGACTTTATGTGTGCACTTTAAGTGGGTTAGAAGAATAGGGTCTTTTATTTAATTAAAAGGGGACATGTTCCTTTAATCAAATAATGAACTTAGGATAGCATAGTCAAACTATAGGTTATAATCAAATAAATTGATTATTAGCAATTTGGTCTAGGTAAATGATTAAATTAATTAGCCAAAATGCTGAGAAGGGGGCTAATAGTCTAGATGACCATTTTTAGGTGATTACACTTAGTAGGACTCCATCCTTATTTATTCCATTAAATGGATGCATGAGCCTTTACATGTCTTAAAAAAAAAGCATGAGAAAATAAGAAGAAAAAATCCATTAGATGATGCAGGAGTCTCTTAGGTGCCAAAAATAAAAACTCAACCTTCATTGGATGTTTGTAGGAGTTAAACTACCATTAGAATGCATTTCCAATGTGGGAAAGCTCTAAATTTGGAACTTGCAATTAACTGTCGACACACCTCAAAAGAAGAACACATCATAAGTAGCACACCTAGTGCACCTAGCATGCCTCGAGAGTTTGAAAGCTTGCACACCTCGAAAGCAGGTCCAAAAAATGAAAAATTTTACCAAGTGTCAAAACTAAAATTCTAGCTTCTTGATTTTGTTCCCCTTCATACCAGAGCTATGTCTAGGTATTTGCTCTTGAATTTCTCTATAATCTTTGTGACTTGGATTGCATCCAAAAAATCTAAAGCCTCATATTTGTCCTTCACTTTTTGCCTATAGTTGCCCACCTCAATGTGAGTCTCTACAAAATCTCCTAGTTTCACATCCAAATCTAGTAATGCCTCTTCAGTCTTAAATGCCTATCTAATATCATCATTAGTGGAAGCTTCTTCAAAAGTCTTCCAAAACTATTCAACAACTACTTCTGCAATCATTTTTTTATCCCTTGAATCATCTTCAAAAATGTTTAAGCAAGCATCACTATACTGTCTCTCTGCCTCCAAAATTTTCTCTTGGGTTTGATCCTTGAGCTTATGAATCTCCAAATGTAATGTTTCCAATACTTTATTTCTATATACAATATTCTCTATCTAGTCATCTATTTTATCTAACTCATCTGCTGTATATACATCCATCAATATCTGATACCTTTGACCCTTTATGGACTGTAACGCTTGCAGGTCCTTACCGTAGGTATGTACTTCATCCATTAACCCAAAATCCTGGTTCAATATAGCAACCAACTTATCTGCATTATTCTACATATGGTGTAGTAGTTTAAGATTTCCTTGTATGATCTCCACACCATGTTCCCCCCATTGCTGACAAGCCTTCAAAAATGGATCAAGTTGTATAGTCTCCTCTCCCTCTTCTCAAGTGCTGCATTTACAGTCTCTTCAGGATTTTCAAGATCTAATGGACCAACTACTTTGTTCAAATATCCCCTTAGAATCTCATTATGATTCTAAAGGGTTATCAATTCAGACTCATCCTATTCTAAGTGCCTAAACACTTTTTGATTCCCATAGTCACCATTAATTTGGTAGTATCCACAGTGAGTTTTCCAAGCACAACCTCCTTGATTTGATAATATTTTGAAATTAAGTACTCAATCTTTGCATGCGAAGGAGGGATAGAAACATGGGCAAACAAGTCTTGATTTTGATCACTCATGACAAAGGCCAGTGTTCATGGATCACCTGTAGGTGACTCAAAATTATTGAGAGCTTCAATTAATTCTCCCATCCCCTCTTCCTCAGTAGAATATTGTTGACTTTTGTTTCTAACCATCACTTGTTTCCTCAACCATCTTAGAGTATTTTCCATCAGAGATTTACCTTTAGAAGAAGGAGTTTGTTCTGCTAAGATTTTTCCCTTATCACTCCTCTCTAGAGTCTTCTCCTTTTGTGAGATATCCACATTGGGCATCTCTGTATCTGTCAATTCCATGGTCCTCACCTCTATGTCTTGGGAAGTCTATTGAGGTTCTTCATATATTTTCCCTTCCTTTGACACTTCATCAGTGGGTATTTTTTGTGGCTCTTCTTCCCATTCAGCTTGGACCTATTCTTCATTACTTGGAGGGAGAGTAGTAGCTGAACCTTTATCAAAGCAAGATAAATCTTGAGTTGGTGATGGTGGAGCACTTTTGGGTCCTTGTGGTTGAGGTGAAAATTGACTCCAATCCTCTTGTGGAGGTTGATTTGTCAGAGTATCCCTTATCTTATCACCCACCAACTTAGTGCCTACCAACATGAAATCAAAATTTAACATCTGAAAGACACCAACCCCTTTGAATAGGTTGTGTAGGAATGGATGGTGGTGTAATAGTGGAGCTTCTTCTCCATTCTATCTCTGTTTCCCTAGCAAGATGAGTCCTTTGACTCAAGGGAAGGTTATCTTCTTCCTCTTCTTCCTCTTCTAGAATAACTTTTGGGACTGATGGAAAAGGGATAACCTTTCTAATCACCTTTAATCTCCCCTTAACTAGAGTTTTCATCTTTCTTCTCTTGGAAACTAATGGGGATGCTTCTACTCTTGCACAGGTAGAGAAACTTCTTGCGTTTCTGCTTCAACTCCTTGTCCTTATTCTAGTAGTTGCACTTGATGATTGTCTTGAGTTTGGATAGCCTCTATGTTTTCTACTCCTTGCACATTCTTTGCCCCTTGTTTATTCTTTGCCCCTTGTTGCTCTGGTGCTTGGGTTACCTCTTCTCTAGGCTCAACTTGCTAAGGGGAAGTTATTTTCCTCTTGCCTTTACCCTTCTAAGCCCTAAAGTATCCAACTTTTGTGTCGAGTTGGTGCACTATTTCTGGCCTCATTGGGGACTAAGTTGTAAAAGTGGGCACTATCACCTTTGCTCCTCTACCTTTCACTAGGTGGGCTATAGCTTGAAAAGCTATAGTTTGAGGAATTGGATCTAGCTTAAATGGTCTTTTGATCTAATCCTTGGTTGATTGGATGACATGCCTCACCCTATGATTAATATCCATGTTTTCCTCTTTACCAATCTCTACATTCATGATAGGTCAATGAGATATCTTGTCTCTATTGTATAATGGATCTAAGACCTCTTCAGTGTCTTGCTATACTATCTTTAAAGGGAGAGAGTCATCCTACAATAATCCCTTATACAGATTTCATAGTCATCCACTGCATTCATCAAATGGTCCTCTGTGGCATCTTCATATTGGAACTATTTACCTACCAAGTACTGGACTCTGCCAATTTATGAAAATAGGGATGAGGAGAGTCATATTCCTCCAATGGATACTGATCCCACTCAGACTCAAAAGTCATAATATCTTGTTTCTAGACAACACTAAATGGTCCTATAGTGATGGGGCATACCTAGGTTTTCTTGTGTTGCTTCCTCACTTTCTCATATGCAGACAAGAGTTGTCATGCAATCTCCAACAATATGAGCCTATCACATAGATATCTAGGGAGATTTTTGGGATTGATAGTCACACCTAGTACCCTCAAATAAGTGAATGTCTTATTTTGGATGTAGTAGGAGCTGATTTTGGTAATCTTTGCCACTGCCTCATCTGACATCCTTTTTGCATAATCTCCTTCAATGAATTGGATGATTGCAAAAATGAAGGCATTATTCACTATTATGTATTCTTTGCTATGCTTTGAAAGCTTTTTCTTTACCAACTGGGGGTATGCCACATAAGGCCATGCATTTGCATCATGTATGTTGCCTTTTTTGAACAATCCCAGATAGTCTATTACTCTTGCAACTAACATGTACACCAAATAAGATGTCATATAGAACTTTTGATTTTTATTGACTGGCACCATTTGCTCATCCAAATTCTCACTGAGAATTGAAGCCTAACCAGTTGGCCTCTTCATTGTTCTAATGGTCTCAATAAAGTGTACCATCCATATATTCAGGTGTCCTGATGCTGGTAACCCCATGACTTTACTCAAAAGTATTATAGAATATCCAATATCATCTTTCATATAGCCCCTTGTCATATCTACTTTTCCTCTTTGTATCCAAGAGGAGTCTTATTGATGAGATATGAGGATTGGATGATTTTTGATGCTTCCTCTCCATGCTCTCTGTACCATCTTTCTACCCAATGATATGTCAAATTGATGTACTGATCTGCTCTTAGAAGATGGAATACCTTCTCTATATTCTAAGGTCTCAGATATAGCATGATCTCTCCAATTATACTTTTCAAAACCCTTTCTTTTGAGACATAGTTCTCTGCTTATACGATGATCAATTCCAAAAACTGTACTAATACCAAGTGAGATGTTGCATTGACTATCCTTGATCTGATAAGAGCAGATATCATTAGAGACCTCTCAGTTGGTTTGTTGCATAAAACTAAGAAGACGTTCCAATTGATATGGCCAAGTTGTGTTTCCCAAATCTTTGAATATTCATCCTAAAAGTGTGATTTTGTTGGAACACTTTGAAATTTAAAGACCACTGGGTTTAGAGCCATTTTACAGTGAGGGAGGATGAGGAAGAAGCCATTGAATATGCACAAAATCAACATCCATACTAACAAACATAAACCCTAATGATGATGAAAATACAACCTAGAAACTGTAATTCTCAAAACTATTAAAAACCATAAAAAAACCTATTAAAAACCATAGGAAGACAAATTTTGGCACACCTTGTGGACCTCAGAGGTGCACTAGGTGCATCTTTTCCCTTTACCAAACTCTTAAAAATAAGAGTGTGCACCTAGTGCACCTCATGGGGTGCGCTAAGTGTACACCCTTATAATGTACTTAAGGAAGAGAAATTCTAAAAGGGGTGCACAATTAGCGCACCTCGTGGGGTGCACTAAATGTGAACCCTTTTCCATGATTGGATACGAGAATTTTGTTTTAGTAAAGGTGCACAGTTTCATACCTTGAATAGGTGTGTAATTGCGCACCTTTATCTCGAATGAGGGTCTTAAATTTAAGTTTTATTTGTGTTTTGTTTAGTAAATGAAAAAGGTGTACATCTTGGGCACCTCAGGAGGTGTGCAAGGTGTACACCTCTACCTTTGTTTTTCTTTGTGTTATGTGTGTGCAGGTAATGAAGCAGAGTGGCATAATGGCGCACCTTGGGAGCTCGACAGGTGTGGTAGAGTGAAGTGAGGAGGAAAGAATGATGAGGAGAGGTGCAAGGTCCCAAGATTTATAGGCTTGGGATTTAGTGTACCTCTTGGAGGTGTGCAATGATGTAGGTGCACAACTGTGCACTTCTAAGAGGGAAGTGCTTTCCTTGAGCAACTAGCGCAATAACACACCTAGTGAGGTGCACTAGGTGTGATAGTATGCCCTTTCCTATGCAAATTTGATTCTCTCTCTCAACAACATGGTTTCTAGAATCTTTGTTTTCAGGCAGAGATCTAGATTAGCTAAAAACACTAGGAAGAACCCTAAAAAAGACTCAGAACTTGGTACTAGGGATCCAAAAAGCTAAAAAATAAAGTAGGGGGTCCCCATTTCTAGGAGAAATGGGGCGTGTGTTGTGAAATTACAACAAATATGATAGAAGACTAAACCCAAAGCAAGAGATCACAATCAAAGGGGGAATAATATTTAAGTTTGCTGCTACTGAAGAAACATATAGATATAGATTGGGTACCAATTTGCTAAATCAGGTTTGCCAAGTTGTATTGTTGTCAATGCATACATTTGATTATCTTATGTATTTTTTTGTAATATAAAATCTTATGTTATGTGTTGCCATCAATGCCAAAGGGGGAGATTGTTAGCCCCAACTAATATTGTAATTTATAGTGGGATAATTTTAGGTGATGGTACTATGAATGTATGTAAAAGAGTCATATTAGTTGTTATATTTTCATTGATGTCAAAGTATTAGTTGGATATACATTATGCTAGCTCAGGAAAGTACCATATCATTAGATTGATGAAGAGGATTTCAAGTAAGAATGATGAAGGAAAAGTTTATATGTAAGGTATTTAATGGATAATTGAATGAGTTGGATAATAATTATGTAATATTGGTTTGATTTTTTTACAATCATGTATTATTGTTATGTATTGAAGGTTAAAATCTTAACCAAATCACAAGGTTAATGAAGGGATACTATATTCACCAAGTGACTATAGTATTGCCCGAGTGATTGAAAAGGAAGAAGAACACATTATTTCTCAAGTAAGTTAGTATTAACTAAGTTTTATGTTGCTCGAGTAAATGTAATATTTACTGAGTGACAACTGGATGAAGAAGTTTGGACATTGAAATCTAAGGCTGACTTTTGATGGAAATACAAAAAGTTTGAGAAGGTATAAAGTGAGAATCAATTTTTTTTACAAGATCTATGGTTGAGAAAAATCAAGAAGGATCTGATGAAGGAAATGGAAGAAGGATTCTATGCAAAGTTATATTTTCTATGTGTCTAAATTCATTGTATGAAGAATTTATGTTGTAAACCTAAGATTGATGATTTTGATTAAGTGAAAAAATATGGAAGGATATGGAATCATTGAGAAAACTATTTAAGAAGGAGAAGAAGAAAGTTTTAGGTTATTGTAGTTGCTAATTAGAGGAGATCAAAGTGCGAAGAAGAAAAAGGGAACATGTGATTGTTGAGCCAAGAAAATTGAGCAATGAAATGAGAAAGAGGAGTTATAAAACCAAGTCAAAGTGTATACATAGTGAAATATGATCCAAGAAAGAGATCAAACAATGAAAGAGAAAGAACAAAGATTTAAACAAGCAAACATAGTTTTTTGTCTTAACATATCACTTTATATTATTGTAGACACTTAAAATTAGTTAATCCCACTTAATTAATCCTAAACACCTTTTACCCCCTAAGTGGTTGCTCACACATGTGTGAGCAACTCAAGATCCAAAAAAGCCTCCCTTTTATCATTTTATCCAAAAAGTCTTACACTCTTACACACTTGTCCCCCTTTCCTTTCTCCAAGATTTCTCACACATGTGTGAGCAAAACCTTGAGCCATCCCTTTTAGCAAAAAGGCTTATGCTGACCTTTGCATGGATTGTCCCCTTAGCCCATGTGTCTCCCTTGTGGAACCTATGTGGATGCCACATAGATGTCACCTCCTCAATGCCTTTCTCAAGCCTATAAATAGAGCCCTTCTCTCAAGTATTTCTCATCTCCCTCATTTGCAATGTTATCATGCTAGTATAGTTCTAGAGATCTTAAGTTGTTTTATGCATTTTTGCTAACTCTTTGGTAGTTGTTAGATTTCATTCTTGCATTGATAATTTAGTTTAGTTTCTTGCATTGATCTCCATTTCCTAGAATTTTTTAAGAATGGCTTCTTCCATAGCCTCCTCTTGAAGCATTCCTCACTCATCTAGCTTAGATTCATATATCATTTTCATACTTTAATCATTGAAGGGATTCATTCAATAGTTTTTTTTGGGAGAGCACATTCACATCCCTCCAACTAGAGCACACCAACAAGGCCTCTTGTGGGCGCCCTTGTTGAGCTTCTCCGAGGTTGCATGGGTAGTCTTTTCTTTTAGTTGTATTAGTGTAGTAAAATTCAAGGATGGTTAGTAGTTCTTTTTTTGATTAAATCTTGATAAATGCACATAATACTAACATTTTCTTGTTTACGCGTGCTCCCGACAGATAAGGTTTTCATGTATACAATTGTCATTTTAAAACCATTGTAGCAAAAAATCTCTGAAGTACCGAATGGACCTATCAAGTCTGTGAAATACTATAAGGTAACATCGATTAGAGGAGTTTGTAAGTCCTTTAATTTATGTCACTCTTTTTAGTCAAGAATAGGGAGTGATAAGGTCTAGATGATATTTTGGTAAAATCCTCTAACAAGGTCACTTTAACAAAGTGTATCTAACTTGTAACAAGATTGTCTCCTAGAAGAGATTACTTTAGAAGATTGAAATTTTTGAGTTGTCAGTCCTAGGTGGTTTTTCCCTTAACAGGGTTTCCACATTAAAATCTTGGTGTCAATTTGTGTGAATGTTAGTTGTGTTACAATTTATTTTACAAGTTTATCAGTATTCTACAACTCAAAAATAACTAAGATATCACTAGGTAATGCAAGGAACATGTTGAAAATATTTTTCAAAGAAGTGAATAAATAAATAAATAATTTAGTTGGATGTGTATATCAAGTAATTAAATTTATTGTTGTTCATGTTTATGGTGCTTTAATGGTGTTGAAAAGTTTGAAGGGACTATGAGATACCTGGATATAACTGATTCACTTCCCCCTCTTAGTTATCTAACACTTATTATGTTATGGAATTATAATGGATTTGATAGAGAAAAGTAGTGCAAACTACATATCATTGTTAGCTATTTCTTTCTAATAATTGTGATAGTAAAATCCCTTATCGAGTGACCCTAACAAGTCTATTGCAAACCATTTAACAAGGTGGCATTGTTAGAATAAAGTGTCTAAATCCTCTAATAATATTACTCTTAATAGGGTAAATAATTTGACAGGTTTGAAGGAAATCCCTTAACATGATAACACCTAATAGCATTTTTGTAACCCTTAATCGAGAAAGCTCCTAATAGAGCCTATTCCAGATTAGTACAACCATTTGTGGGCACCGATATCACACTGTGGTTTTCACCTTAATCGGGTTTCCATGAGATAAATAATGGTGTTTGATATGTGTGAATGTTTTATTGCATTGAATGTATGTTTAATGTTTATTTAATCGATAATGTTGTTATAGGTAAACTAAAATTATTATTGGTAATTTGAAAAAATGTTTGAATGGTAATTTATTGTTAAAGTTTGTGATTATTGATTCACCCCCTCATCTACTTAGTAATATTCTTATATAAATAATTGGTATTAGAGCTTAGGTACCTGTTTTGGAAGCCCAATTGCTTAGGTTAAAGATTTGAAGAAGTGTAGGAAGGATGCACCTAATTTTAACATGTACATGAGGATGAATTTGGTATATGTGCAAGTAGGATGAAATCACACTTATCAAGAATTGTAGATATTGAAGTAGATTATCTTACTAATGAATATGCTGTAGCCCTCCAACACTCTCACTAAAGCAAAAAGGAAAGAAAATTTGATTCACAAATTTGTGATGATAGAAACCATAAGCACTCTACATAATTTTGAGTATGTTGACATCCAAGATCTTCATATAGCCAAATAGATGTGGGATAAGCTGGTAGAAGTACATGGATGAGATGAAAATGTCTTGTAAGTGAAAGTTGAAGGATTGAAAGTTAAATATAATTCCATGAGAATGCATGGGAGTGAAACCATTGCACAATATAGAGCAAGGATCAAGGAGATTATTGTAGCCACCAAATAAGCTAGTGGAAAGATTGGAAAAAGTAAAGTTGTAAGTAAAATTCTCAAAAATATTCAAACTAGGTATTCAATACAAGTTCCTATTATTCAAGGACTAAGGAAAAGTGACAAGAGTAGGATCATAATTGATTCACTTATTGGTAGATTTACTGCATTTGAACTGAGTAACTATGGTAATAGTCAACCTGCTAATAAAGTTGCATTCCAAGCTACAACTAATTTTGGTTTCTCTAGAAAGGAAAAACTATTTCTAAATATCATGATTATGAAGGTTTAACAAGAGAAGAAAAAAATAAGAATAACTTGAAGCCTTAATCATAAAATGATTTCCAAAAGAAAAATTGATGCAATGCAAGGCAGGAGAATCCCCAACAGAGATGTCCTCACCCCCAACAATAACCACACAATGGAATATAAAAAATAACACAAATATTTAGATCCAAAATAATACAGGTTTTCATAATAGAATCATAATATTTACATCCAACATGCCTGACTGTAAGGCCTTCCAGGTTAGGACCAAATACACAAGCAATTACAATGGCAATTCTACAAGCCCTTGCAAGATCCAACCACTAGCTAGACCAGAACCATAATCTAGTATAAAATCCAAGAAAAATCTTAACTTTTTCTCATAATCCACTCAACAATCTTGTTTCCCAAGCTCACACTTAGCTACTAGTTCCACTCAAAATTCGCTCCTCTTAGCTACTTCATCTTCTTCATGTTGAATCATGATCACTGTAGACTCTAGAAGACCGTCTAATTATACTAAACCAATCCAAAAATCATCCTAGCATAATTAGAAATTAAATAAACACTCACATTAAATACACCCTCAGGCCACAAGTCAACATGACTATAAACATTATCTGCATGAAATAATTAAATTCTTAAGACATGCCCCAAGTTTATAATAAATAACTAACTCAAAAGACCACATAAGAATAAGTTCCCTTAGGCATAAGTCTACATGCCATTAAAATATCGAAATCCAAGAGTGTACATACCGAATCCCTCAAATCAAAGCTCATGAATACAATCTCCAAAGTGTGCTAGTAAATTAGGAACACATGACCAACAGTCACCAAAATGACTCTAACTCCAAGTCGACTACTCTAATCATCATGCACACTTGGGAAAAGGTTTTCCAAGATGACTCAAACACATCTCCAAATGTGAAAACCATAAATAAACAAATCCAAAGTCCCTTCATACAAGTTTACTGACTTCCCTAGGATGCTCCTACATTTGACACCTAAGGTGTGAAGAAAAGATGTTCTTAATAGTTGGAAGAACATCTTTTAGGGTTCAATACATAAACCCCAAACTAGTTCTTCACATACATGTCCTCCACCACACCAAATTATACACTCTTTCCTATTTTCCACATTTTCAACTTATTTTCTACAACTATCATCTTTACAATTGTCTTCAGTGTACAACAGATCTACTTTCCATGCTAATCTCTAACCCTTTTAGAATCCCTCAATTCAACTCAATGACCAAAACTTAGGTTGCTCCAACCAAGTTCTACATTCTAAAAGGGAATCATGAATTTCTTCCTACCATCCTTCTCAATAGAAAACACATTCTTGACATAATCATGCACAAATCTACAATCATACTGCCAAGGTCTACCAAGTAATATGTGACAACTACTCATGTCCACAATATCACACAACACCTAATCAACATAACACCCAATATGAAAATTAAAAAGACATTTCTCTCTCACTTCTAGAGCATGCTCATGTTGTAAAAAACTGATCCTATAAGGACAAGGGTGTCTCATTCTCTTCAAACCAAGTTTCTTAACCATCTCCTCAACAACTAGGTTATTAATACTACCACCATCTACAATAAAATTCCAACATTTTCCTCTAGACTTAAAATGGGTCCTAAATAAATTCCTTCTCTAATAAGGCTCCAATATGTGCTTACCAAGCAACACTTTCTGCCCATCCTTCTTGGGTTCATTCACTGAATGATCAACTTCATTCACCACAACATTTCTTCTATCACTAGCCTTTTGTGAACATTCAAAAGATTTGTGACTTTCTTCACCACATATGTTCAACAAGTTTTGGTTCATCTTCAAAAATATGTTTATTCTTCTTAGAATGTTCCTTCTTTTCCTTTCCTCTAGAATTACCCTGACGTCTTCTCTTCAACTTATCTTTTGCACTTAGAGCACATTGATAAGACTCCTCAACTAGAGCAATATTCAACATACTAATCTCATCTTGAAAATTGAATCTCAAGCCATTCATATATATAGCCACCTTTTCTTTAGAAAACTCTCTATGCCCACACCAAATAGTCAGCTTATAGAAGTCCTTAGTATAATCTTTCATAGTCATATCCTTTTGCTTTAGATTCTACAATCTCTTAAATAAATCAAGTTCATAATCAACAAAAATGAACTTAGCCTTCAATTTTGTAATCGTAAATCTCCATCTATTTCACTCTCCTCTTTTTTGACATCTCTAAATATTGTTGGTTATTAGTGTCAAACACTTAGTCATATACTAGGCCAAGTTAGAAGGTCATCACTGTGAATGAGATACTCTACATAGACTGAGTCGTGTAAAGACTTATATATAAAAATGTGTATATCGAGCTCTATAGGAGCTGAGCAAGTCTTTGGTTGCTGAGTATTTTCAATGTAAGGTGAGTCTAATGTTTACCAAGTAGTTTGAGCATATTGATGTAGAGTTATAAAGAACGTTCCAAGCATAGTAGAGACTGAGTGTCAACATCATATACTGTGAATGTTGAGTGTTAGAGATAGTAAGTGTCGAGTAACACAAAATTGACATTCAAGTCAGGAATGATACCAATGTTAAGGTAAACTATTTTAGGCCAACATATATAAGATATTTAATACTTGTAGAGTTTGTTACAAAGATCATTACACATTTTATGACATGGATCACAGATCTCTATGTTTTGTGATGAACAAATTAGATGGAGAGGCGAAACAAGGAAGCATCTAGAAAATTCTTTATGAAATATTTAAATAGAGTAGATCTAGACCTATTTTAAATTAGGAGATATAGATGAGAAGGAGAGAATAGGCTTGTTAGCCCTCATTTTCACTAGGTCTTTTGTCCAAATTGCGTTGTTAAAATTGTTCTAAATTATTGAGTAGTTTGGATTAATTGCAATATGTTTTTATCCTCTAGCAAAGACCTCATTTTGAAAATTTTTTATTCCTACCAGGAACTTAGGGTTCCTTTGATATTTTCATCAAAATGAGTTACCTTAAGAAAACCATTATTTTTAAGGCCCTTGCTCTTCAAGTTTTAAATTTTAAAATACCTTTAAGAAGTTGGCACTTTATGTTAAATCTTGTATTGTTGACGAGGGCTCATGTGTTTTAAGTATATGACCAAGAGACTATGGTTAGTCACAAGGTCAAGGCTCTCTATCAAATCTCAATAACAAATGGTGCAACCTGGTGAAGCAATTATTTTCCCTTTGATCATTCAGTCATGGCAGACTAGCAATTAATTTATTCCCTAACTGTGATTGAGTGAAGTAGTTGAGATGACTTTGATCTCAAGGTCACCTAAGTGAGATGTTATGACTATTTTTAGTAGTGACTTTGAGATTGCTTGGGTTGCATGGTTAGACACTTGGATAACAAAGGTCTATGGTTGACCACGACTATGTGAAGATGCCTAAAGAGCTTATGAACAATCTTTGATCGTGAGTTCGTATGAGGTTTAGTCTAACCTTGGTTTTGAGTCACGAAATAGAAAAATGCTATGGATCGTAGGATTGCTAGAGTTAAATGGAAACCATGGGTTAAGGTTGTAGAGGTGCGACATACCACCATGTGGATTGAACCTAATGATGTGGTAGTTCAGTGTCAGAGTGATGTGGCATAACGGAGAAAAGCTATTTTGTTAGGTTCATTTGATTGAAGAAAATTAGGGGTTGTCATTTTTTTGTTATAAGAATTTGGAGGTATTTTAATCTTAGCGAGATAGCGACAAGGTGACACCTATCACATGAAACTAGTTGAGGTAAAGTTTCAAAGAAAAATTCTCCATCGTAGATCAACATTGAGATCAAAAATTTTTTTTATGAAACTATCTAAAGTTGTACATTTCTACTTACAATGACAAAATGATAGATGGACACACCGGTGGTTCCCTTTTTCATAAGGACTATTGTTCCCACGGTCACATAATATGGTCAAGTCTTCACTTCTTTGACCAAGACCAAGTGATAGGGTTAAAGAAATGTTAAATCATGCAGTCGCAATGTTATATGGATAGTTAGAGAATCGAGTTGCGAACTAATGAGGACAGTTAGAAAAGTATGATCACTTGGTCACGCGATTAGTAAATATAAAAGGAAATTTGACCGTGACCATGCGATGCAATTAAACTCAAAGATGAATGTGATGATTTCTTAGTTGTAAGAGAAAAGGCTTAAAATACGTAACCATATGCAAGGTCATGACTTCATAAAGTAAGGGTAATCATAGGGTTACTAATATTAAGTGTACATGTTAACATAAGGTGGCAGTCGTGCAATTGAAGTTAAGTGAAGTCAAAACTTGTAAGCATTGGGTTGCACAGTTAGTTGCCAACAACAAAGGATAGACTACGAAGTGGCAAAAATAAGTAAAATGTTGTGGTTGCCGGATCATGAGGAAGAAATGTTAAGCAAGAAATCACAATTGGAGGCCTCATTATGACTTTAAAGGTTATGTCCTATCAAAAGGTGCATAAAAGAATTAAAAGGCTAGATGTATATGTCATTGCTCTGCACTTTTGCAAATTTTGAGATTTCCTACACATGTCGACATTAAGATACATAAATACCTCTCTATTTATTTTCTCTCTATTAATAGGTTGATATAACGAATTCCTGAGTTACAATATTTTGCATAAGTTTAGAAATAAGAGTTTGAATACCAAGAATTTGTAGAAGTTTTCAATTTTCTTAGAGTCGATATTGATAGGTATCATTCCAAAATCTTCAATTGCAGAAATCATGGCATAGGTAGAGGGAAAGATGATAGCTCAAGTTGATGTGGAAGAATCTTCACATGCCATAGAGCAGGAAAACCCAAAATTGGCAACTTCATATGCAGAGGAGTGGGTATATTTTCTCCTAAGGTCTTCTCATGCTCAAATTTTGAATGCCCATGTTTTCAAAGATGTATACTCCTTCTGTAGGGATGCCATTGTATTTGAAACCAACGAGAATGAATTTTTGCAGTATTTTTATTAGAATAAGTATGCCAAATCACTAATTTACAACCCATGGATTTGAAATATGGAAAATTTGATAGTGCCAGAGGTGATATTTGATGTTGATCTAGTGAAGACACTAATCAAATCTTACAATCTAATAACCAAGGCCTTCCATAGAAAGGATATGAGTGACCTATGCAGATTGGATAGGGAGACCTTTGTTGAAGTCTTTGACCTAGGAGGATCTCTCACAAAGAAAATTGAGAAAGAAAAAATGAACGAGTCCTTCAAAAATTCCAAGAGTTTCTTAACTAGAACTATCATGAGTAAGCACATTCGCAAATAAAAGAAGGAAAAGGGGGAATTTCCTAAGAAGGTAGGGGAACTAATGCCTTTGGAGTTCTTCTACAAATATTTCAGATATACCATCTATGGGATTGAAAAGGTGTTGGGAATTGATGACACCATGAATGCCCTAGGCTATATATATATATATATATATATATATATATATATATATATATATATATATATATATATATATATATATATATATATATATATATATATATATATATATATATATATATATATATATATATATATATATATATATATATATATATATATATATATATATATATATATATATATATATATATATATATATATATATATATATATATATATATATATATATATATATATATATATATATATATATATATAATGTCATTGGATATCCAAGATCCAAATCACAATGTTTGTTATGACTTTGTGGAATACGTCATTTATAGGATGTATGAAGAATTTGAAGTGTCTTAGAAGGGAGAAATAGGAAACTTCAAGTTTTTCCATTATTTATTATTGATGCACATTATCTTTTTCGAAATTATAGGACATATCAGTTCAGACTTTATTGAGGCTACTAAAGAGAATGGAGAAAACCTACCTATGCAATTGTGGAATCACTTCTAGCAAAGGTTTTATCCCTATGCTAGTACTATTTCTTTCTATAATGATTTTGCCTTTCCAATCATGAATATGTTAGTGGATATAAATGAGAGAATACCTAGGGGAGTAAGAATGTTAAATAGACCATCTGCTTGCCCAAATGAGGATAAGAACTTAGCCATGACTGGGATAGTTTGTTTTTATTTGAATTTTTTTCAATTATAAGAGTATTTAGATGTCCTCAAACTCTCCCCATATTACCTAGACATGTCCTTGAGAGATTAGGCTAGTTGGAATTCTTCTGGCAATTGCTAATGATGAATATAGAGTATTTGGGCCCTACTATTAGGAAAGGCTCTTTTGTAGCCATAAATACAAAGATAGGTGATTTTATGATTGGGAAGGATGACATAGAAGAGATAGATCAATGTCTAGCTAAATTTAAACTTCCCTTTTCCCTAGCTAGAACCTATGATCCAAATGATTTGGTGAGGAATGCTCTTTAAAAAAATGAGGAAGTATACTCTTCCTAGCAATAAGCCAATTTTGGAAGAAGATTGCATCATGAACTACTTGCAAACAGATGTATCTCAGGATATGAATCACAAATGGCAAAATATAATGAAGATAGAAGAAGCTATAAGGGCTGCAAACCCATCATTTAAGGGTTTTCACCATGATGCACCATATCTTGGTACAATAGGTGTCTGGAAAATTTTGATGAGTTGATGACACAGGTGCTTACAAAGTTTAGAGATAGAGAAAAACCCCAATCTCCTCAACAGGAGGATGTTATAACTTTAGAAGTTGAGGATGATCAACTAGAGATCTCTTCATTTGCTAAAGGAAAGAAGAAGCAAAAAATGATTTAGATCCCTGACAAGATCAGAGGAAAGGCATTGCAAATTATGCTTGAAGGATCAAAGTTCTTTGATACCATCAGACACAATTTTTTAATCAAATAAGCAGGTAAGCATGAAAAGATCCCCAAGAAGACTAAATTGCAGATTCATATGTTGGATGAAATAATAATCCAAGCTGAGAAATTCATAAAGGATGACCAATTTGTAAATTTTGATGAATCTAAGTCATTTTTTTATAAGGTAAAACAAAATGAACTCACCTTACAATTGCAACTTGGGGATTCACCTAAGAGAATTGTAGAATTAGTTCAAAGGTTGCAAGATTATGATTCAAATAGTGAGAATCTCACAGTTGAAGAAGCAAGAGCATTTGAAATGAGAAGTGGAATGCTACTTTTTACTGATTGGGAACTTAGTTCCTCTTTCATGTTAGACTAGATCAGAAAATAGGAAAAATCAATCTCTTTTGAAGAGACTAACATCTCTGGTGAGCTACAGGGATCTAGGTTTAATATGTCCAATAAGACAATGGCAATATGAAGCATGGCTCCAGATGATTATAAGCCAACTCTCATGGAGATAAAGGAATCCTCCTAGGGAAATGTAATTTATTGGAATGTCTCCACTGTATCCAGCGACCAAATCCACAATTTGGTGAATACAACATCATTTGG
Organism: Cupressus sempervirens; assembly: GCA_028749045.1. NCBI lineage: Eukaryota > Viridiplantae > Streptophyta > Pinopsida > Cupressales > Cupressaceae > Cupressus > Cupressus sempervirens. The sequence continues at coordinate 980,270,273 of CM053787.1, forward strand.
GGAAGCGAAAGATGGATACATTGCAAGAGAAACTATACACAACTTATAGCATATCCATTGATGCTAGACAAAAATATGAAGAGGAGTTGAAGAGGACTTATGTCCTGGAGAAGAAGATTGCTAACATGGAAGATGAACTAAGGAACCTAAGGGTTGTGGCTAGACCTGTTACTAAGGTGAAGGACCATGAAGCTCAGACTAAAGCTAACATAGCAATTGTGGGAGAATCCCAACATATGGATATTGATGAGTGGGATGGCACTAAGGAAGTGGAAACCAAGACAATGTAGAATTTCCTTATGCAAAAAATTGGTGCATTGCACAACAATTACATTAACTTGTAAGAACCTGAATACAAATGTTTGAAAGCATTAGACCTCCTATCTCCTCTATTCACAACTTGGGGGCCTTATGCCCAATTTTTTGATAATTTGGTCCCTCTGCTATCCTAAAAAACTGAACTACCCAAGGTGGTAATCGTAAATACTAGAAAAATGGTAAATACGGTAAGGGAGCTACATGGTTTTTTCACATGAAAATTGCAATTGGTAAAAGGGAAAATGAAGATAATTTTTGTGGGCATCCAAAATTTCATCCTTGGTATTTTAGATAGTAACAGAGTTTTAAGGAATGATAGGAATGATCTTCTTCTTTTGAAATTATTTTGAGACATCTAAGGTTTGTAGCCTACTACAACAATGAGACAAATGTAAATGTTGTCTATGCTTTGGTTGATTTTCTTTTTAGAATAGAATCAGATATGGGCAAAGTCTTGGGAGAAGTAAAGGTTATTACTGATTCCAAGTGGAATAAATGTATGGAAGAATTGAATGCAGCCAAGGATGTTGTTTGGCTCGAGATAGACACAGATGTGGCCATATGGGAAGTAATAGTAGACATTATGGCTCTACCATCCCAAGAAGATGATTAGATAGAGACAATAAAAAGGATGCTATGAGAAGACAAAAGGAGATGAAAGAGGACAAAAGAGTTAAGGTAAAGACTTCTGCCATAAATTTCATCTACTTTTTGCACCCACTTTCCTATCCACTTTCCAACTACAAAGGAATGAATTAATATAATCTTTCAGAGGTTTTGCCTCCTATTTTTGACAGATTAGTTTTTGACACCAGCCCTCCCATCTGAAGCTTGTTGCAATCCTCTATATAAGGATTTCGAAGATGTGGAGTAAAAGGTTAGTAGTCTGTAGAATTTTTATGTTTTATGTCTTTTTACAGTCCATCCAATTTTTTGTAATTATTTGAATGTAATAAGTTTTGTATACTTGATAATATAGTGAATACCAAGTATTAGTTGTCAAGTTTTGAGTTATACTTCAAGTTTTATCAGTATTGTATTCATTTTTCAAAGGGAAATCAATACAAAAAGGAAATCCTTCATATCTATGTCTCTAAGTTTTGTTTCATTCCTTATATTTATGTGATCTTGAGATTGAAATGAACAAGTTTCTTTCAGTTTAATTCAATTTGGATGAATTGTGCATCTCTTACTAATTGTTGTTACTTCAAAGATTTAAGTAATTGCTTTCTATAAGTGATAAGGTTTAGGGTTTATGAGAAGGATAAGGTAAGAATGAAAATTCAAACCTCATTGCTAACAAATTTGATTACAGGTTAATTAAATAGGTCCAAGTTGCTAATTTTGACTCTATATAACAATGGATAAGACATTGGTCACTTAATTTTCGCTGCAAGTTGATGATTCATATAGTTTCAAAATACAAAAAAAAATTAAACAATCAATTTATCATTTTATGTAATGAAGAACTAAATTGTAGGTCATTACTTGTTTGCAATATCTTCTTAGTTATAGCTAGCTACTCTGATAAGAAAGTTATTGGTGCATCATAGAAGAACATTGACCATTTTCTTCTATAAGGGATAATTTTGAAGAAAATAATATCATAGCAATAGTCATATCAATCCCTAAGTTTTCCCACCTTGGCACTGCAGAGCCTAAAGTGAAGGGAGTCCTAGTGATTCTATTGAAGTTGGTCTAGAGCTAAGATAAACCTAGCTGAATATAAGTTTTAACTATTCCTTAGGCTTGGTCTCTGTCTTGTGTACCTTGGTATTAGGTTCAAAACAACCTAGTATATTCCTAATCTTGAAGAAATCCAACAAGGATATTCATGCAATTTAAGTGTCAATGTGATGCAGGAGCATCCAGAGGTATAAGGGCAATCCTGTGTCACCCAAAAAAATGTACTTAGACTTAGTTTCTGTTTCATGTGTTTTCATTTCTGGATACCCATTTGAGTCAAATAAAGGCTCCAACTCTCATAGTTCCACTATTAGTGTTCTAGGATAGAGTATTTGAACCTTGGGATACGTGTAAATGCTAAAAAAAAGGAGTATGTAATTGAGCCATCATTTTGGTGAACTAGGAGGTGTAAATTGGCTAGATGAATGTAATTGTAATTTAGAGCATTCCAAAAAAAGAATCAGGTCAAAAGGCCCCACGGTTTGAAAGTTATCACAGTTTTTCGAGTTTTGGAGATCTCCTAAGAATGCTTCAAAGTCAGGTTAGGGGCATTAAATGACCTCAAAAAGGGCCAAAAAATGGGGGATTATTAAGCTGGTCCATATGGCTATAGAGCGCTTTGAGAGCTTTCCAAAAATGTAAACGGTTCGTCAATCGAAGCTACGGTTCAAAAGTTGTGCCTCCTGAAAGTTCGATTACCGTTTTTGAATTCTTCTAGATTTGTGTTGACTTCTAACGCAGCTTCTGGAGCCTTCTATTTGGTCGGTGGATGCCTACTAGCATTTTCTAGAATGTATTCCTAGTCCTTAACCCTCTGGGGTCTATTTAAGGACATTTCTGGCATTGTAAAAGGCAGTTCAGAGTGGAGTTTGAGAGGAGGTACTGAAAGGAGAAATTATCTCCAAATTTATGTTACTTTAAGCCCTTAGGGCATGTTTTGAAGTCTATTTTCTCTGTACTGAATGTATTAGCTTATTTATGAAGTTAATAAAATTTCCCTTTCTTGTTGTGTCCATTCTGTGCGTGGGTTGTGTCCCCATCACAATGTATGAATATTGCAGAAGAGGCAAAAAATTCTTTTATTGGAGAACAATGCAAGTGACCTAGTCAAGCAGTGAAGGATAGTAAAGCTATATCAAATTAGAGATCAGATTGGAAAGAGGAGATCCAAGAATAAATTATTAGAGATAAATGAGGATTAGGTATTGAATCAGTTTTAATAGATTGAGATAGGGTAAATCTCTTAACAGAGTGGTCTTAACAAATCTTTATAAATCTCCTAACAGAGTCTTTACTTTTTTGTAAGTGTGAAATACTCTAACAGCGTGAGATCTAACAATCTCAAAAGCTTTTAACAGGGAAGACCCCACATAGAGTAGATCATTGGATATGGTCAAACATTGTAACCCTAATAGGTTAACTTTATTACTGCAGTAGTTTAGATTTATGGGTGTCATCCCCACCCTAATTTTACCTTCACCTTGAAGTGTTTCTGGCTAACCAAAATCTTTGTATCATGTGATTAATTTTCATGCATGTGATTGATTTTATAAGTTATGCATGCATAAGAAATTGGATATGAGATGATAAATGTGGTGAATGCACTATGAATTTTTAAAAGGTTAAAAGTGTTACAGATCTTGATTCACCCCCCCCTCTTAGTATCTTGGATATGAAGGCTTATAAATTGGAAAAAGCTATTGACATCCAAATCATACTGCAACAACTTGCGACAACAAGAAAAGAACTGAAGAAATCCCTAAAAAGGAGAAAGAAGTTGGCTATTCAAAATAAAGATTTTCATTATGAAAAAATTAAAACAGAAGAACTGGAACTTTAGCTAAGAATGATTCAACATCTAAAGAACTACTAGATAAGAACTTAATCCTGAATGAAGAAGCTAGAGAACTAAAAATAGAACATGAGATTCAATTAGTAAGGCTTAGTGAAGTAATTGAGAGAAATAAGAAAGATGAGGAAGACAAGGTTGTCATCGAGGAAGACAAAAAACTAATGGCAACTAGACTTGAAGAAAGGATATCTAATGTAAAAAATCTCACAAACACCCAACTTGACACGATGAATCAACTGATGCTTGCAAATTAGGAGTTCAATAGAAATGATGTAGAAATAGAAAATTTGATATCACAGAAAGATCTACTAAAGAATGAACTAAAAATTGAGAAAGAATATGTGTAAATATTCAACAAGAAAAATGAAGAAATGAAATACTTTGAAGAAATAATGCAGTCATTTGGCAACACTTTTGGATCGGGACATTCATCTACCAAGCAAGGAGAATCATCCAGGAGTGGAAAATTGAGAAATGAAAAATAAAAGGGAAAACCAACATGTTATCACTATGGAAAACTTGGTCATATTGCAAACATTTGCATAAGAAAAAATGGTCTGCAAATCCTAAACCTAAATTTACTAGTTATTGATTTTCCTGCAACAAGTAAGGACATCAAATACATGAGTCTAGATCAAGAATGAAGAATGCATCTACTAAACCTAGATTTGAAGGCTACTATTACAATTGTAAAAAGTATGGACATAGAGCATATGAATGCAGATCATAGAAATAACCCTATTGGATTAATCAAACGCAAAACCATGCAGCCACCAATGTATGTTTCAAATTTCAAAAGTTTGGGCATTCAAGAAAGTGATGTAGGACTCAAGTACCAACAAAAAATCACAACACCACCAAGGGTAAATAAAAAGTGGACATTGATCAAACAAGGAAGGAGATGAATCAAACATGGAAGAAAAAGGTAGAAGATGGAAGTAGTGGAATAATGAGGTCACCCAATCCAATGGAGAAAGTGATCACAACACTTCAAAATAAGAAAGAAAGGTATGTAAGGAATTGTATATTCAATGATCCATCTTACACCAATTCCTAATTTAAAATGTGCTAAAGTTCATATTTGCATAAGTAAAGATGCATAAGAACAAATTTATGAAAGGAATAGAACAAAAGAACCATGTATATAGACAGTGTTGAACATCAATAAAATTGTCTATATTAACCAAGCATTGCAATATGGACCGAGTACTTCAAAAGATAAATTGATGCATAGGCCGAGTTAGATGAAAGAGACTGAGTTGTATAGTGAAGACCTAGTTCAAAGGCATAATATTGACTGAGACAATTGGCTTCCACCTACCCAAGTACACAACATTAATGAAGAACCTAAATCAAGAAGAAGGAAATATATATCAAAATTTGAAGACATTATTTTATACCTTGCATAAAGAATTCAAGAGCACAGAGTGATTTGAGAAAAAAAGAGATCCTAAGGTGATTTAAGAGAAAATTTGAGACAAGAATCCTGATTGAGTGAAGATTTGGGTGGTGCTAAGTTATCTAGAGAGAAGAAGCTTTGAAACCATAATAGAGAAATATGGAAGCTTCATCATCCACAGGAAAGATTCAAGGAGTAGAGGTTAGTAACATTTGATTGGTGAGGAGTGACACTTGTCCTCTAGCTAAATTTTGTGTTATTCTTGAGATTGTGATGAAAGGTGACTCAATGGGTGTTTTATCTTCAATACCACCTAAGGTAATCATGATACACCATGTGCAGAGTTGCTACATGTGTAAGATTGGAGAAGTAGGTGATTACAAGATTTAGGAAGCTTATGAGAAATTATGTGACGAAGGAGTTTTGAAGGAGGAATTCAAAATTGTTGAAAGGAAGGGGTTAACTCATATCCTTGAGTTTCCAAGAAATTTCTAGATCAAATGGAAATGTTTTATTAAGCATGATCTGTGACATGAAGTTTTTGCTACACAATGGACCAATTGAGATAACCAAGAAGATGATTCTCAAGGTTATTGGTTATCCCACACAAGGCAAGAAAAAGACTAGGTGAATTCCGAGTCAAGTAGAAGTTGAAGAAAATACAAGAGCCGAGTGGAATGGACGAGGATTGTCCATCACAAATATTTCAAATCCATTGATTAAATTTTCAATGAGAGTGATTTCTCACAAATTCTATCATTCTAGCAGATTGAAAAGTGTGTCGTGTATGGCAGGGGATCAAGTGTGGAAGATAGTCATGAAAGATCATGAATATGATCTTGCCAAGTTGTAGAGACTACAATTAGTAGAAAATCTAATATCCATCAGGAAGGAAAGGAACTCAATGCATAAGTTTAGATCACTTGTCATGTGTATTTTCTTTTATATTTAGATGTATTTTCCTGGTATTGGTAATATTGTTTGGGAACAAGGAAAACTTGTGATAAGGAAAATCAATGAATACATAACTCAACTAGGAGAGAATTTTGAAAATGTCATGGATGCATATTTTGAAGAATTCAAACAAAGAATGAAGACGAGGATGAAAATACTAGAAGAATTGGTAATAAGACATTACAATGATGTATATTTCTGAGTGGACATAGATAAAGCACTTGTACAAGTAGTAAAGCTAAGGAAGGCATGGCTAACAATATTAGACTATGAGGTTGATAGTGATACAACTAATGCAAATATTGTTGCATTATTAAAAGAAGATATTGATACTAAAGTTGAACCTTTTGGAAAGTATGAAGAAGCTAAGACAAGAATAATGACAAATATCAAGATAGCTTCCAAGGAAAAGAAAAGGAAGAAAATGATTGAAGACCTAGAAGAAAAGATAGGCACCCAAGGAAAGAGCAAGGAAACTTTGCAGATTACTAAAGATCTTGGAGAAGATGTACAAAAAGGTAGTGCCGATGAGGAAGAGGAAGAAGAATAAGAAGGAGTCAAGGGTAAAGCTCTAGTTGTTGTCACACCACCCAACAAGAAGGCTAAAGGAAATGCAAAGAAGCCAATGGTGACACCCCTCTCTCCCCCAACACCAACCAGACCAAGAACAAGAGCAACAGTTAGTGCCGAGAAGTCTACAAATAAAGAAAAATTAATGGAGACTATTGAGTCTAGCAGGTCAATCACAAGGAGGGAAATATCTCAAGCCCCTACTAGAAAACCAAAGAGAAGAAGATTGGTTAATGGACAAGGAAAAGGGAGAAAAAAACTATTGATGAGGTATGTATTCACATATGAGGCTTTGTCAGTTTATCTAGTTTTTGGTATGTAAAATAAGTTACATTAAATAAAGAGGAAAAATCTAAGATTGAAGAAGCCATGATAGACATGATGGAAAATTAGAAATTGGCTACTTGTGAATTAGAGAACAAAATTCCAATAGATCTTGATAGAAGGTGGCAACAGGAAGCTGAAGAAGAGAAAGACATTAGAATTGACACATTAGCCAAGGTATGTCTAATCTATCACAAGAATAGAAGGATATATTTTTGGAGAAATACATGAACATATTCATTCCTAAGTTTAGAATTTTTATGATATGAAAAAATAAGATTGAAATTTTAATTCATCAGAACGAGTTACTTTGGAAAAGTATTTTTGGTCTCATAAAAAAAGAAGCAACAAAGGAAATTGAGACAGTTCAAGATGATGAGACTGATGGAATGAGTTCAACCATGTTGAGTCTATAAAGAAACATGTCACCAATTCTTGCTGACACCCCTAACACTCCAAAGAAGCCCTCAGATACAGACAAGGAGGAGCAAGAGGCAGAAGAAATTGATAAAGAAACAAGTGTAGACATTTCTACCATAGGTCAAGAAGGATTAAATGTGTCAGAACCTCATATTGAGGAAAATAAAGAGGAAAATAAGACTATGCCAAGTGCTACCATTGTTGTCTCTAGCACTAATGTACAAACAAGACTGAGTGGTGAAACCCCCTCACCATCTCATAAAGCAATGCTGAGAAACAACACTTCTACACCTTGCACAAGGAAAACAATAAAAATTCAGCTCAGTAGATATTGAAGTTAGTCTCAAAGAAGTTATTGAGATGCCAAAATTGGATTTGGAAAATCTCACTCTTGAGCAAACAATTTTGTTGCAAGAGATTTTGGCCAAGAAGAAGAAGCAAGAAGAGCTAAGAAGAGAACATCAACATAAGCAGGTATTGCATGATGTTAAAGACATTTTTGTTGAGGCCTTTGATATACAAAATTTTGATGAGAAAGACCCAATTGCTTCCCATCTTTTAAGTATTGTTGAAGAATTAAATGCTAGAGATATAAAAACCAATGAAAAATTGATGGATTGTTCAGGAAAGAAATTTGAGAATAAGGTTGTGGAAAAAGTCTCAACAACCATTGCCAAGTAGAAAGTTGAATTGTAGGAATGTGTATAGAACACAATAGAACTAATTCAAAAAGTGGAACATTTGTACAATATTTTGTGTGACATGCCAAGATTCACTAGTGATCTTCAAGAAAACATCCAATATATCTAGGATCATATGAAGCAATCAAGAAACATCATTTTGCAGTTAGCAAAATCTAGTTAAAATCATTATAATAAGTTATTGAATGCTTAAGGAAAATTGGTTGAGCTTCAAGTAGATGATAAAAACATGAGATCAAAGTTGATCTCCATCCAATCCATGTTATTATCTCATTTGAGGTTATGTAAAGAGAACAAAAATTAGCACAGGATCTTATTAATGAAGATCATAATCTTTCAGTTGTTGAGAGTTTGGTTGATTTGGTAGCTAGGTTACAGTTGCAAAATCATATTTTGGAATTAGCAAGAACCACTTGGGATCAACAAGAACCACTTGGGATCATGTAATTTCTATGATCAACCAAGTTCACAAACCTTTTATTGAGAAATATGGTTTGATTCCATCGATTTAACCCAAACAACAAACATACACGACAAAAACAAGGGGGAATGTAATTGTAATGATGATTACACATTTTGAATGGAGATAATGATAGAAGAAATAAGGGAATGTAATGATGATTAGAAGAGTTCAGAGTCAAAAATTAGAGTTCAGAAGGCAATCAAAATGCAAAAGGAAAATAGGGTATGGCATTGAAACAATCAGATTACTTAGAGTCATGTATATATTATTCATTATTTGTTTATTCGACACAAGTCAATAGTTTTTTAGTTCTAAATGAAATAAGTCATAGAATTAGGGGGAGTACTCATATTAGTATTGTAAGAATGTAAGCATAACAAAGTATTTTTTCCACTAATGTCAAAGGGGGATAATGTTGATATCTCTAAATATTGTTGTCTATTAGTGTCAAACACTTAGTCATATACTAGGTTGAGTCAAAAGGTCATCATTGCGACCGAGTTAATCTACATAGGCTAAGTCATGTAAAGAATTACATATAAACATGTATATATTGAGCTCTATAGGATTTAAGCAAGTCTTTGGTTGCCGAGTATTTTCAATGTAAGTCGAGTCTAATGTTTATTGAATAGTTCAAGAATATTGATGCCAAGTTACAAAGAAGGTGTCGAGCATAGTAGAGACTATGTGTCAACAACATATATAGTGAATGACAAGTGTTAGAGGCAATAAGTGCCAAGCAATGTAGAATTGACATTCAAGTCAGGAATGATACAAACTTTGAGGTAAACTATTTCTAGCCGACATAGACAAGATATTTAATACTTGTAGAGCTTGTTACAGATATCATTACATGTTTTATGACGTGGATCATAGATCTCTATGTTCTACGATAAACAAATCAGACGGAGAGGCAAAATAAGGAAGCATCTAGAAAATTCTTTATGAAATATTTAAATAGAGAAGATCTAAACTTGTTTCGATAGAGGAGATATAGATGAGAATGAGTGAACAAGCTATTCGTGCAATTTAAATGTGAATATGCGAACATTGCTGAAGAGGAAAACTATTCTGTTATTGTAGAATAGAGCCAACAACCTAGTCAAGTAGTGAAGGACAATAAAGCTATATCAGATTGAAGATCGGATCAAAAAGAGGAGATCCAAGAACAACTTATTAGAGTAGATTGAGGGTTTTGAATTAGTTTTAACAGATTGAGACAGGGTAAATCTCTTAATAGATCTTTGTAAATCTCCTAACAGAGTCCTTTGTTGTAAGTGTGAAATCCTCTAAAAGGGTGAGATCTAATAGTCTCAAAAGATTTTAACAAGGTAGACCCTCACAAGGTAGATCATTGGATATGGTCAAACATTGTAACCCTAACAAGTTAACTTGCTTGCTGTAGTAGTCAAGATTTATGGGTGTCATCCTCACCCCAGTTTTACCTTCACCTTGAAGTGTTTCTAGGTAACCAAAATCTTTGTGTCATGTGATTACTTTTCATGCATGTGACTGATAGATTAGATCTATATGTTATTACAAGTTTGATTTTGTAAGTTATGCATACATAAGAAATTGGATATGAGATGGTAAATGTGGTGAATGCACTATGAATTGCTAAAAGGTTAAAAGTGTTACAGATCCCGATTTACTCCCCCTCTCAGTATCTTGGTTTCCAATTAAGACTTCCAACACTCTTCTTTATCTCTTTGCAATTCTTTCCACCATAAAGTAGCATGTCGTTTCAACTTAGTTTGTACCAACCTCACTCTGACCAAATCTCCAATATCCTCTAACTCAAAGTAGTCTTCCAATTTAAAAATCCAATCAATTAGGTCTTTAGGATTCAAAGTACCTAAGAAATTGGAAACATCCATCTTGTGCTTTACCTTCAACTGAGATCTAGATCTATCCAATTGACTAACCCTATCTTCCATAGGTCTCTCCATGTGATCAACTCTATCTTCACCACTAAATCGAACAACTTCAAAGTCTTGAACAACTTCCTCATAACCATCTTTAGTACCCACATTCCTAGGTACACCAACAATAGCTCTCATGATCTCATTCTTCATCAACTCCATCTCAGATATGAAATCTGATCTAACTTTCTCTAAAATCTTGGTCTCCACAACATCTCAAAGATCATAGATTGCCCTAAAGTCCAATCATCTTAGAGGAATCTTCCAAGATCTTTGCAAACCCAAAGAAAAAATCTATAAGATCAACTAGATCAAACCTGGCTTTGATACCACCTAACACAGTGCAAGACAAGAGAATCCCCAAAAGAGACATCCTACCACCCAACAATTAACCACATCAGAATATAAATAATAACATAGATATTTAGATCCAAAATAATATCAATTCTCATAATAGAATCAAAATATTTATATCCAACATGCCTGACCATAAGGCCTTCCAAGTTACAATGAAATACATAAGAAATTATAATAGTAATTATGTAAGACCTCATAAGATCCAACCACTAGCTATCCTAGACCCACAATCTAGTAGAAACTCTAAGAAGAATCTTAACTCATTCTTGTAAGCCACTAAGAAACCTTCTTGTTTCCCAATCCCACACTTAGCTACTAGCTCTGCTCCAAATTTTCTCCTGGCATCTATTTCATCTTCTTCATGTTGAATCATGACCATTTTGGACTCCACAAGACCCTCTACTTATACTAAACCAAGCCACAATTTGTCCTAGCATTATAGATATTAAATAAACACACATCAAATACACCCTCAAGCCACAAGTCAGCTTGACTACAAACATTAAATACATGAAATAATTATATATTTAGGACATGCCCCAAGTTTACAATGATCAACTAACTCAAAATACCACATAAGAATAAGAACCCTTAGGCATAGATCCACATGCCATCCAACTATCCAAATCTAAAAGCACACACGAACTCCCTCAGATCAAAGCTCGCGAATACAATCTCCAAGGTCTGCTAGTAAATTAGGAACACACGACCAACAGTCACCAAAATGGCTCTAACTCCAAGATGATTACTCCAATAATCATGTGCACTTAGGAAAAGGTTGTCCAATATGTGTTAGACACATCCCCAACCACATAAACCATAACTCCACAAATCCCAAGCCCCTTCATACAATACTATTGACTTCCTTTGGATGTTCCTGCACAAAAAATGAATATACAAAGGAGGAGCCCCATTGCGCACTGGAACTGTTGATATATTGGTCACTTTGCATACATATCTCCAAACAAGGCAAAGAAGGAATAAAATAGAGAAAAGAAGGATAAATATACGAAGTATAACGATTTTTCTCAAAAGATCAAGAAGCTGTGTTACATTGCCGAGGATGAGGATAATGAATACACATAAAGAGCTGATGATAATGATGAGGAAACACTATTTTGTTGTTGTTAAAGAAGACCCGTTTATCTATTGAATGACTATGACTGAGGATAAAAAATTGATTTCAAGGATGAATTACAACAATGATTGGATCATTAACATAAATTATACACACCATATGATTGGAGACAAGGAAAAATTTGTGACTATGCAACATTGTAATGGAGGTTTAGTCAGGTTTGGTAATGGTTCACCTTGCTTAAGCAGAGGAAAAGGTGCAATTGATTTAACTGATGATATTACTCATGAACATGTGTATTGATAAGATGAATTAAATTATAAATTTCTTAGTGTATCTTAGTCAAATAATAAAGGTTTCAGATTTGAATTTAATAATGGTAAATACAAGATATCTGGAAAGAATGGTTTGATTTCTACCAGAGAATAGACCAAAGGTAACCTTTTCAAGCTAAATACTACTACTAGACACTGCTTAATTGCTAAGTTTAAAGATAGATGGCTATGACATAAGAGACCATATCATGTAAACTTTGATAGTTTTGTAAAGCTAGTAGAAAGAGAAATGTTAGAGGAATATCGATATTGAATAAACTGGATAATACAATATGTCTTTGGGAAGAATGTTAGAATTCTTTAGAATAACTAAGAGTGGGGGAGGGTGAATCAATTATTCAAGGTCTAGATGTCCCAATAAAACATTTCACTTAGCTTAGTGAACCCATTAAACATGCAAGTTACTGTTAAAGCAACATGAAACAATAAAATATGAAACATGAAAGCTCATTCACACACTTGACACAATGATTTAATGTGGAAACCCAATTTGGGAAAAACAACCAGTAAAATGTTACTCCTTTTTCACTCTTTTGAAGTGATGTCCTGTGAAAGGCCAACCCTGTTAAGGTTACAACATACACTGTTAAGTGTGACCCGGTTAAGGGATTTCAATCACCCTGTTAGAAGTGAGCCTGGTTAAAGGACTTTAGAACATTCACTTTGAATGTCAACCTATTAAAATATTTTCTAATGACTTTTAAATCAACCTTAGTCCAAAGGTTTTCACCCTCACTGATACAATTGTTAGAGAGTATAGTAGATTATTTGACCTGATACAACTTACAACTTATCTTGCAGATTTTAGATCACAATTTAGTTCTCAATTTTCTTGGCTTTCATTCCTTGCAGCTTTGACAGTTTGTTCACCCTTCAAGCATTCATCTCCTTCAACCTTCTTGCTTGGTATGCCAATGCAATCACTTATGTGGTCATTGAACAAAGCAGAGTCCTTGACTCTTTATTTCTATTCTTCTTTGGTCCTCTTGACCTTCTCAATTTTTCACTCCTCTACACATTACTTCTTGACCATTCATTCCCTAAATAGGAAGTTAGAATACTTTTCCCGCTCTATTTTCCATCATCCAATTTAAGGTTTAGATGGATTAGGTAGGATACAATGTTTCTACCCCATATCTTGTCTTTTCTAGAAACTTCTCCTAGAATCCATTTGAGTTCGCCTAAAAATGGTTTACCTCAAATTCTATACCACCAACTCATCATCCTTATCTTCCACCTGGTTCATAGACTCCAAGAAAACAAACTTGACGGCTTAGATTTGGTGAATCTTTGACTTTTCAAATAATGCAGCAGCTCAACACTATTGATCTTTTGATTCTCGACACATACTACATAGCTTGGCATCCACTATGAATTCACTCGGCATCAAATATGTTTTACTGATGCTTGACACCTATTGAATTTTGCTCAACACATGCTAGAATTTTCTTTTACTTGGCACCAACTGATTTTCTGCTTGGCTTGAACTAACTTTGCTCAATACCTACTATTAACTTAAGTCAAGCTTTGCAGACAGCTTTATTATAACTTGTTCTTCTAAAGTTTCTAAGTGTAGTGAACCATTGTAACTTCAAGTAGATTATCAATACATCATTTCACCATTGTCTTAACAGATCCTTGTATTTCATTACATAATCATAACTCAACCTTTCCTCTAGGTGCTGTTGTTACATCTTATTGATTAAATCCTCTTCATCAATCAACTAAGTGATAGTACTTGGATCTTATAATAAATTGTCTTACCATCAAATAGTAGGTTTGATATTAGTGACAAAACAATGATTGAAACATATATTCTTCTTCAACAATCTCCCTTTTTTTTCAATAGTGATCTTTTCAATTAGATTTCAACAATCTCCCTCTTTGGCATTGATGGCAAACCAAACTGATCAACCAAGTCACCATATTGTTTGATCGCGCTGACTTGGTTAAAATAGTAAGATAATGCCAAAAAGAAATCTTGTATTCAAAACTGTTCCTTCCATCAGCAGCTTCCAACTTCTTATGACTCCCTCTGAATTTCTTTTGTTATAGCTCCCTCTTACAAGATAGATTAGGGTAATCATCTCCTTTTCTGATACACTATCTTTTTTTGTCCTTCTTTTATCTGCTCCATCTTTGATCTATCATCCTGATTGATTTATGTTATCTTGTGTTGTTTCTTCCTTTTGGCTGCTATTTCTCCTTCTTTTGCTATTCCTTCAGGTTTGATCAGTTTCTGCTATTTCTCCCTCTTTGACAACAATGCCAAAGACATAACATTTTAACATCGTAATATGTAGATATAGAATGTATAGAAGCTCCAATTTCTCCTTCTATCACCTTGCTTGTGACTGATTTGGAATTTCAACAATTTGATTACTTCAAGCAATGCCTAAAGTAAGATCCTCTGCATCAATTTATGTCTTTCAACAATTAACCTATTTGATGTAGGGTAGTCCTATTGTTACTTAAATAGCCTTTGATAGGGGTATCACCCCCAATTTACCTCTAAGATATTCATATGCATCCTTAGGTAATGGTTTTGTAAAGATGTCAACAATTTGTTCGTTTGAGTTGACATATTCCATCTTTACCTCTTTGACTTCAACTAGCTCTCTTACATAATGATACTTGATTGCAATGTGCTTTGTCTTGGCATTCATCACTAGATTCTTTGATATATTTATAGCACTAGTGTTATCACAATAAATTATCACAGGTTCCATTATTTCTTCTCTCATTCCTTTGAGTAGATGCTTGATCAATACAATGTTTGTGTAGTTTATAGCAACAACAACATATTCTACTTTAGCTATGGATTGTGAGGTACAACTCTGTTTCTTACTAGTCCATGTAACTAGTCTTTTGCCTAAGAAGAGTGCTCCTCCACTAGTGCTCTTTCTATCATCTATCTTGCCTCCCCAATTAGCATCAGTCTAGGTTTTTAAATCAAACTTTTCATTCTTCTTGTAGTATAAACCAAACTCATCTATTCCTTTTAGGTACATCATTATTCTTTTCATTGCCATTAGATGTTTTTCTCTAGGATTTGCAAAAAATCTAGCAACTATCCCAATAGATAATGCTATATCAGGTTTGCTATGTACAACATATTGCAACTTACCAATCATTGACCTATATAGTGTTTGATTCACTTCAGCAAAATCATCATTCTTTGATAGCTTATGTCCTATTATCATGTGTGTACTTATTGATTTTGAATCTTCTAGTCCAAATGTTTTTAGTATTTCCTTGATGTACTTTGACTGGGTGGCAAATATGCCATACTTCAATTGATAAACTTGCAGTCCCAAAAAAAAAATGATTTTACCAAACAATGACATTTTAATTTCAAGTTTCATCTAATTGGAAAAATCCTTGCATAAAGCATCTTGTCCTCCAAATATTATATCATCAACAAAGATTTCAGATAATAGAATGTCTTTACCTTTTTCTGTCTTGATGTACAGATTACTGTTATCATCAGTTCTCTTAAATCCAATCTTCATAAGATATTTATGAAGTCTTTCATACCATGCTCATGGCGCTTGCTTCAAACCATAAAGAGCTTTGTGCAATTTACATACCATACCCTCGTTGATTTCATCAATAAATCTTTCTAGTTGTTCTATGTAGACTTCTTCTTCTAGTATGCCATTCAGAAATGTAGACTTAACATTCATCTAATAAACTTTGAATCCTTTGTAGGCAACATATGCAAGTAGAGTTCTTACTCCTTCCATTCTTGCAACAAGGGAAAATGTTTCACCATAGTCTATTCCATCTTCTTGTGGATATCCTTTGAAAACCAATCTTGCTTTGTTCCTTGTGATTTCACCATTTTCATCTAGCTTGTTCCTAAATACCCACTTGGTACCAATCACACTTTTGTCATCTGGTCTTGGAACTAAACTCCAAGTTTTGTTTTTCTCTATCTACTCAATTTTCTCTTCCATGGCTTTGTATCAATCATCATCTTCCAGAGCATCTTTCACTATTTTGGGTTCTTTCTTGCTTAGTAGGCATGTTTCATTCCTCAATCTATTCCTTGTCATTAGTCTAGCATCTTTGTTTCCAATGATTTGATCAACACAATGATGTCTTCTAACATGTTTGGATAGTCTTGGCTAAGCTCTTGTTTCTTCATTTTGTCTTTTCAGCTTCAATGTCACTATGTGTATTTCTTTCAAATAACTCAGCATATCTTTCATGTATACTAACTTTAGAATTAGAATATGCAATTCTATCATTCTATAACTCGACATTTGAATGCAACTAGGTTCCTAAATTTAGTTCAACATTTACTGGTTGTGACTCGATAGTTACTGAAACTTGTTGCTGGTTCCCAACCTAATTGGAAACTTCTTCTTCAGCAGGCATTCCTTCATAGAAGTATACAAATGATTTTTTTTCTTCTAGTCTTTTGATAGGTTCAGCATCATGAACTTCTATTTATTCATCAAAATTTACATTTGCACTTTCCACAATTTTGTTAGTGTTAGTATTTAAACACTTATATGCTTTACTTCTTGTGGAGTAACCAAGGAATATACCTTCATCACTTTTTGCATCAATCTTGCCATTCCTTACATCCTGAGAATGTAGCATTTGCTTCCAAATATCTTAAAATGTTTTACATTGGGTGAGTGACCATACCATAATTCAAAGGGTGTTGAATTAGTATCTTTCTTGATTTGCACTCTATTGACCTGTTTCTTCTTTCTCCAATTCCATTGTGTGGAGGGGTCCTAGTTGCAGAAGTTTGTCTTTTAATTCCTCTGTCATTGCAAAATACTTCAAATTCTCTTGATGCAAATTCTCCTCCTTTGTTTGATCACAAACATTTCAAAATTTTACCTATCTCTTTTTCAACTCTTGCCAAAAACCACTTAAACATTTGAAAGGCATCCAATTTTTGCTTTAGAAATATGACTGTCATCATCCTAGAGTAGTCATCTAAAAATACCATTATGTACTTGTCTCCCTTGTAACCTTGTACTTCTATAGGTCCACACAAGTCAGTATTAACAATTTTTAACACTCTTTTAGAATTATAGGTTTTACTTTTGAAACTTGACTTGGTCATCTTGCCTAGCTGACATTGTTTGCATATCACATTGTTAGGCTTTTTTAGTTTAGGCAAACTTCTAACTTTCTTCATGTTGCTAATGCTAATCAAGTTATCAAAGTTGACATGACATAGCCTTTTATGCCACAACCAAACATCATCAAATTTAACAATAAGACAAGTAGCATCCTCTATGTCTAGGTAAAATAGATTGCTTCTAGTTTGATCTCCTTTTCCTATCAAATTTCCATTTATGTCATATATCTTGGTATTTTTACTTCCAAACTCAACTTTGCAACCTACATTGCTTAGTTGTGACAAACTCAACAAATTGTAATTCGATCCTTCAACATAATATGCATTATAACATGAGATCTTTTCTGTGCGCTTAATCGAATCTTTTCCATTTATCAGACATGGAGCATCATTACCAAATCTAACACTATTTCCATCATACTTGGTTAAGGTGATAAACTTACTTTTGTCTCCTGTCATGTGATGTGAGCATCCACTGTTAATGATCCATTTGTCATTTTTGTTTACACAGGTCACAAGTGCAGTTGCCTCATCTTCATTAGATCTATCCTTCATTGCAACATAGACTACTTCATCATCATGCTCATTAGAATCATCTTCTTCAACAATGTAGCACTTCTTGCCTTTGTCTTTGTAATCTCTGCTGTCATCTTCTCTTCTATTTTTGTACTTGTTTCCTTCTTTGAAGTTCTTCTTTTCTGTACATCTTCTTCATCTATATTGCTATCATTGGACACATGCTTTACCTTTCTTTTCTTCTTCTTTTGTTTTACCTCTTTAGCATCTTTCAACAATAGCTTGGCCTTGAAAGCAGATTCAAGACTCTCAGGTTTGTAATTGTCAAAGTTGGATAACTCAAAAGCAGTAAGTCTTCCTACTAGACCTTCAAGAGTTAGTTAGTTTCCTGGAATACATCTCAATTCTTGAATTGCTGAGACTCTAATAGCATAAATAGGCAGTAATTTTCTTAAGAATTTTCTTAAAATAGTATCATCATCTAAATGACCAATAGCACTTCTTATTGCACTAACAACCTCTTTAATTCTAGCAACATATTGAGCAGCATTTTCACCTTCTTCCATTCTCATGACATCAAATTTACCTCTGAGACTCTTTTCTTTGGCTCTTTGAACATTTTTATCTCCTCCATAGACGGTTGATAGGGCATCCCACATCTTGAATGCATTGTTACATTGCTTGATTATGCTCTTTCTTCTTCTTCATATCTTCAACAGTAGGAACTCCAGTTGGATCAACATGTTCTACTGAAATTGAGGATTGTGCATGATCTCCTATTTCTCCAAGGTGTAGGTTCATTAGACTTTTCCATGTAGGGAAGTTATCTATGTTAAGCTTGGGTACTTCTCTCTTGTACATCTTGATCTTTGTGCTTCTAGTGCCTTCAAATCAAGAGATGGCTCTAATACCAATTTTTAGAATTCTTTAGAATAACTGGGGGGTGGGTGAATTAGTTATTCAAGGTCCAGATGTCCTAATAAAACTTTTCACATAGCTTAGTGAACCCATTAAACATGCAAGTTACTATTAAATCAACATGCAACAATAAAATATGAAATATGAAAACTCATTCACACACTTGACACAATGATTTAATGTGGAAACCCAATTTGAGAAAAACCACCAGTAACATGCTACTCCTTTTTTACTCTTCTGAAGTGATGCCCTGTGAAAGGCCAACCCTATTAAAGGTTACAACAGACACTGCTAAGTGTGACCCGATTAAGGGATTTCAATCACCATGTTAGAATGAGCCTAGTTAAAGGACTTTAGAACATTCACTTGGAATGTCACCCTATTAAAGGATTTTCTAATGAATGTTAAGTCAACCTTAGTCCAAAGGATTTCACCTTCACTTATACAATTATTAGAGAGTACAGTAGAGTATTTGACTTGATACAACTTACAACTTATCTTGCAGATTTCATATCACAATTCAGTTCTCAATTTGCTTGGCTTTCATTCCTTGCAAATCTGAAAAGTTGTTCACCCTTCAAGCATTCATCTCCTTCAATCTTCTTGCTTAGTATGCCAATGCAATCACTTCTATGGTCACTGAACGAAGCAAAGTCCTTGACACTCTGTTTCTATTCTTCTTTGGTCCTCTTGACCTTCTCAATTTTTTACTCCTCTACACATTGCTTCTTGACTAGTCATTCCTTAAATAAGAAGTTAGAATACTTTTCCGGCTCTATTTTCCATTTTCTAATTTAGGGTTTAGATGGATTAGGTAGGATACAATGTATCTTCTCCATATCCTATTTTTTCTAGAAACTTCTCCTAGAATCCATTTGAGTTCGCCTAAAAATAGTTTACCTTAAATTCTGTACCACCAACTCATCATCCTTATCTTCCACCTAGTTCACAGACTCCAAGAAAAAAACTTGATGACTTAGATTTGGTGAATCTTTGACTTTTCAAATAATGTAGCAGCTTGACACTATTAATCTTCTGATGCTCGGCACATACTGCATAGCTTGACATCCATTGTGAATTCACTTGGCATCAACTACATTTTACTGATGCTTGACACCTATTAAATTTTTCTCGGCACCAACTACTTCACTCGACACACGCTAGAATTTGCTTTTATTCAGCACCAACTATTTTTTTGCTCAGCTTGGACTAACTTTTCTTGGCACCTAATATTAACTTAAGTCAAGCTTTGTAGACAATTTTATTATAAATTGTTCTTCTAAAGTTTCTAAGTGTAGCCAACCTTTGTAACTTCAAGTAGACTATCAATACATCATTTCACTGTTGTCTTAACTGATCCTTGTACTTCATTATATAATCATAACTCAGCCTTTCCACTAGGTGTTGTTACATCTTATTGATTAAATCCTCTTCATCAATCAACTAAGTGATAGTACTTGGATCTTATAAGCAATTGTCTTACCAGCAAATAATAGGTTTGACATCAGTGACAAAAAAATGATTGAAACATATATTCTGCTTCAACAATCTCCCTTTTTTTTTCAACAATGGTCTTTTCAATCAGATTTCAACAAAGATGACTAGTTCAAGTTTCAAGAGCAAAGAATATTCCACTCAACATATTCTAGACTTGGTGCATATAGATTTATGTAGGCCCATGTGACCTAAGAGCTATCATGGAGATAAATTATAGTTTATATTATTTATTGATGACTACAAGGATGATGTCAGTAATGTTTCAAGAGTAAATCAAATTCTTTTCATATGTTCAAAATGTACAAAACAAGAGTTGAAACTGAAACTAGGAGAACTGTTCAATTTCTCAATTAGATTTATAGTTAAACTTTACCTATATAAATATCCTTCAAATATATATTCTCTTTATATTATATCAATAAACTTGAAAAAATTAATGTGTTTGATTTTGTTGCCACCTTAATATTGAGGTCCTTGTATGCAATTGTGTTCGATATATAAAAGGTAACCAAAAAGACTCATAATTTATAGTAAAAGAAAGGGGGAAAGTACTAGGGGACATGACCCCTACATACATCCCTACTGATACATGGCACTGGCTATAGTGCAACTTATTTGCACCTAGCCCTCTCACCCCTTCATATGCACTCCCTTGCAATACGTTGTCCTGCCTGACAAGTGTAAGTTTTACTTTGTACTTTTGGGAAAAATCCATCTTAAATAGCAGCTTTTTATTTTCTTCATTAGTTGTGAATTATTTAGTGAGCGTCATAATAAGAGATTGTGTTTTTCATTTACTTCTATTTTTTACTATGCATATACTCCTTTTCTTACATTTTTTAAAAGTTATATTAATAAAATTTTGGTATACTTTTAAATGTAAATTTTAATTAAATAATATTTATAAGAATTTTTAATAAAAATCTATGTATAATTAAATTAATTTTCTTTTATTAAATATATAAATCTAATTTAAAAAAAAATTATATTGTATTAAATTGTAAGTTTTTATAGTATATAATAATAAATTTAAATGAGAAATTATACACAATTTTTTAAATTTCTTGAATACAATTGTAGATAATTTTTGTAGTTCATTTTTTCTTTACTATATTAACTTCTTATTAACAAAAAAAAAAAAAAACATAATTTCAAGCTACATGAAGCAAAATATGATATAAAAATTAGGATAAAGAAAACGTAACAATCATAGATATAGCAAGTTTTCCTTTATAATATAATTTGTACTTATAATTACAAATTTGCATCTTTTTAAAATATAATTTTTATTTCAAACATTTTTCATTCTTAAATTGAATTAGATTTATAAGTATATTCATTTTTAACATTTTTATTTTTATTTTATATAAATATAAATACATCTTTTATTATTCAATTAAAATAAAAATAATAGTTATTTATCTTTTATTGATTAAAATGACTTGTGATCATTAAATATATTATGTTTTATTCATTTATTCATCTCCATATTAAAAATAAATATATGATATACTTTTAACATATTTTTTATAGTGAAAACATTTCATTCTAACAAATATATTTATTCATTTTATTTCTTTTAAAAATATAAAGTTATTTTATAAAATAATGTATATAAATAAATTAAAATTTTTACCAAAATGTTCAAATAATAAATTATATAAAAATAATAATTAAAAACTTCAAATTTTTAATACTTGTTAACAAATTATTATAATTTTTGAACATTTATTAACAAATTATTTAAAACTAAACTAAATATATTATTTTAAATATTAAAATAAAAAAATTATTCATCTTTAATTTTTATTTGGCAAATTATTTTATAGGAAAGTAATTTTTGCCAAGAAAACAACCTTATAGTAGCAATTATATTTATTACTATATGCTATTAAAACTTACAATTATTAATACATAATAAAAAGAAAAGTTAGATTTATATATTTAATAAATAATTTTTAAAATTCAATTATACATAATTTTTTAATTGAAAAACTTATAAATATTTATAAAATATTTTTTTTAAATAACAATAAAATTAGAAATAATAAAATTTACATTCAAAATTATTTCAAAATTTTATCTATATACTTTAAAAAGATGTATGAAAAGGACTGTATGTATAGTAAAAACTATATCTTCTATATAATAATTCGCCTAAGTAAAAATATACTGTGTATAAATAAAATAATTTCCCAAGTAAAAAGATGGTGTGGTTTAAATACTATCAACTCAATATATAAATTGTGAAATAAAAAATGTTATTTGACATGCATTTTTTTTGAGAAGGTACAAGATAAATCGGCCAAGACAACGTACTGTTGTAGCCAGCGCATACAGAGGGATGAGGGGGCTAGGTGCAAATAAGTTGCACCATAGTTGGTGTCCCGATACATCAACCAAAGACAATGTTTGGTTAGATAAATTAATCACGATGGTCAAATCAAATCAGGTTAGCAAGGATTAACAACAATTCCAAGGTTAGATATGACAACATGTCGAGATGGACGTATGCCTCATTCCAACATGGCACATCAATCGTTGATGAGCACTCAATACATGTGGGTAGGACACGAATTTGGAAAGTTTAATTTGCCTGAGTAGAAATCAAGTTCCCACAACTTTCAAAGTTCGCATGATACTACTGACATGATAGTCACGTGCATTAACATAGATATATGAAAGACATAATATTTATTTGAAAGTGAATTACATATACTTTGATATAAATATAATTTATCATATGATGTTATATATATATATATATATATATATATATATATATATATATATATATATATAATGGCAACATATATTTTATCAATGGATTTATCTTATTTGACTAAAGCTACAAACATCAACACTCCCTCTTAGCTAGAGGATAAATTCAAGAATAAATATTATTTCAATGTAATATTACAAATTTTTTTTTAAAGGAAATCTCATAATATTTCTACCATTTGATATCACATTTGATATCATGAGTATTGGTCTCCCAAAATACATGATATTTACCAATTACTTAAATAAGGTTTGATATGACATTTGATATCAAGAATATTGATCTCCCAGAATATTGAGATTTAATATTCACCAAGTACTCAAAAAGTTTTGATATCACATTTGATATCAAGAGTATTGGTCTCCCAGAATATCAAAGATATTCACAAAATACTCTTTGAGCATTGCCTTCTAGAATGTTGAGATACAAGACATTTACCATACACTCAATTTATTTGATCTCATAATACAAGTTATTGTAAGATCGTCACCTTACATCAACTTATGCAAATACAAGTGATATCATTTAGAAGTTGTCACTTCTATATGATATACATAGGTCCTTTATAGTCACACACAAGGACTTTGCTCCCTCTAAATATCAATTACCAAAGCTCCTCATTTAACTCCCTCTTCTTGTGATAACATTCTCAAAACATAAAGGTCAAGGCACATAGCTCTAATAAAAAAAATGCACATAGATAATATAGTACAATAATTTGATATTCTAAGACTCCATCTTAGAAATTTTTAACAATATTATTTTACATTTTAATGAATATATTAGAGAACCCCCTCTTAATCCAATATTTCACACATGTTATGGATATTTTGAAGCTCCTTTAAAATGGACATTTCTCTAGATCTACATCAAAATTACTGACTTTGGCTAAGGTTTCTTGATGTTTTAGTCTATCAGGGTATTGGAATGTTGAGTGACCCTAGTTATCACATCTAAAGCATTGCATTTTCGAGTAATCTACATGTCTTCTTTTCCTTTTGAATTTAGGTTTTGTCTTTTTATCAACTTGGGTTGTGAGAGCTTGAATATCACCTCTACTAGAAGTATCGCCTTGAGATATTAACTCTTGTATGTAATCTTCCTTTAGTTGAGCAAGTTTAGGAAGCATGGATCAAGCACATACCCCCTTGTGTAAATGTTTTCCATGATGTTGGAAGCCTCTTTAGAGCTATCATTGCTAATTCTTTCTCATCATAGATGTGACTAATCTTAGAGAGTTGGTTCTTTAGTTCTGTGATCCTTAGGAAGTATGAAGCAATAGATTCTCCTTTGTTCATTTTAATATTGGAGAAATTGTCTTTTAGAGTTAGAATTCTAGTGTTATTGTTTATCTCAAACATTTCTTCAAGTTCTTTGAGCATTTCATAAGTACTATCCAATTTTTAGATAATGGGAAGTACATGATCCTTAACACCATCCATAATTAATTTCATGGCCCTAGTGTTATCTTTTTCCCATTTTTTCAATTCTTCACTCACCTTTGGTGGTTGGTCAGATTTTTTCAAGAATTTTTTTAGGTCATTCTCTTTTAAGGTTAACTTCATTCGTACTTTCCACCCAGTATAATTTGAGTCACCGTCAAGTTTATCCTCTACCTTTATATCACTCACCATTTTGATAGATAAGGAAATTGAGAATATTTAGTGCACTCAATAAATCTAATAAGAATCATCTCCTAGATTAGCTCTAATACCATGTTGAATTTCTCAATTAGATTTATATTTAAATTTTACCTATATAAATGCCCTTCAATATATATTCTCTTTATATTATATCAATAAAATTGAAACAATTAATGTTTGATTTTTTTGCCACCTTAATATTGAGGTCCTTGTATGCAACTGTGTTCGATATATAAAAGGTAGCCAACAAGACTCATAATTTATAGTAAAAGAAAGGTGGAGAGTACTAGGGGACATGACCCCTACACACATCCCTATCAATACATCAACCAAAGACAATGTTTGGTCAAATAAATTAATCATTGTCTCAAGTCAAACCAAGTTAGCGAGGATTAACAACAATTCCAAGGTTAGATATGACAACATGTCAAGATGGACGTATGCCTCATTCCAACGTGGCACATCAATCATTAATGAGCACTCATCAGACGTGGGTAGGACATGACTTTGGAAAGTTTAATTTGCCTAAAAATAAATCAAGTTCTTGTAGCTTTCAGTGTCTGCACAATATTGCTGACATGACAGTCACACACATTAACATGGATATTTGAAAGACATAACAACAATTATTTGAAAGTGAATTTACATATATTTTATATAAATATAATTTATCATATGATGTTACACACACACACACATCATGGCAACATATATTTTATCAATGAATTTATCTTATCTGACTAAAGCTACAAACATCAACAAGAACTTTGAAATGTCTCAAATCAAACAAAGGTGGTGAATTTACATCCAATGAGTTTAATGAATATTGTAAAGAGAATGGAATCAAGAGATAGTTCATGGAACCAAAAACACCCCAAAAAATTGGTATTGTAGAAAGAAGAAACAAATCTATAGTAGAATGTGCCAGAACATTGTAAAGTCAAAAAGGAACTACACAAAAAAATTGTAGAGAAGTTGTTAGCACTGCTGTATACACACTCAACCGAGTACAACTCAAGAAAAGAGTGAACAAGAATCCTTATGATATTTGGTATCGTCGAACACCTAATGTTAGTTACTTTAGAATTTTTGGAAGCAAATGCTATATTAAGAAGGATGATACAAATGAAAAATTTGATGGTAAATGTGATGAAGGAATATTCTTAGGGTGCTCTACCAAGAGTAAGGCATACAAATGTTTGATAAGAAGGAAGAATAAGATAATAGAAAGTACATATGTGAAGATTGATGAATCTTTTTATTACAGTGAAGTAGACAATGCAAGAAGATCATGAACCTATAGTGAATCAATTTACTTTGAACCTGAAAACATAGAAATATAACAAGAAGATACAAGTACCGATAATGAAAACCCAATGAAAATACCACAATTGATAGTAGAACAACTAAAAACTACTCATCAAGGAGAAACTAGTGCAAGAAAATAACAAACCCAAGATACAAAACTTGTGACACTAAGAAATTTAAGGATCAATCAAAGAATGAATATTTCATACAGGAAATGAAAGAAGGAATTAATTAGATTGAAAAGAAAAAAAACATGGTCATTGGTAGACAAACCTAAAGACAAAAATGTTATAGGTACTAAGTGGGTTTTTAGGATAAAACTTAATGAAAATGGTGATGTGATAAGGAACAAAGAAAGATTAGTTTGCAAAGGGTATTTTCAAGGACTTAATTATGGTGAAACTTTTGCACCCATGGAAAGATTAGGTGTCCAAGCTTTACTTGCCTATGCAACATATAAATGATTCAAAGTCCATCAAATGTATGTTAAGTTAGCATTTCTATATGGAGTACTCAAAGAAGAAGTTTATATTGAATAGCCTAAAGGTTTTTAAGTTGAACAAGGCAAAGATTTGGTTTGTAGATTTCACAAGGCACTTTATGGATTGAAGCAAGCACTAAGAGCATGGTATGAAATATTAAAATCTTAATCAAGATAATATTTGAAGGAACAAGTGATAACAATAATTGCTGAATTTTTTGTTATTGATATAATCTTTGGAGTAAATGATTGGTGAAGAAATAAGGAATAAATTGCTGAATCAATTGCTGAAGAAATAAGGAAAGTATTGGAAATGAGCATGATTGGTGAAATAGAGTTGTTTATTTGTCTATAAGTACAACAGATGAAGAAAGGTACCTATATAACTCAGTTCAAGTAAATAAAGAAGATACTGAAAACATTTGGAATGAAAGATTGAAGACTCATCAATACACCTATGGCTACTGACTATGAATTGTCAAAAGAGGAAAAATCTAAGGAAGTGAATGAAACTTTATACAAATCAATGATTGGAAAGCTACAATATATTTTTCATAGAAGACCTAATATTGCACACGTGGTTGAAATTGTTGCTAGATTTGCATCAAATCCTAAGGATTCACATATGACATTAGTAAAGAGGGCATTCCAATATCTTAAATGTACAAAAGACTATGGATTATGATATGAAAAGAAAGGAGAATTTGATCTCAAGGTACATACAGACACAAATTGGGCTAGAAACATTGATGACATGAAAAGAACAAGCGGATGAACATTCTATCTGGGAAGCAAACTAGTCTCATGGCCAAGGAAAAATCAAAATTGTATTTCACAATCTACTGCTGAAGCTGAATATGTAGTAGCAACAATTAATTGTTAGCAAGTGTTATGGACAAAAAAATACTTGAAGGAATACATGAGAAAGTTGAGAAAGCTATTGTGACAATACAAGTTCTATTAGCATATCAAAGAACCCAGTAGTGTACTCAAAGACAAACCATATAGCCATCAAGTGCCATTTTCTAAGGGACTAGGTATATGATAGAGAAGTAAGAACAAGTTGTTGATATATTCACAAAACCACTACCTAAGGAATGCTTTGAATATCTAATAGGTGGATTTGGGGTCTTGCCCCTATATTATATTAACTAAGAAGATCATGCAGTATGCATCAGTTCATAATATTTTAGTAGAATATCCTAAGCATGAATTGATGTACAGGTGAACTACTACATGGGGGAGTAGTCTAGGTAAAAGAAGAATGAGCAACACACTTACACAAATCAGAAGACATAATAATAAATGTTGGTTTCCTTTGACATTATTGTCAAAATGGGAGAAGTTAGTAAAAATGAGAGAAGTTAGTGAAGAATGATGGAGTGTATGCCAAATAGGGGAGTAAGACATCTATCGTCACTAAATATTTTCCATTGATGCCAAAGGGGAAGATTGTTGCCATAACCGATTTAGTTGATGAAGTTATTGAAGAAGGCAAGTTGTTGATGATTAGCACATGGTTGATAAACATGATATTAGTTATACTATTTTTCATTTATGTCAAATGGCTTGACATATTATTTTGACTTATTACCATATCTTTAGAACAAAATAAATTGCAGAAATGCTCAGAAGGACACATAGTTATGTCGATAAGGATCCTATCAGGCAAACATTAGAACACACAATGATAGTTAAATGGTTTGATTGATTGTCAATAGATGGATAGGTAGATAAAAAAGATGATACTAATAGAGAACAATCCAACGTAAAGTAAGGAAGTAAAGAAAGAATTTTGTTAAGAACAAATTGTAACAGACAAGATTTATCGGGAAGACTATTGGAAAGATTGGGACTTTTCACTAAACTAGAAGTTAGATCTTATTGAGAAAAGGAAGTCTTATCAGAAAAGAAAAAGGAAATTTGTAAGCAAGGAAAAGGATAGATGTTGATTATATGGAGAAAGGTAGGACGACTCAAGTGTAATTCAAGGAGCATTGTGATGACATTGAAATCAAAATAAGAAAGACAAAAATAATTGGTCAAGAAGTCTCTACAAGGTAAAAAATGATGTATGGAGATGATGGAATTCACAAGAGAAAACTTGATGATGAAGTTTTGATCATTGGATCTAAGTTTAGGGTTTGTGATCATATTGTTACTACATATAGGGTAAAGAAAGAGGAGTTTTATTATCGTGACAAAGAGGAAGAAGGATAGTAACAAACATAGGAGATTATCATTAGTTAGAGGAATTGTTCCAATCACATAAATGGTATAGATTTGATCAGAGGATTGTAATGATGTGTTATTGTGTTATAGAACTGCAATGGATTTGATATAGCAAGTTAGTGAAAACTACATATAATTGTTAGTTGTTCCTTTCTAACAATTGTGACAATAAAATCCCATATTGGATGACCTTAATAGGTCTACTGTAAATCCTTTAACAAGGTGGCATTCTTAGATAGAGAGTATAAATCCTCTAATCAAATTACTCCTAATAGGTTAAAGACTTTGACAAGTCTCAAGGAAATCCCTTAACTGGGTAACAACTAATTATGTTTTCGTAACCCTTAATCGGGAAAGATCCTAACAGAGCATATTCCAAAAGAGTACAACTATTTGTGGGTATGGATTTCACACTTGCCTTTCACCCTAATTGGGTTTCCATGAGATAAATACTAGTGTTTGATACGTGTGAATGTTTTAATGTGTTGAATGGATGTCTAATGTTTAGTTAACCCATAATGTTGTTAAAGAAAAATTGAAATTTATATCCGTATACTGGAAAGAAAGTTTGAATTGTAATTTATTGTTGAAGTTGGTGATTATTGATTCATCCCCCCTCTCAATATCATTTGATATCAAAACTCTTCTTACATCTAGTTTACTATAAATAGAATATGGAATGTTTCCTTTTATCTCTAGAAGATTTCTTTTCAAATTTAACAAATACTTAACATTTGAATTTTCAATTACTACTTAGTCATCTTCAACATACATGATTTAACACTTTTCAATCTTATCTAACTTCCCTCCATTTTCAATCCTTGATGTTTCTTTAAATTTGGCTTTCATTTCTTTCTTTACTCTTCAATGTTTATCTTTGTGACCTTTTGTATTTCTTCTTTTGCAAATTTTATTTGGCCTTTTGATTCTCTATTTTTTTATTTATTAGGCTTCATTTATTGTCCGACCTTAGCTTTCTTAGGGCTAGGTCCTTGTGCCTTTTCTTTTTGCCTTGTAGCTCTTGTAAGTACCACCTTAAATAGTTTTTCAGCTTTACATCATGTAGAGTCCTTATTGATCTTCTTGTAGCCTTGCAATGTTGTGGAGTAACCTCAACATGTGTTATCTCAACAATAGGTGTATCTAGCACCTTTATATTCTCTATAGTGTTGTCCTCTACTGGTTCCGTATTGGAACTACCCAACTATGCCTTTGAGGGAAATTCACTTCCTATTTTCATCAATGTCGATTCTTCTTTGCTAATAGCTTTCTTTTCTGCAATTTTCTCAACAATTTTCTCCACTTTCTTTTTTCTACAAACTGTTATCGCATATAGGATCTCTGATAGAAATACTGGTAAAGATAATTACAGTCTTACCTTTCTTAATGTTGATGTATAAATCTTTAGATTCAATCTTTAATGGCCAATGCTAACAATGTGTCCTTTGAAACTGCAGGTTAAATAACAATCTCGAGACTACAAATATGTTAGTACTTGATATTGCATTGTCTCCAAGTTCCATGAGCATATATATCATATAGAAGAGACATGCCCCCATAGGGGCATGACTCTTTGGCCACGTAGAGTCATGACCCTACGTGGTCATGATTCATACCGTAAGCTCTGATTAGTTAAGGATAACAAGCCTGATACTTATCGAGTGTTATACATAGCAATAAAAAAAGCCTAATACTTATCAGGTGTGATACAAACATTGTATATATATCCAAAATGCAAAAAAATTATAATCATACTTTGTCTAAAATCATATACAGGTTGATTTATTATCAGATGCTTGCATGAAGTTAAGACATAACAAGATCAGTGATAAGAACTCGATCCCTGATTAGTGTAACAACAAGTGTCATCAACTAACCCAATATGAATAAGAGGTAATCATAAAAATCAAATACTTATATGGATGTATGCATGTATATAAAGCAATCATCAGATTATACATACCTGTGCGCACACACACACACACACATATTTGCATATATATATATATATATATATCAACAGATTGTTCATTATTACTAATGTACTCTAATCTAATAATATTTTGATCCACCATGTTCCTAATGTAGTGATAAGGAACTTCAATGTGCTTGGACAAGTTATGAGAAACTGTATTAATAGAGAGCTTAATACAACTTTGATTATCACAATAGATAATAGTAGGCTTCAAAGTCTTCTTGAATAAATCAAATATTAGCTTTTGTAACCGCACAACTTCTCTGGCTCCTAAAGAAGTGGCATACTCTGCTTCAGTAGAACTTAGTGCAATTGAGGATTATTTTTTGCTAAACTAGGAGATCATTCCAGAACCAAGATTGAAGCAACATCTAAGAGTACTCTTACGATTAGTAGAGCTATTTTCCCAGTCAAAATCTATAAAACCATGAAGACTAATTGCCACTTGATCATATTTGATACCCAAACCAATAGTTCCCCTTAGATACCTTAAAATATGTTTGGCTACCACCAGATGAATCTTCTTTGGAGCACACATGAATTGACTCAAGGTGTTAGTAGCATAACATATATCTGGACGAGTATTCACCAAATACATTAAAGAGCCAACTATTTGTCTATAGAGAGTGGGATCAACAAGTTCAGATTCAATCATATCATATTTTAATTTATGTAGATTTAGTTCCATAGGAGTAGAAACAGGCCTGCAATCCATCATCCTGAACTTTGTAAGAAGATCAATAATATATTTCCCTTGATTTAGGAAGATGTAGTTTTCCCTTTGCCAGACTTCCAATCCTAGGAAATAGTGAAGAATACCTAAGTCTTTCATATCGAACTCAACTATTAACTCTTGCTTGTGTTTTCTTATTAAATAATCTTCACCTATAATTAACCAATCATCAACATATAATACTAGCATAAACATATCATCTTTATCTATTTTGAAGTATAGATTGGGATCAACTTCATTTTTAGAATACCCTAACTTCATAAGGTAGTTGTCAATTCTTTCATACCAAGCTCGAGGAGCTTGCTTTAGCCCATAAAGTGCTTCTTTAACTTACACACATGAGTATCTTTGTTGTGAGTGTTGAACCCATTTGGTTGCTCAATATACACTTCTTCTTCAATTTCACCATCTAGAAATGTCATTTTAACATCCATTTAATGAATTTTCCACCCTTTTGATGCACAAATAGCTAGGATGGTTCTGATAGATGTGTATCTTGCAACTAGAGTGAAAGTTTCCTCATAATCTATATCTTCCTTTTGAGAGAATTGGCATGCCACAAACCTTTCCTTGTATATCTCAATACTACCATCAGGTGCATGCTTGATTTTGAAAAGCCATCTAGAAGAGACTACTGATTTGTCTTTAGGTCAAGGTACGACATCCCATACATCATTCTTCAATAAAGAATTGTATTCTTCAATCATGGCCTCTTTCCAAGGTTGGCTTGCTAATGCATCTATAGAGTTAGAAGGTTTTTTTTTTTTAAGTTCTGTTATTAGGGCAACATAGCAAGACTGAATTCTTGTCTTCTTGCTTTCTTTTAACACTTCATTAGGTTCAATACTATTTTCCTCTATGAACTTTCTGGCCCAAAGTGGTCTCTTCTTATTGTTGTTATTTTTAACTTCTTTAGGATTTGATCTAGATGGTTCAGAATTATACTCCCTCTCATTCTCTGTAGGGTGACCTTCGCTTGAATCTGAGATATGTTCTAAGATTGACTCATAATTATATTTAGACAGATTCAAGGCAATGTCTTCAAATTTAACATCTCTACTGATATCAATTTCTTTCTATCCTAGAATATAGATTATATAACCTTTGGAATTTTCACTGTAACCGATAAGAACTCCTCTTCCCAAATGGTTCTAGCTTTTTTCTTTTCTCTTTAGGAATGTGAACATAGACTGGACATTCAAATATCCTGAGATGGTTGAGGTCTGGTTTGATTCCTGTAAAAACTTCTTCTAGAGTAATGTTATCCAATATTGAGTGAGGACAACAATTTTGAATATAAACAACAATGTTAGATGCTTCTGCCAAAAATGAAGTATGAAGGTTTTGATCATGAATCATGGCTTTGGCTGACTCTATCATTGACCTATTTTTACGTTCTGCAACTCCATTTTGTTGAGGATAATAAGGTATAGAAAACTCCCTCTTAATCCCAACAAAAATGCAAAAGTCTTTAAAAATATCAGGAATCTATTCACCTCCATTGTCAGATTGAAGAATTTTGATTTTCTTTCCAGATTGCTTTTCTACCAAGGCTTTGAATTCTTTGAATTTAGAAAGAACTTCACTAGACTCTTTTTGTTTTAGAAAGTAAATCTAGGTTCTCCTAGAGTAGTCATAAACACAGATTATATAGTAGAGACACCCATTTATAGAAGGTGTGGACATAGGACCACACAGGTCAGTGTGAACAAGTTCAAGAATAAATTTTGATTTGTGAACACTTTTAGGATAGGACTGTTTGGAATTTTTGCCTAGAGCGCACCCTTTACAAACTCTTGCATGGTTAGATTTAAGACTGGGTAAGCCTTTTACAATTTTACTTATAGATGGTAAGGCTCAAAAATGGAGATGGCCTAGTCTTCTATGCCAAATCTTCATTGTCTTAGAGGTTTCATGACATAGGGAAAAGTGTTAGAGTAATTATTTGTTCTAACTTATTAATTAAATCACTTTAATTTAATTAATTAAGTTTCCTATTACTCTAGTTTTCTTAAGCTATCTTGTAGGTGCATATAATTAATATTTTATTAATTATATTGTGCAACCCTAGCTTTTTTAGGCTTTAGTTTCCCTTTTTGGGTTTCGTGATTCCTTTATAAGGATTCACCTCTTTGTATTTTATTCATTCACTTATTGGATTATATGAGATATTGCTCTTTGCATGTCCATAAGATGGATCTGGCTTTTTGGCCTCCTTGATTTTTCCTTATCTCTGTTCTTTGCTTCATCCATGTGACAGGGTTATGCATGCAGGTGTTCTTGGGAGATTAGTTTTTCACCTAATCTAACATGGTATTAGAGCAAGCTTTCCGCTCGCTGTTCATGGTTTGTTGAAGCATTTCAGAAGTTGCATTTTTCAAGGGTTTCGAAAGCTTTTTATGTGGATTTAGGGGGGACCTTATTTTTTGGTCACTTTGGGCTCAAACGGACATCACCGTTGCTCTCAGAGTGCCAAAAAACCTTAGAATCCATATAAAATTTGTCCATTTTGGACACCGTTGGTTTGGGACACAATTTTTTTTGCCGTATAGGGCCATACGACCTCTGTACGTAGTTCGAGGCAAAAATTTAAAAAAATTGCAAAAAAAAATTATTTTTATGGTAGTTTTAGCCGCGGCGGTTAATAAGCCGTAGCCGCTGGCGGAAACCACTAGCGGTTACCGCTGGCGGTTCGCCAGCGGCCCACGGCGGCTCCTGCCGTGGCACCGCCGCAGCTCTGCCCCGTGGCAACCCTACTCCCTCCCGCCGCCCGGCCACTGTTCCACCGGCGGTGGAGAGATTTTTAAAATTTTTTTGTTTTATTATTATATTTTTTATTAAAAAAAATTATTTTTTTGCATTTTCAGAGGCCCTGGAGGTTTTTTCTTCGTAACTTGAGCATACGGACGTATTTTTTCAATCCGAAAAATGTGTTGGAAAGCTGGTTCCAAGACAGAGATGCTAGTATAGGTGTTTTTGAATTTTGATGTAGTTTGGTTGCCTGTTTTGGCAGTCAAAGCCAGATATTCTATTTTGCACTCCGGGAGGCGTATCTTGAGCTTCCGATCTCTATTTTTGGACTTCTTTATATCGCTGGAAAGCTCTTTCTGTGCTCTTTCTAGTGATGCTGGTTGTTCTTCCAGATTCTATTCCAAGAATATCCTATTCAGTCTTTTGCATTTTAGCATTCTGGTGGATATTCTGTTTGTTTCAGGTCCAGAGATCGATTTTGTTGCTTTAGTTGCTTCGTTTTGGGCTTTACCTTTTGTTGTTTCAGCCTTATATTTTTTTTGATCATTATTGATATTCATTGTAAGCATCTTTATGCAACGCACTGAGATAAAGTGCCACTCTTGCGTTTCGGGATCCTTTTCATCATTGTGATTCGTTGTACTCGCACTATTTTATAAAGTGCCATGGGGGGGATAGTTGTTTGCCGCTTATAGGCCCTCTTTCTCTAATTCCTCATGTAGTGTCAATGACACATGCTTTTATTGGTGTTTTGTACCTCACTCTCGATGTGTTTGGCTCCTGTGTTGTAGGAGATTCTTGGCCCATCTTTTCAGCTGCCTGTCACCTCACCTGCCTTAAGGGGAGGTTATATTGTTGTTCTATGATTCTTTGGTTGATGGTTTGTGCCTTCTATTTCCATGGAGGTTCCTTTGGTTGATGGTTTTTGCCTTCTATTTCCATGAAGGTTCTGCAGATTAGCATTTTGACAGAGTTTTGTGATTCTTCATGCTTCAATGATTCTCTTCTGATCTCTTTGTTCCTTCTTCTGAAAAATTCTTTTCTATCTCTTTTTGGAGTAGGGTTTTTCCCATGTGGTTTTCTCTATTTCTCCTCTTTATAGAGATTTTGTTGTGATTGGGTACCTGATCTGGCCTTGTTGTCGGGACCCAATTCTCTTTCATAACTATGCTAGGTTAGCTTCCTCCCAAGCTTCGCTTAAGAGGGGGTGTTAGAGTAATTATTTGTTCTAACTTATTAATTAAATCACTTTGATTTAATTAATTAAGTTGCCTATTACTCTAATTTTCTTAAGCTATCTTGTAGGTGCATATAATTAATATTTTATTAATTATATTGTGCAACCCTAGCTTTTTTAGGCTTTAATTTCCCTTTTCGAGTTTCGTGATTCCTTTATAAAGATTCACCTCTTTGTATTTTATTCATTCACTTATTGGATTATATGAGATATTGCTCTTTGCATGTCCATAAGATGGATCTGGCTTTTTAACTTATTTGTTCTAACTTATTAATTAAATCACTTTGATTTAATTAATTAAGTTGCCTATTACTCTAGTTTTCTTAAGCTATCTTGTAGGTGCATATAATTAATATTTTATTAATTATATTGTGCAACCCTAGCTTTTTTAGGCTTTAGTTTCCCTTTTCGGGTTTCGTGATTCCTTTATAAGGATTCACCTCTTTGTATTTTATTCATTCACTTATTGGATTATATGAGATATTGCTCTTTGCATGTCCATAAGATGGATCTGGCTTTTTGGCCTCCTTGATTTTTCCTTGCCTCTGTTCTTTGCTTCATCCATGTGACAGGGTTATGCATGCAGGTGTTCTTGGGAGATTAGTTTTTCACCTAATCTAACAAAAAGTTTTAAAGGTTAAAAATTATATATAGACTCCCATCTATAATTCCAATGGGGACAACTTTCTTGATATTAGCCTTTTTAGGCCAAGACAAAACTTTGTCTTCTTGGAAAGCAATTCGGTATCCTTGATCAAAGAGACCAGATACAGAGACAAGGTTTCTTTTAATTCCAGGTACATCTAATACATGATCAAGCTAAAGAGTGATCCCATAATTTAGTTGAATTGAGCAGGTTTTGATTCCCTTGATTGGATGGGTGGAGTTATCTCCTATGGTTACTTCTTCTGTGGTGCATTCTGAGAAGTTTTCAATTTTACCTTTAAGGCCTATTATATGTTGAGATGCTCCACTATCAATAATCCATGTGTTTTTATTTGAGTTTAATTCATTGGATAATGCTAGATAGAATGCATGGTACTCCTTTACTTCCTCCTTTTCTTCTTTTATCTCTGTTAGGGCTACTTGAATTCTTTTTTGTTCAGGACAAAAATTATCTGAGTGACCAAGTTTGTCACATTTAAAGCATCACACTTTAGACCAATCTCTTTTCTTATATGGTTTATTTGATCCTCTTTTATTTTGTTTAAATGACCTTTTCTTATTTGTACTTACTTGAAGTGCTTGAATATCTCCCTCTTGGTTTATACCTATCCCCCTAGAAATTAACCTTGACTCTTCTTGAGTACGCTCATTTTTGAGGGATTCAAACTTAGGAAGCTTAGGTTGGGAGCTTAGACCTCTGATAAAGTTTTCCCAAGATATGGGAAGACCTCTTAGGACAATCATGGAAAGTTCTTTTTCATCAACTTGATTACCAATAGTCACAAAGTTGATCTTTTAGTTCAGATATTCTCAGAAAATATGACATTATAGATTCTCCATTGTTCATTTTAATGTATATCAAATCTTGTTTTAATGTCAATAGTCTGCTAGTATTATTAATCTCAAAAGTATCTTTACTTTTAGACAACATTTCAAATGTTGTATTAAGATTTGAAATTGAAGGGAGATATGATCTTTCACGGAATCTATAATTATTTTCATAGCTTTGTTATTATGTCTTTTCCATGTAGTTTTCTCTTGCTCATTGTTAGGAATGACTTTATTTGTTTCTACATATTCTTCTAATTCTATTTTTCTTAAAATAATCATAACACAAGTTTTGAATGGAGAAAAATTCATTGCCCCTTCCAACCTATCTTCCAGCCTTACGTGGTTGATCATTTTGATTTGAGAAGATTGAAGATCTTTTTCTGAATTTTGAAAATAAATGTGTAATTTTTGAATAATTACTTCTTATCAAAAGGACTATAATTACTAAGTAATAATTTCTTATCAGAATGGCTCTGATACCATGTTATTGCATACATGATCTCTGATAGAATATTGGTAAAGATAATTATAGTCTTACCTTTCTTAATACTGATGTATAAATCTTCAAATTCAATCTTCAATGGCCAATGCTGATAATGTGTACTTTGAAACTGCAGTTTAAAGAACGATCTTGGGACTGCAAATATGTTAGTGCTTGATATTGCATTGTCTCCAAGTTTGGTGAGCATATATATCACATATAAAAGAGACATGCCCCCATAGGGGCATGATTCTATGTGGCCAAAGGCCACGTAGAGTCATGACCCTATGTGGTCATGATTCATACCATAAGCTTTGATTAGTCAAGGATAACAAGCCCAATACTTATCAGGTGTGATACAAACATTGTATATATATCCAAAATGCATAATGATTATAATCAGACTTTCTCTAAGATCATATACAACCTGATGATTACTTTGATATATGCATAGGTACATATAATCTAATGATTACTTTGATAGATGCTAAACTTCAACACAAACTCTTTACAATTCTCTAACTCGACTAAGCTTATTCTTATATGTACCTCATATTTTTGTTTCTTCGTCCCTAGGTGATGTAAATCTTCTTGGCTAACCTCATATCTAAGAGGGTTGAAAAATATTTCTCTAGGATCAAAAACCTCCATACAAGTGACATCAGTTTCAACCATGAAAAATGCATCAACATATTTTTTTTACAACTTGCCTTGGGATCTTGTACCTTTGTTTCATCTCTCTTTGAAATCCCTTAAGCAATCCAAACAAATGACTAGTAATGTTACCTTTTATGTATATGTATTTACATACATACATATACATAAATATATATGTACATACATACATACATATATATATATATATATATATATATATATATATATATATATATATATGTATGTATGTATGTATGTACACACACACACACACACATGTATGTACATATATATGTATGTACATATATATGTATGTATGTATGTATGTATATATATATATATATATATATATATATACATATATATATATACATGTACATACATATATATATATATATATGTATGTATGTACACACACACACACATGTATGTACATATATATTTATGTACATATATATGTATGTATATGTATATATATATATATATATATATATATATATATATATATATATATGTATGTACATATATATGTATATATATGTATGTATGTATATGTATATACATACATACATACATACATACATACATACATACATACATATATATATATATATATATATATATATATATATATATATATATATATATATATCATAGGTAGATATATGTATGTGTGTGTGTATATATATATATATATATATATATATGCACATATATATATATATATATATATATATATATATATATATATATATATATATATATATATATATA
Source organism: Cupressus sempervirens (assembly GCA_028749045.1). Classification (NCBI taxonomy): domain Eukaryota; kingdom Viridiplantae; phylum Streptophyta; class Pinopsida; order Cupressales; family Cupressaceae; genus Cupressus; species Cupressus sempervirens. Next base: position 980,309,241 of record CM053787.1, read on the forward strand.
TATATATATATATATATAAACTTCAACATAAACTTTTTACAGTTCTCTAACCTGACTAAACTTATTCTTATATGTATCTCATATTTTTGTTTCTTTTTCCCTAGGTGATGTAAATCTTCTTGGCTAACCTCATATCCAAGAGGGTTGAAAAATATTTCTCTAGGATAAAAAACCTCCGTACAAGTGACATCAGTTTCAACCATGAAAAATGTATCAACATATTTTTTTACAACTTGTCTTGGGATCTTGTACCTTTGTTTCATCTCTCTTTGAAATCCCTTAAGCAACCCAAAAAAATGACTAGTAATGTTACCTTTTAATTGCATATTTGAATGTTGAACAATTAAAGCCATTGTAGGAACATCATCAGTCCAAGCATGTGGGCACATGTTTGTAAATTTGTGAATGATGTGAAAAAATATGTGCAGAATTAGTGATCCAAACCTAAAATGTCGTGTTTTGTCATGCTTAATCCTTCTTAGGTTTTCAAACTACTATTGTCTTAATATCTCACATATGTCAAAGTGCTCTTTCTCTACTACCATGTTATATGTAGTTTGAAATACTCCTAGAGAAACTAAATTATACCTACTACTATAGTGCATCTTGTAACCTAGAATTTTGGCAATCACTCTCACATCTTGTTGTCTAATATGAGATAATGTCATGATATCCCATTTAGTTCTTTTTATCACCTCTACTTCCTTCGTAACCATATTAGTAGCAACAAGGATGATACTTGCATTGTCTAATCCAACAAACAAATGTATTCTTTTCTTGGTTATCATCATAGATTTGTCTCCTATCTAGAAGAATTGATCATAAATCCCACTTAGGACTATCTTGATCCACTTAGGTTCATCCAATTCCTCATAATTCATTTATTGTAAGATGTTTAGGTTTTGCAAATGTTGGAATTCACTCTTAAGTGTTTTACCCTCGTCAATTTCACTTCAATCTTTCCATATATATATATATATATATATGTATGTATGTATGTATGTATGTATGTATGTATGTATGTATGTATGTATGTATGTATGTATTTCCAATAATCTCTTACTTACGGTAGATGTAATCTGTAATGTCTTCCACATCGAGTACACACTTTGGGGTTTGTGAGAATGCACCCTCAAGGTTGTCTTCCATTAAATTTAACAAATGTTTCTTAAACTAATAATGAGATCTATTCTTAACATCATAGATTTGAGAGTTGGCCATGTTTACACCATTCTTTATCAACTGAAAATACTTCAAATAAAGATCTCGCAATGCGTAAATACCTTGGATACAATCGTGATTAAGGTTTTAACAAATAAATTTGAATTATTTACAATCTCCTTCCAAATCTTTTCCTCAAGATTTCTGATCTCTCTAGTAGCTTGAATGGTAAAAATAATCTTGATTTTACGCTTTAAATTCTTAGCAATCACTCCTCCTACTAGTTGGGTAGAGAGGACAACCTCCAAATCAGTGTGATGGTTTTGACAACAATCTGACAAGAAGACATCTTCTTCTCTTCTTGTCAACTGCTGGAATAGTAATGGCTCTTTGTGGTCATTACCTGGTCTTTTTCAGGATGTGGTGGGGTCTTCAGATATTTTGGCCATTACTGAGACTCACGAGAGCCCTATGCGTCCTCTTCCAAGTTATCATGGTTATTAGTGGTTGTCCGTGTGTAGGGATGAGGTTCAGACGTCTGGTGGGGTCCGTGGGTCTGGGGGTGTTGCTTGTTTGGTTCGTGATGATATTTTCAGGGTTACGTCAGTTGTTCACTCTGATGCCTTTGCCATATTTATGTGGGTCCAGATTGGTCGGCAGAAATATAGACAAAGAGATATTTTTATTACTGTTTTTTATTTTCCTCCGACCTCTTCTCCCCATGCTATTCATGACTCGGAGGATGGCGATCCCTATTTTGACCTTCAGGAGAGTATTTCACAGTTTGAGGCTTTAGGAGATATTGTTATTCTTGGTGATTTCAATGCTTGTACCAAGGATCGTCAGATCCCTTTACATGATTGTGGCTCTGATTCAAACTACATTTCTGAGTTAGATCCGACTACTATGGGCCTGCAGCGCACTTCAGAGGATGTTCTTGGGTTGTTCTCTATTTATGGTTGCCACCTCCTCCATCTTTGTGAGTCTTCTGGGTTGTTGATCCTGAATGGTTTATCCTTCCTTCCTGGATCAGACCTCTTTACTTGTTGGCTGCACTATGGTGGTGCGAGTGTTGTTGACTATGTCATTTCCTCTCCTTCTTTCATTTCTTCCATTCGCAATTTCACCATTTCGCATCTTCCGCTAGCCGATCATGCTCTTCTTAGCATTTTTATTTGCATTTCACCCCATCCTTCCTCGCCCTTGAACTGCTTGATTAGTACCATCTCCCTTCTTACTTGCTTCCATTACCCTAAGATTGATGATGAGCTCTTTACTTATCACCTTAAGCGTCTTTTGTCACCCACTAGTTTTGATGACTTGCTGGCTACCTCAGACATGTTTGATTTGCTTGCCTCTTCCATACGGGATTATGGTCTCCTTTCTATTCCCCATCGTTCCCCCCTCTCTCTCACAACTAACCGTCAGAATACCTGTCCTATGAATAAATGGTTTGATACTGACTGCAAAGCTTTCCATCACTCTGTTCGTGTCGCCTTTGAGGCTCAGTCTCCTACCTTTACCCATTTGCGCATTTCTTATCTGCATTTTCTTCGTCATAAGAAACATTCCTTTGCCTCTTTTTAGTGTAGAACCCTTTGCTCCATGCTTATCCAGAAGCCCCAGATCTTCTGGCGTACCCTTTTCCCTCGTTGCTCCCCACCATCCTCCACTCTTGACTATTGTTCTTTGACCTCCCATATCACGACGCTTTATGAAATTCCTGGGCAGCCTCCTCTCTACTCCACTCCACCTCCCCACTGCCATTTGTTCACCTATTCTAGCATTATGGAGGCCATCGGATCTTTGAGATGCAACAGAGCAGTTGATGAAAGGGTTTAGGCAGAACTTTTCAAACTTGGTGCTTCAGTTCTTGGATCTTACCTTCCTACACTCTTTAATAGAGTAGTTTGCACTAGGTTTCCTGATTCCTGGTCTAAACATGTTATTTACCCTATTCACAAGTCTGGGCCTATTTCTGATCTAGGAAATTACAGAACTATTATGATTGGTCATACTTTTGCCAAACTTTATGCCACTGCTCTGAACACCATGTTATCCACTAAACTTGATAGATGAAGATGTAGGGCAAGAGGTCAGGCTGGCTTTCGGGCAAACTACCAGACTATGGATCATGTTTTTACACTGCGGGCTATCATTGAGGAGGCTAGACACTGCTCTCAAAAAGTTTATTGTTGTTTTGTGGACTTCCGTAAGGCTTTTGATTCTATTCCTAGGTTGGCTTTATTTCAGTGGCTTCAAGAGATTTCGATTTCAGATATGTTACAGACTGCTATTTTGAGACTTTATGAGAAGGTTACTGGTAGGCTCAGAACTCCGGAGGGCTTTTTTGATCCGATTCAGAGCACCATTGGTGTGAAGCAGGGTTTTCCTCTCTCCCCTACACTGTTTGGCTTGTATATTGATGAGTTAGAGGATTTCCTTATGAAATCCTCTCAACCAGGAGATGGGTGTTATTTACATCAGGTTCTGATCTCTATTCTCCTCTTTGCTGATGATGTCATTCTCTTGGCCTCTTCTCCCGATAGCTTACAAAGACTCCTTGATACTCTTGCTTCTTTCTATACTCAGAGACAGCTTGTGGTCAATTTATCTAAGACACAGGTTATGGTCTTTAACTGTTTAAAGACCTCTCATCTCCATTTCTTCTTTGAGGGGAAGGAGGTTGAGATTACTCCCTCTTACATGTATCTTGGTGTGTCGTTCTCAAGACCACGTTTCAGTTTGAGACTTGCTATTTAGTCCCGAGTCAGTAAGGGTATGGGCTCCCTGGCTTTCCTGGAGAGATAATGCTTCAGGCATCATTTTCAGGATATTTCATCCAAGTTGTCCCTTTTTGAATCCTTGGTTCGTCCGACAATCCTCTATGGTTATGTGGTTTGGGGACCTTCTCTTATTGCTTTTGATTGGGCTTCTATTGAGCGGGTCAAGACATTGTTGTTGCGTCGTATCATTAGGTGTCACAGATTCACCTGTCACAGCATTGTTTTAGCAAAGTTTGGTGCTCATCCTCTCAAACTTGCTGTTATTTTTTAATTGATTTGGTTTCTTCATCGGCTTCGTAGTTTTATGAAGACAGGTGCTGAAAAACATAGATACTCTATTTTGGCATATTGTTCTTCGATGGAGATTACGAGATCTGACTCTTCTGCTAGATCAAAATTTTGGTACGCTCAGGCCACCTCTTTGTTGGGTTTGATCAAGATTGAGATTGATTGTCTTCCTCCCTATCAGTTTTTGTTGGATGCCCTGGCTCATCTTCTTCCCTATCATCAGGAGTTGAATGAGCATGTTAGACAGGATATCTATAGGCAGTATATTACCACTACTTGGTGTCATCCCCTGGGTGGTTTTCGACCTAAGATGGCCTTCTATGCTGAGCATTTTCTTGTTATTCAGGATGGTATTGTTGTTTGCCCTGCCTATCTTTACCGACATTGGAATCATGCATTACGATTCTCTTTGGGCTCTTTTAGGGTTGGTTCTCATCGTCTCAGGGCTCAGACTAATCACCATATGGATCAAGCTGATTGATTATGCCAGTTATGCACTCTGATGGAGGCTGAGACCGAGACTCACTTCATATTTCGTTTTCCTCATTACTATGAGATTAGGGGGAGATTCTATTGCCTTTTTAGAGAATGTTCTTCTCTCTCAATGTTCTTTAGTTATATTGATCAGCGATGTTTAGCACTTTATCTTCAGGAGGCCACCCATCTTCGAGAGAATACCCTGCAGTCCTTTCATCAGAGACAGACTTCTGATCAGCTCATTACCACCTTTTTCTCTCCCTTGTCTCCTCCGCAAGGTTTGAAAAGGCCTTCCACTACTTCACATTCCAGATCTGTCAAACATTGTACCAATCTCTATAGGCAGCATCAGTCCTATAGGGGTTCTTCATGGCATCCAAAGACTATGGATTGTCCACGGATGTACCTCTCTATTACAGATTTCTTTGTGACATTGAAGGACCCTTAGTCCTTACCTTGTCTTTCTTTCTTGTTGTTTTGTTTCATTTTCAGTCACTGTTTGGTGCCTTTGCTTGGCTGGCTCTTCTGTTTGTATGCTCAATCCCATAAACCGTTTTGGTTTTTCATGGACATTAATAATTTTATCTTATCTTATCTTATGCCATTAATGCATAAGGTCATAGTACAAAAAGCTAATATGAACTTAACAGGTTATGCTCAAACTGATGGAGATCACTCATAACTCTACATAAATTTCTATGAACTTAGATATAGGATCAATAATGTCTTACATACGTCATACTAAGCTCACATATCTTAGGATTTCAATTTTGGGGTTTGATGATTACAAGTAAAGTGCTCTAGCTATGGAAATGATAACCCTTTAGGTTGAAGATGAGAGTTCAGTGCTTGGCACTGCTTTTCCTTTGTTCTCTATATTAACCTATTTTTTCCTTCTATACTTTGTTTTTATCAACCTTTCTTTCCTTCACAAAAGTTTTATCAAGGTTCTTAGACTATGTTATACTGATATTACATTGTTTCTTCTTCTAGCATAGTTGTTCCTTCTAACATTAGGTGTTCTCATATTGCCTACCAAACCATTAAGCCTACAATATCTAGTTGTATGACCCAAATTATTACAATTGCAACATGTAAGAACAAAGTTTCCATATCTTAGTCCATTCTAATCAACTTGTAATCTGCAATTTCTAGCTATGTCCAAATTTATTACATTTGTATCATGTGTCACCATTGTTTATGACGTTGATTCCCAAAGGTCTTCTTGTTCTCATGTTAGATCTTTCACTTTCCCTTCCATTAGATCCGTGATTAGATTTCTTACATTCATGTGATTTATGTTCATAAAACCAACAATTGAAACAATATCCAATAAAAGGTTTGGCATCGATGTTACTTTTGCAATCTTTCTTCATGTGCCCATATTTGTTGCAGACATCATATCTTCCTTTGAATGATTTATTTTGTTCCTTAGGTTCCTCAATCTCACTAGTTGTTTGATTTAGATCTTGTATAGGATCTTGCACACTTATGTTTTCTGGTTCCTTAGAACATAAACCTTCCACAAATCCAATTCCTATCATATCTCCCTTAGTCTTCTATTGCATTAGTTTCTCATCAAGTTTGTTAGTACTTGAATACAACCTATCAAGATGTAACATAGTCTCAACAAGCTCAGCTTTCACAATAGTAGTGTGTCTCTTAAGTTCCTTGTATTGAAGCTTAAAATCATCAAATTCAGATTTTACCTTTGCAAGTTGAGTATTCAAATCTTTGCATTCACTAACTTTACCTTTTAGATCTGCTTCAAGTTTATCATTCTTAGATTTCCTTTCATTTGATACCTTAACTAACTAAAGTGAAGTAACCTCAAGTTCATGTTTGAGTCCTTGATTTTCCTTCTTGATTTTTACGACTATAATTGATTCCTTGATTTGTTTGGCTAGCTCTTTTCTTTTAATCCTTGAAACACCAATATGGTCCTTGAGTTTCTTAATGTAATCTTGTGCATCATTGAGTTGTATCTTTTTTCTTTCCTTTTCTTCATTTTCTTGATCTAGATCTCTAAGGGTTCGTTTGGCTCATGGAATTAGCAAAACTGGGTTTTAATTCATATCCAAAATTTGTCAAAATTAGGTTTTATTTTTTAAAATTGGGTTTTGGGAAACTAGTTGGTCCTATTTGATTCACTTTGGAAGATGAGTAGGAAGATACATCTTCTTCATTTGGTTCATGAAATTGGATCCCAAAAGAACACACAACCATTGATATTGTTGGTAAAACATCTGTAGAATATGATTATGAGAAAGCACAAAATTGCTCCTCATGAAGATCCAACTCACACCATCATTACACTACTCAAATCCTCTTCTCAACATCTACTCAATCCAATATATATCATCGTGCCCTAGAAATGATATATATGGAGAATTGTGAAATGCTAAAGAAAATGTCAAATTTTGCAAGATTAACTTCTTTGAGAATGTTTCATCTATAGGGTTTGAATAGACTTGAGAAAATCAAAGGTCTAGAAAATTGTACAGGACTGGAATAATGAATCGTTGAGACTAGAACGAAGGTTCCGAGAATAGAAAGGTTAGAGTGCTTGAAAAATTTGAAGCAACTAGAGCTTAATGCAAAAAAGGGACCAGGAATTGAAAGATGTATTCAAATGATGTAGGTAATAATATTTTATAGGTGTAAGAGTTCCCGATGCTAAACAATCCAATTGATGCATACACCCATTATTGATGCTTGTATATTGCATACACCCATTACAACTACTAAACAATCCAACACAAGTGCATAGGGATTGGAGGCACACACAATCTCCATCTATGATTTTGTCAAATGCACAATGACACACATCAGATCTGCACAACACTTGATCTAGTTTGGTCCCTTACATACATTGACGAGCTTCTAGACCCTTTCACAGTTGTCAACAATCACTCTTGGAGTAGGGTAGAGGTAACCAGACTTGAAAAGTGAATACAACTTAATTTCTTTCTAATCCTCAAAAATGAAACTTGGAAGTCAATTCCCAATTCCACCTATATGGATGGAAGAGTGGTAACATCATTTTGGGGCAAAATTAGAATTCTGGAATTCTAATTCCACTTTATCATTTTGGACACAAACGACAAATTCAACAAAATTAGGTTACCACTATCCGAATATTGATTCAATTCTGCGAAACAAACTAGCCCCAAGTGTTGCCTCAAAGTTCTTTTGCAAATCATATGTATCCTTTGAGATCTTCTTCAAGTTGTTAAACTTCTTTTGAGTAATGAAACTCTGATACCAATTGTTAGAAACAAACAATACTAAAAGGGGGTAGGGGGTGAATCAATATTGCAACACTTTTATACCAACTATATATGTCAACACTTTACCATATGCAACCAACAACAAATAAACTAAAAATTAAAATACACAATAATAAGAAACTCATAACATTGTGATTTGTTATCGAGGAAACTCTACACAAGGGAAAACCCTAGTGGGGATGGTACCTACAACAATGCACTAATATGAAAGTTCTCTGTTAGGATATTTGACCCTATTAGGAGCATGTTACATACATTTAATATACAAGTCCTTGCTAGCAAACTAGACCTTGTTAGAGGTCTCAACCTTGTTAAGAGTTGTAATACAAAGAAGCTCACCGCTCTTACGAAGATATAGATATATATAACAAGTAATAGATACAATACCAAAATGACTATTGATATCTATTTTTTATTAAGGAAAACAAGTTTTGAAGGGTGCTTGAAACCCTTTACACACAAGATTTTCAATGGAGCCCAAACAAAGAGACTATAGACAAAAAAAGAAATAGGTCCTCAACCAACAAAGGGGGGACCAGGGTGGCCCTACAGATAACACAGTGCATTTCTGCCACCAATTACAACTCAAAACAATTAAGACCTCCTACCCTGAAAAGAGTGATATCTAAGAAGATGGTCTAAGGAATGTTGGGAATGTTTGTATTTTTTGCCTTTAACCTTTGTCTAACCTTCCTCCACCCTAGAAGCCTCCTTCTCCAAACCAAAGCCTTGCCAATTGAACCAATCAGAGAAGCAACTAAGATCTCATCTGAACCGTTGACCAACGAAACCCAAACCGTAGAGGAAGGGGAGCCTGCTACCTCCATATCCTCCAATAAATCAAGATCTGGACCATCTGAAGCAGGGCAACTATCACCCATAGCACCTACAGACTGGGGAACATCCTTAAGAGAAACATCTTTAAGGACTGAGTAATGCTAAACTAAAGCCCCAGACCATTAAGAGGGTCTTTTCTTTGATTTCCTAACTTCTGCAAGGTAGCGCACAGCAACATGACCAGTCCCGGAGCATACCCTACAATGGAAAGGAATTCTTTCATAGTCTAGAGTCTGAATCTAGGAACCATTAGGGACCTCAAGTTTGATCTTCTTAGGTAGTCCTTGCGACGTATCCACCACCACAAGGATGCAAGCATAAGTAGAATACAGGATATCAGAAGATTTGGAGTTCACCATTTGGAAGTCACCAATGTCATCTCCCACAACTTTAAGAACTAAATCCAGCCATAGGTGAAGGGGGAGATTAGGGAGTCTAACCTAGATAGGCATATGAGAAAATGATTCTATTGCAGAATTGAAACCCTCATGCCAGGGTTTGGCCAATAGAGTGTAACGATCCTCCTAATTGAATCAGCGACATAAAATAACCCTCTTGTCCTTAGCAGCATCAAATTTAACGATTAAGAAACCCCTGGCCATAGGGAAAATCAGGACATAATCCAAAATTAGAGGTTCCCAGTGCTTAGAAATCCAAGCATGAAGAGCCTAAAGTTAAGGCCAAAATCCCTGGAATTTGAAGAGAGCGGCTCTTCGAGAGAAGTCCGTAGCCACGTGAGAGATTTCATCAGCGATATCATCATCCAGAACCAAATGAATCAGCCAGCTAATCGCAACGAAATTCACCACCAAGGACAAGATCTAACGCTCCACCACAGGAACCCCCAAACCATGGACGACAGCCTTGAACGCAACCACATCTACAAAGGATTTTCCCCTAGCAGGATAGACACTAGAAGTTGGCTGAAGAGGAACCCTCAAGGAGCTGCCGGGAGGGGCCATGGCCTGAGCGCAGAGCGTTGGGTAGAACAACAACGTCGAGCAGGAACATGAGAATTTCAAAAATGTAGAGCAAACACTTAAGTGCACTCACACATACTATAATGATATTTGTTATATCTGATTAGCCCTTTGTATATCTCACATCTGATTCTACCCATGCAACAACTAACTGTATCTAACCATCATAATAACATCATAGCATGATATATAAAGTTCACATAACATGTGTATACACACACGATACTTCCCATAATCAAATTGTCCTTATTATATACCCTTCTAATTATTTTGTCCAGTTGACCTTTGTGATAAAACATGTAAACACTCATCCAAAACTTATTACCAAACTTGCTAACTGAGGGTTAACATCTAGGATGCCATCTCTAGATTGCTAAGTAATTGAAGTGATAGGGCAATTCAATTCTTAGGCCAACATGCTCAATCTCTGCATCTTATCCTAAGCTTTGCAATATAGACCCATCTTCACATTAACCATCCAAAAAATATACTATCACATTAGCTTTGGCAAACATATATACATCACATATAGACTTCATACTATTGGTTTCCAAATTTGTGGCCATTAATACTTATCCAATAAAGCTCACTGATTAAAACAACTTGACTGCTGACAGTTTTCCTGAACGGTACTTGGGAAATTTCATATCAGCCCAAAACTGCAATTGAGTGTTAGTCCAAGCAACCTTACCATTTGATAGTATTGTTGTAAATGGCGTTCATGCTTTCATAACTACCTACTTGCCAATAGTCTCTATGCGATTGGTTTTGGGTCATTTCTATTTTAGAAATTCTGCAAGTTGAAACCTAGGGATTAGGAATTTAAAGTTTTGGTTTGTTATATGAAAGTCTATAGTTTCAATGTTTTGATGGGAGGGTTTGTTGTTCTTCTCTTGGACTTTCAAAGGCCTGGGTTGGGGTTCATCTTGATGCCCTAGAGTTAGCCTATTAACTCTTGTGACAAAAGAGGGTAAATTGGTTGAGAGGGGAATAAACCACATTCTTTTGTTGCCTTCCTCAGATTTTTGCTGCCTTCATTTTTGGCTGATCTCTATCTCTCATTCATTTTCCTAGCTTTTGGAGTTTGTTCATGTTCTTGTGTTTCCCTCTTGAATCTCGTTTTCCATTAAATAATTTATTGTTTTCGCACATCCTTCATTAAGATTGGTGCTACCTTTATCCTTGGTCAACTTTTGGTTCTATCTTGAATGAGCTTGGACAAAATCGTTGAAGTCGGAAGGGGTGTAATTTTTATTAATCCTTAGCTTTTAATTTGGATCAGATGTCAATCATGTGCCTTGGGTCATTGATTCCAAGTGTCAATTAGGGATTCCCTTCCAACCTTCATATTCAACGACTATAAATGCAACTTTTGAGCCTCTTCTTTTGGTATTCAAATTTCTATTGTCATTGATGCTAAATATGGGTTGTCTAGAAACTCTAATCATATGCAATACAAAATTATTATCTTTTAGAATCCTCTCCCTTAAAGGGGCGAAATTATTGTCAGTACTCTACCCTAGCTCATTCGATTGTGAGCTTTGTTGGTTTGTCCATCCCAACCTTTTGTAGGCAATCCCCTTTTATTTTTGTTCGACAAATTTGCAAGCGGGGACATTTTTATTACTATTAACATTATATTAAATTATTTTAATCCTAATAATATAATATTAATATAGATAAAATATATGAATATAGATTCTTTTAATGTTAATATGAAATCAAACAAATTATATTAATGAATATAAAGGCAATGTTATAGGCATTACAAAGAGCGACACTACACGAGACATAGCATATTGTTTAAAGCTAGAATTAATTGCTCTTAAAATCTTTTTTTTTTTTTATAACAAGATCTCTGATAGAACCTGAGTCCTTGCCTATTGTCTAAAGAGGAGCATTATTCTTTTTAGGGCAGGTGGATTGTTTTTAAAGTATGATGCTATAAAGTACTCTTATATTATTTGGTTTAGAGTTTTAGTTTTGATAAAGTGATGTTATGTGCCCAAAGTTGAGGGGGTTATTTTAAATTTAAAAGCCTTTAAAGAAAACATTCTTTGCAATACAAATTTTTTTTTTAACAAAAGATTGTGAAATGTAATCCACATCAAAAGTAGATTTATTGAAATGTAACAGGAGTGCATTTAGGTTTTAGAGATTGACTGCTTTTAACTTTTTTGAACTATTTAAATATAAAACAAACAAGGATTTTTGAATATAAATCTTTATCAGAATTAATAAATAATTTACACAAAAAATTAATTATAAAAATTACTTTCTCCACCATACTAATATGTTGTCGTGACATTGTTAAAATTTTTAAATACATATCAAAATCTAATATGTTTATAAATTATAATTGTAAATGTATTGAACATTACATATTTCCCATATTTGACCTCGTAAAAAAAGCAAACTACATGCCTAATCACCATACTAAATTAGCAAACTGCAGATATAGTATATCAGTTTTAGCACTCAAATAGTAGCTTGTTTAGATAATATATTAGTCTACATTATTGAAAACTGTCATTTTTATAATAATAACATATCGTTAAACTGTTAGTATATTAAACTTAATATCAGCCAACACAGCTTTATCCATTCCAGTTCTAAAACTTGGCCTTTTTAAAATTTGAAATTGAAAACTATGACCTTTTTAAATTCATTTTTGACTCTTATTGTGATTTATATGAATATTGCATGTGATGAATTTTTCTAAAATATCAACTGTAGCATGTTTATCTTTTATTTTCAAATATTAAAATATTTGAAAATTATTTACATCTGTCAAAATGCTGCACCGCTCGAATTTTCCCTGGCTGGGGGTATAATATATAACTCTTATAGTCAGATATAAAATAATTCAATACTTATTTGTATCTATCAAAAAATTTACACAACTTAAACTTTCCCATTGAGGGGTGCAGCCATCCTGCTCTCTAAACAGTAGAACTAAGACCATTTTTAACTGGTTGATGAATTAGAGTAAATAAAAGAGTCAAAGGCTGAACTTTAAGATTTTTGATGAAAATCTTTTTAGATTGAGCCAAAATATGTTCGTTTACATTGTACTCATTGTTTCCCTGCTAAAAAGTTGGCTCGGATGTATTTAATAAAAACTCTTAGTATGGCTATTTAACTTTCTCAAACAAATAGTGCTCGAGTAAACACAAGGATAAAGAATATAACAACACTAATAATCGCTGAAACACGATTTTGTTTTTTCACAAGCATAAATAGTAACACAGTTTGAAACACCACCAACATGAAATCAACAAAAAGCAACAGAGCCTCTAGATGGAGTGCTGTGTAGAAATAGACAGTCTAGAAGTGTGTTAACAGCAGACTCAATGTTTTTTCTATCAGGCCAAGAACAAATTCTGCGATAAAGATTTAAGGAAAGAGAAGTTTTATTAAATTCTCTACCACTACTCATAAATCGTTATGGATACATATTCGTTTTGTGGCCCTATTTACAAATTTTCAGATATTCAAATCCCTTATTGTTAGTCGCATCTCCATATTTGGCTACCAGATGAACACACTATCTGGAAGTCAATGACATTGGAACAAACGATGAATACGTTTAGTAGTGCAAAGATATGTCCAATGGTCAGGTAAACAAACAATCAATAAGGGACAACAATCCATTGCGGAGATGATCATAAACCAACATTCTGTTGGAACCCTTTGAGGCGGATCAGATTCACATGGTGAATACTCGTTAATGTGCTGATCTCCATTCGAAACTTCTTCTCATAGCTATAAACAGTGAGAGGACTAGAATAATCCCCTGATTAAAGCGGTGATTTCTATCGTTGAATGAAAATGGCTTCTGAAGGGCAAGCAGGCCATGTGAGTTGCAGTCTCATAAAAGAAAGATACAAAATCCAGCAATACCCTTTGGCTTATTTTCTTGGCTCTTGTTGCATAAGTGTCACCACCATTGCTAGAGGAAAAGTCACCGCCATTTCCAGAGGAAAGTAGCATCAATCTTGTGGAATAAGGCTGTGCGCAAAATTCTAGAGGTTTTGGAGGAAGCTTCTAGACATTATTTCTTGTAATTTTTGATGTGAATAAATCATTTTTACCCCTATTAAAATTACCATCAACCAATCAGAAAAGAAGAATTATTGATTGAAAATTAATTAAAAAATAAAATAATTTTTTAACTTTAGAACTTTAATGATGCGAGTGGGAACATAACATCCACCAGGCCAAACAACCTATATAATACACGTGAAATGGTTTATTGATCTGACTCACGAATTATTATGTTTGGGAACATAGGCAATGATCATTAATGCGATTCATACATATGGTCACACGTGGCAGGATTCTTATGAAACGGGAAATTTAGTGATTAATATTTACTTGTTCATTAGTCTGGGTGATTGTTGTGATAAGATAATCCTAATTAGTTAAAGACAGGAAACCGATCAAGTAAAGGATGTGTCCATCCAGGTGTCATCCATTCAGTTTGAAGATTGGGTTCTATATATATTCATTCATATTGAATCAGCAAAGGGCATGGAAGGGCGGTTATGGTTACTTACTAATCCAGTATTTGGATTATACACAGAGGAACTATATCACCCAAGCCAGTAATAGTAAGGGTCAAACAATTACAGTCAGGAATCACAACGTTAGCTTCCAGTTATTGATATCCAATTATATCAAAGTAGATTAAGGCTTTATCTAAGACACTTAGATTAACATAGGATCATGATCACCGAATAGAATAACTAGATTCATATAGGTAGATTAGTTGGGGGATTGCTTGCATATATGCCCAAAAAGATATCTGAGATAATAGTTTCCATAATTCGTGAAATTTCATGATACAAAAATAAAGTCATTCTATCTCCATACTACCCTTATTGTGCTCTCAACAGTTCATAGCCATTATACTATATGTGATACACACCAGCATACTCGCTATTGAAATTACATTTTACCATCTTCTTCTGTTAGGAATTATAAATTCATTCACGGTTGATTATTGAAATCATCATATCCATACAAATATTATTAAATAATCTAATCCTAAAATATAATTGTCTTGTATGGCAACCCTCTACAATTGTTATGAGATTTAATAAGAAGTATTTTGCAATTGAAATAAACGAATTATGTCCCAAATCCTTTTAATGCCATAACCAAGGTACATTACAAGACACAAAACAGTAACTATCTATCCAGATAATGGTTTTGGAACCCTTTACGATGGCCTTGAATTCCCTTTTATAGAATAAGGGAGCGAACAAGCTTCAGGCCATGTATGTGTGTCAAATTTACATTTGATGATTAGGACTATGCCAAAGACATCTTTGAGATAGCAGAAGACAAAAGAGGTTTTCCCATCAAAAGAGAGAATGTTATAGCTGTTGAAACCCTTGATAGGAAATTGGACATACGACAAAAAAGTGTGTAAAAAAGAGGACAAATCTCTTTAATAGGGGGCAATAAATGAAGCAAGACAGCATTGTCTACCTAAGCACAGCATATCATACTACTTATGGATTTATCATATAGTCTTAGCCCTTGGGCTTACTTCTTGTTTACGTAATGCTTTGTCTACTTGTATATTAAAAGTTATTGGTTAAGATGTAATTGTAATGGGCACCCCTGGATGTCCCAAAAACTAAACCAAATTGCTGAAAGGAATTATGTCAAACAGTTTGCATTCAACTTCTTATTTCTCCATTTAATGTTTTAAACCCCTTATAACTCCGGAAATCAAACGTTTATTTGTTTGTTGTGTTTCATGCATGGAATTGGTATCATACAACATAAGCAAGAAAGAAACTACAATGATATGCAAAGTGGAAATGAACTACTGCTAATAAAATGTTATTTTCAGAATTCATAAAACCAAATACATGACAGATTTATCAACTCACTAATTACTTCAGCAGTATTGACATAATACTCCAGCCCATGCTTTCGAACTTGCTGCTACAATACTTTGTCCTTCAATCAGTCCACTACCTTCATAATACCATTCCCTCAAAGCGGCATAAGCGTCGGACAAGTAGTGAAGAAGATATGAGCAAAATACCAAATCTGCCTGTAGCCGGAAATGCAACTAAACTGCCTCATAATGAAGCCAATAACAAAGAATTCCAAAGGCCAAACCCCAAGGGAATGACGTCTAGAATGTTACAAGAGAGGATAGACATCCTCAAATGCCAAGAACGGGGCTGCAACTCACGCACCAATTTCTTCTCATATTCAACCTGTCTAATGAAGCCACAAATTCTTCCTTTTATTCTATTCCCAAGGGTCCGCTCAACTCATATGGGCAATGTGGGATAAAAGATGTGTAATATATAAAACATATATCAAAATACCCCTTATGTCTCCCTTGGGTACACATCACCATAAAATAAATATTAAAGTAACACTTTAATATTTTACAATTAAATTAGACGTTACTTTAATAAAACTTCAGGCATTAAAATGTATTAGCAATCAGACTCTGAATAATGCGAGTGATAGCTCATCGGAAAACTCTCACCGAGGAGTATCGAATCCAATCACCAAAATTGACTTGCACTGTGTCCTGCCGACTTACTAAAAATAGTAAGTATGCCTGAAACTGAGTAAATCAACTTCGTTTTGGCCCAAACTGGAAATGACTAGGCCAAAACACTTCAAGATCCCATTAAACCCTTCGTTAGCCCTCGAGACCATGTAGAACAAGGCTAACGCACACACACTTGGTCAACTGCTAAAATGGGGACATTACAGTCCGCCCCCCTTGAAATTGCTTGTCCTCAAGCAATCTCAGTCCAGCCTGCTGAATAACCTGCTCACTCTCCCATGTAGAATCTTCCTCCAGCAGGTCTTTCCATCTGACCAAATACTCCTTCACTATCCTGTTTCTAAGCTTCCTCTCTCTGGTGTCCAGAATAGCCTCGGGTACTAACACAAGCTTCCCCTCCTCATCCAAAGGGGGTAAATCTGCAGAAGGCACTACACTCTGACCAATGGCTTTCTTAAGCCTAGACACATGAAACACATTGTGCACTCGATTGCCCTCTAGAAGCTCAAGCTCATAGGCGACTTTGCCCACTTTGCGAATCACCCTGTAGGGACCATAAAATCTAGGTTTCAACTTTTCAGCTCCGCTCTTCTTGAGCGATGACTGTCTATATGGTTGTAGCCTCAAGTAAACCATATCCCCTACCTCGAAGCTATGCTCTATTCGGTGCTGATCAGCATACAATTTCTGTTGATTCTGGGCCTGTTGTATATTCTCTTTGAGCACTTTCAGGATGTCCTGACTATCCTGCAATAAGTTTTTGGCTTTGGGCACTCTACTATCCCCCAAAACTAAATCCATGAAGCTAGGTGCTTCATAACCATAAAGTGCCATGAAAGGAGTCATCTTGATGGACATATGATAAGTGGTGTTATAACAATACTCTCCCATATGCAACCATCTAATCCAAGCCTTTTGTTGTGTAGTTACATAGTTCCTCAAATATCCTTCCACCCATTTATTCACAATCTCTGTTTGCCCATCTGTTTGCGGATGATAACTAGTGCTAGGTGTAAGATCTGTACCACACAACCTAAACAACTCTTGCCAAAAAACACTCATAAACTTACTATCCCGGTCGCTGACAATGAATCTGGGCAGCCCATGTAACCTGAATATCTCTTTAAAGAAAAGATCTGCCACCTGTGCTGCTGTGTAAGTGGACGGAATAGCAAAGAAGTGAGCAAACTTCGTCAAGCGGTCCACCACCACATAGATGCAATCCCTTCCCTGCACTCGTGGTAAACCAGTGATGAAGTCCATCGAAATACTTTCCCATTTCCTATCAGGAATGGGCAAGGGCTGTAATAAACTTGCAGGAAATGTGTGCTCTCCCTTATTCTGTTGACAAACCACACACTCCCTGACATACCTCTGAACATCATCCTTGAGCCCTTTCCATGAAAACCGCTCTCGGATCTGCCTGTAGGTCTTGAAAACCCTCGGATGTCCAGCTGTGGGTGCATCATGAAATGCCTTCAGTATCGCCTCTCTCAAATGTGATGACGGACACAAATAAACCCTGTCCTGAACTCTGATCAATCCATCTATTACCTCATAGCGATCATCCTGTATGGTACCTGAAATCAATCCAGAAGCCCAAGCATCTCCCACATACTCTGATATAATCCGATCTCTCCAATCTCCTGAAATTTTTGCCAGAGCACATAAATGAGGTCTCCGAGATAAGGCATCAGCCACCACATTTTTCTTACCTTTGACAAACTCTATGTCAAAGTCATAAGCCTGCAATTTAGTCACCCATTTTTGTTGCCGGTCATTAAGATCACGCTGGCTCATGAAGTATTTAATACTATTGTGATCAGTCTTGATCACAAAACGTCCACCTACCAAATATGATCGAAATTTGGCCAATGCATGCATTATGGCCAACATCTCCCGGTCATAGACAGAATAACTTTTCTCAACTCCTCGGAGCATCCTACTCTCGAATGCAATGGGATGCTTCTCCTGCATCAATACTGCTCCAATCCCATCACCTGATGCATCACATTGAAGCTCAAAAGGCTTCGTGAAATCCGGTAGAGCTAGAACTGGACATGAAGACATTACCTACTTGAAATGCTCAAAACACCTCTGTGCTGCCCTTGTCCACATGAAGGCTCCTTTCCTGGTAAGATCTGTCAAGGGTGTAGCAATCTGTGAGAATCCCTTAACAAACCTATAAAAACCACATAAACCAAAGAATCCCTTAAGCTGTGTAAGGTTTGTGGGAGTAGGCCACTCTACAATAGCTCTAATCTTTTCGGGATCAACCCGAACGCCATCTGCACTAATGATATGCCCAAGGTAAAGGAGCTCAGTCATGCCAAACTCACATTTAGATTCCTTGGCATACAATGACTCTCTCTCCAGAATAGATAACACCTCCTCTAGATGATGTAAGTGCTCCTCCCAGGTCTTACTGAATACCAAGATGTCATCAAAGAAGATCATGACAAATCTCCTCAGCTGCTTCCTGAATACCTGGTTCATACAACTCTGAAATGTAGCGGGTGCATTGGTTAGACCAAATGGCATAACCATGAACTCAAAGTGGCCATAGTGACATCGGAAGGCTGTTTTCTCAATGTCTTTTGCTCTCATCTTGATCTGATGGTATCCGGATCGCAAATCAATTTTGGTGAAGAAGCATGCCCCATGCAACTCATCAATCCTAGGAATGGGATACCTGTTTTTAATTGTTTTCTTATTCAGTGCCCTATAATCGATGCACATGCGCATCGTCCCATCCTTCTTTACCAATACTACTGCTGAAGCAAAAGGGCTCTTACTGGGCCTGATATACCCCATCTCCAACAAATCCTTAATCGCCTTCTCTATCTCATTCTTGTGTTTCTTAGGATGATGATAGGGAGTAATCATAACTGGTTTGGTTCCCTCCTTGAGCTCAATAACATGTTCCATCCCTTTGTCAGGAGGAACCCCATGAGGAATATCGCTAAATACTTTAGCGTGTCTATCAAGTATCTTCTGGACATCTAGTGGATGACTCTTTTCTTGTGGCTCTGGTGAAGTTGGCATAATGTGGCACTCTGCCGCCCACTCTATGTCATCATGATGAAAAAGTCTATGCATTCTCCTCAAGGACACTACTCTGCAACCTCCATCTGAAAGCCCTCTAAGTACCACAGTTCTGCCCTCATGCTGGAATCTCATCTCCAATTTCGCTAGATTGAGTGTGAACTCAACTAGTGAAGCCATCCATGTCATGCCAAGGATGACATCATAATCTCCCATGTCCACAACATAGAACTCATCCTCCAACTCGTAGCCATTTCCAAACCTGATGCGAAGATTAGATATCTTCCGAGTGCATAATAACTTATCACTGTTAGCCACCATGACTCTAAACCCATCATGCTCCTCTGTCTGTAACCCTCTCCTGGCTACCAACTGTGCATCTATGAAGTTATGTGTAGCCCCAGTGTCAATAAGAGATATCACTTTCTGCCCCTGGATAGTAACCCTGACCTTGAATGTGATTGCCTTTTGGGCCCCTGTCAAGCGTGCCAACGATCTATCATCCTTAGGAATGTTGCTCTCCTCTATAGTGTTACCCTCATCTGAATCGGAGTGCTGATCCTCCCCTTCTGACTCTGACTCTTCTGCTGAAAAATACTCCATTTGATTTGTCTTAGCCTTGAGAGAACATTTATGAGATAAGTCCCAAGGCTCTCTACAATGGAAGCACAACTTCTTCTTTCGAAGTTCATTCAAGGTTTCATTGTCTAGTCCTTTTGATCCTTCTTTGGGTTTGCTATACTCTTTCTGAAACGATTTTTTGTCTTTGTCCTTGCGGTAGGAAGAATCTGTTGAATGGTTTTTTCCTTTGTATACCGAAGGGGCTAAATCTCGTGCCTTTTTAGTTGCTTCAGCTAACGTGAGTGGATCATGTCCCTTCACCCAACCTCGTAATGGATCAGCAAGACCATCACAAAATAACACCACCAATCTCCTAGGAGAGATATCAGTAACAAGTACAGACAAGCGCTGAAACTCGGCAATGTAAGCATCCACAGAACCTGACTGTTTTAATTGTGCTAGCTCCTTAAAATGTAACTCGGGATCCTTAGTGTCAAATCTCCCAATCAATGTTTCGGTGAATTCCTCATAGGATGTAATCTGATTATGCCCCAAAGTCACCATGCCATGATGCCACCATTCATGTGCAACGCCATCCAAGTGCATAGCCGCATACTTGATAGCCTCCTCCTCAGGCATAGGATTTAGCTGCAAGTATGTATCTACCTTCTGCACCCAAGCTTGTGCAGTCATCTTCCCTGAAGCATCATAATAAGGTAAAGAAAGTTTTCCAACTTTCTTCCTCAACTCAAAGTTTTGATTCCTCCCTCCTGCTTTAGGCATGTGTCTCATCCTCAAGTCCATATAATCTCTAAGAGAAATATCCGCCCGAAACTCTGGTCCACTAGCCTCCCAGTCCCTCCTGAACTGATCTTGTAACTCGGTAATCTGCGGTTCGTTTACTGGTTGAACCGGATCTCTGGGTGGGAAAGTGGGTAGAAGAGGTCTCGAGCTCGCAGTCCGTGCTGGGTGTGCAACGTGTCTAAAGTTATCAGCCTCATTCCCATTGTTGCCGTGTCCATTATTACCATTAATGTTATTCTCAGGACCATTGTTGTTGCCTTGTGTCATGTCCCCAATTTTTTGGTGACAGTTCGATTTAATTAATTTAATTAATGGTTGTCCAAGGACGACTAATTAATTATTTTAATTAAATAAATAGTTATTAAAAGATAACTTTATATTTAATAAAGTGACTTGGATTATAAAAATATTTAATAAAGTCACTTGAGGGATAAGATCAAAAATGTTCTAGAAGTCTCTGGAGAGGATGGAGAGAAAAGAATAAATAGGCACCCCGGGGCTCCATTCGAATCAAGCAGTTGGTTTTATCTCTTTGTTTTCAGGTTGTGATTCAATCACGGGTGCATTGTGGAACCTAGGGTTTCTACAATTGTCACAACTGGCCATTGAGAACGATAACTCTCAATTGGTACGCAATTTTGAGGGTGTGAAATATCATTTGAATTATTGCAGATTGGAGGTGACATTCAGTCATTTCATCGGAGCAATCATTTGTGGCTCAAGACCAACAATTTCGGGGGATCTTTTTGAGGGTTGATATTTGAAGATATAATCTAGGATTTTCAGGATTAGTTGCAGTATTGAACAGATCTAGGAAAGAAGGCGAGTCTCCAAGTCAATCTTCCAGCGGCACTGCCACAAATATCATAGGCAGGCATTCGTCATCTATGCTCTTGGTGTATTCGCAGATTCGTTTTCATATCTTTTATAGGCTTCAGTGTATTTCCTTATACCTGACCGTTCATAGCATTTCCAGTTTCACATGTTTGAGAC
This sequence comes from Cupressus sempervirens, assembly GCA_028749045.1. Lineage (NCBI taxonomy): Eukaryota > Viridiplantae > Streptophyta > Pinopsida > Cupressales > Cupressaceae > Cupressus > Cupressus sempervirens. The sequence continues at coordinate 980,331,013 of CM053787.1, forward strand.
ATTGTGCTCTGCTGGCATCGTCTCTCCTCCATCATCGTATTTTGATCTCATCCTTCTTTATTAGACTCTATGCAAGATATAACATATGAGTGTCATCGCAACTCTTTAATTCTGCAACATATGAGTATCAACGGCGAGTCTGTAATCAGTACCGACATCTTGAATAAGGGCACTCGATACACACGCAAGTGAAATTTGAGAGGATGATTATCTGGGATCAGGGCCAGCGATTCAGAATCTTTACCGGCTCAGATTTGGCAAACATTCATGAGCAGCAGGCGGAGTTGATACGTGAGACCCGCTACGCAAGGAGTTTATTGGATACATATTAACCTGCTTACTCCACAGGAGGAACTCATTCGCGTCGAACCGGATTGAAGGCTGTTAATCTCAGCAAGTCGATTAATTGGTGGTCGCGTGCGGGTTCGAATATCAGAATGTATAATCGAGCCTGACTTGGTATTGTAGCAGATCTTAGCAATGAACATATATGTCAGGATAAGGAAGATGTGTATGTAGAGGTCAAGCTCTCATTCCAGCTCGCGCCGATTGAACCAGTCCATATCAATCAGGCCAAAGGAAGAAACTTCACATGTCCTTCCATGATTTAATTGGTCGATCCAACTGTCAACTGCTACAAACTCAATATAGATGAGATCTTGGATGTGTCAAAGCCACAGTCTTACAGCTGATTAAAACACAGAGAAAGTACACATTCAACTGATCCAAATACGTTGGGAGCAGATTTGTAAGTGATGATGATCATATATTAATCAAGCAATAATGAGTAGGTGGCCAAATTCGGGACAATGCCGAACCGACACAAGATTACAATACAGGGCTGAACTGTAATTGTATCAATAATCATTTCATGCAACCGGAATAGCGATTACCAGTTCAGACGGGACAGTGGCTTGGCAGTTCGTTAGCGGCATCAGTTTGGGATCAGCAGATTCGATATTAATAGCCCTTCATAATCATTGATGGAGCCGGCAATCTCAGGTTTTTATTCCTATATAATCTGGGTCATTGTGTGATTATTGACATTGATTCTTTCATAAACATTATTGGCATTATTATCTATTGTTTTGGTGAATTAATGAGATACTTCCCTTTGCATGGCAAAATTCATAGTACATTGTCTTTCATAGTGCAACTCCGACTACAAATTTGACATCAATTCATCACTGGTTCTTAGCGACCTTGATTGCTAATTGTTTGACGAAATGTCAAACCTTTGAAGTTTTAAAATTATAGCGCTTAAAGAGTCAATAATCCTGTCGGGGATATTTCAGTGGTATCAGAGCTGAAGTGTAAAGAGTTTTTTTTGGTGCTGGAGAAAGCAATAACCTGTCAGGGTTATTTCAGTGGTATCAGAGCCTGTTTTGCAAATTATTTGACAAATTGCCACAGTACAATATTGGGATACAGTGACCTTTATAGCTAGGGTCATCTCACCTTGGCCTTCATGGTTATTGTTTCCCTCGTTGTTATTGTTTCTGTTGTTGGCATCACCTGGATTGATATTGACACCCATCTGTCTAGCCATGAGCTGCAACATCATGTCCATTCGCCTATTCTGCTCCTGCTGCATACGCTGCCCCTGCTCTAATGTATCCAGTAACTGTCGGAATAGTACCTCCCCCTGATCTGGACCAGCATTTCTGCCTCCGCCTAATCCTGTATTCTTGTCATCTCGATCACCCATATTATTGTCCTGATCAAAGAATATCTCCTCTGTGTCTGTATGGTTGGGTTCAATGTCCACCTGCACGGATGTACTAGACTGTTTGCTTTGCAAGTCTGAAATCCTATTTTGTCTTGCTCTGGTATCGCGGAAATTATAAGACCTCTATCGCATGCTCAAAGATAAATGCTTAGCTTGTGTTTTTTTTTTTTAAATTTCTGATTTTAGTGTTTTGACATTTCGTCAAACATTTTTCCCTCTATCCGGCTGTTCCAAATTCCCTATAAGACCTCCACAAGATGGCAGGACTTATAACTCTGATACCACTATAATGGGCACCCCTGGATGTCCCAAAAACTAAACCAAATTGCTGAAAGGAATTATGTCAAACAGTTTGCATTCAACTTCTTATTTCTCCGTTTAATGTTTTAAACCCCTTATAACTCCGGAAATCAAACGTTTATTTGTTTGTTGTGTTTCATGCATGGAATTGGTATCATACAACATAAGCAAGAAAGAAACTACAATGATATGCAAAGTGGAAATGAACTACTGCTAATAAAATGTTATTTTCGGAATTCATAAAACCAAATACATGGCAGATTTATCAACTCGCTAATTACTTCAGCAGTATTGACATAATACTCCAGCCCATGCTTTCGAACTTGCTGCTACAATACTTTGTCCTTCAATCAGTCCACTACCTTCATAATACCATTCCCTCAAAGCGGCATAAGCGTCAGACAAGTAGTGAAGAAGATATGAGCAAAATACCAAATCTGCCTGTAGCCGGAAATGCAACTAAACTGCCTGATAATGAAGCCAATAACAAAGAATTCCAAAGGCCAAAACCCAAGGGAATGACGTCTAGAATGTTACAAGAGAGGATAGACGTCCTCAAATGCCAAGAACGGGGCTGCAACTCACACACCAATTTCTTCTCATATTCAACCTGTCTAATGAAGCCCCAAATTCTTCCTTTTATTCTATTCCCAAGGGTCCGCTCAACTCATATGGGCAATGTGGGATAAAAGATGTGTAATATATAAAACATATATCAAAATACCCCTTATGTCTCCCTTGGGTACACATCACCATAAAATAAATATTAAAGTAACACTTTAATATTTTACAATTAAATTAGACGTTACTTTAATAAAACTTCAGGCATTAAAATGTATTAGCAATCGGACTCCGAATAATGTGAGTGATAGCTCATCGGAAAGCTCTCACCGAGGAGTATCGAATCCAATCACCAAAATTGACCTGCACTGTGTCCTGCCGACTTACTAGAAATAGTAAGTATGCTTGAAACTGAGTAAATCAACTTCGTTTTGGCCCAAACTGGAAATGACTAGGCCAAAACACTCCAAGATCCCATTAAACCCTTCGTTAGCCCTTGGGACCATGTAGAACAAGGCTAACGCACACACACTTGGTCAACTGCTAAAATGGGGACATTACAGTAATTTGGTCAGGATTTTTTCCCCATTGAGCATATTGTTAAGAATATATCTCCCTTAGTTCTGTCAAACAATTTTTTCTAGTGCAATACAAAGAGCTACCACTGTAAGGGCCTTTGAGCTAGTCGAATTTGTCCGTACATTCCATCTCAGCTGAGGAGTTTCACATCTTTGAATATTGCTTGCAAATGGTTTTGAAAGCAAAGTGGGTTTAACCATGGAGGAAACTCTGTAGTTAAGCGTGCTCGAGCTGGAGTAGTATTGGGGTGGGTGACCTGGGAACACCTCTGTAAACATCACCTAGATCTAATGAGTGCTAAGTGTTATATTCATTGTCATGAGATATGGGTCTGTGTAAAACCACTACTCATGAAATATGGGTCAGTGAGTTTGACTCAAAAACTGCAGAGTTAAATCCTAATAGCAATATCACAATATTGGTTCATTGTTCATTAATTTTCTGTAGTGTCCTACCATGCTTTGTTTGGGAATACAACAGTAGGAGAACAATGTGCTATCCAATTTGGTTTAAGCGTTTCTTCCATATGAGGACCATGACAATGTTGATATGGCTCTACAAAGCAATAGAGTAGAGGTTAACTGCCATGCATGTCTAAATCTCAGGGGCTTTAAAGAGAATGGAAACGACAAAAATGATGGCTAGGGCTTGGGTCCAAACTTTTTTGTGATGCAAAAATGGATAATTTTGAGTGTTGTGTGTGCATGCCTTTGTCTTAAGAGGACTATGATGCAGTGGATAGAGAGGTTAACCTGTGTTTTATAGCATTCTGTTAATTGTGAAGGACATATAGCTTATTAACTTATCTTATGTTGCACGAAAAATTGAGAGCATACTCTGAAAAGGTGCTAAATATTAACCCTACACTGAAATTCCCGTCTGATTTCTTTTGGAAAGTATTAGAGGACTGTGGGTGAAACAAAAATGAATCAACCCAATGTACAAGCAGTTACCTACAATAGTTTGGGCTGTTGAGAGCCACCTCCTCAAGTTAGAAGTCAAATAAGAGGAAAAGAAACAGAAAACAAGAGAACACAAAGAAAATGGATAATTGGAGTGCCTATTGTTATTATTGTAATCCCTAAAATAATCTATTACTAGGGTATTTCATTATTTGAAGATAAGAACATTCACATGGATGAACCAAATTAAACCAAAATGCACTATCCACAATCACACCATCTCAAAAGTGCAATCTAAAATCGGACAAAGTCCAAACTAAACCAAAAGTAGAGACATTTACTAATTTCCAAAGAAAAAGCATACATTTTGACTTTTTATTTGGGAAGACTTCATGATTCCTCTGACTTGTGATGGCAATGTTCATGTGACTCTAGAAACAAAATTGTAACAAAATCTCTACGCGAGAGTATACATGTCAAAGAAACTCATGTTTTAAAGTTATTATTAATTTTAATAACTCTGACCAAACTCATGTTCTAGCTACCAATGGACTTAATGTTTTGGAAGTGTCCAAACTCACATCGTTATGAATTAATTTGAGTTATAGCTCTTTGGTAGCATCCTTTGTGGTTCTATGCAAGTTATAGATAACCAATCCAAAGACAAGAATAGCAACACCCAAAATAAAGGTTGGGGGCAGAGTGGGCTCTGCACCAATATAAGGAAGAGGAAGAGTAAACACATAAATGGATATTGGCACTGCAAACAAGCCAGAAAATCACATTGTAAGGTATAGCAATAGAATAGAAAAAACAAAAGGCTCCAAATATAACATATATCAGATAATAATTGATAAATAGAATATTTAAATTAGCAGCAGCATAAGTCATTCACTGTACCTGCAAGTGTTGCAGAAAGAGAAGAAATCACTGCCGAGGACATCTTCACAAGACGAAGTAGAGAAATGTTGAAGCACATGTTTACTGTAATGAAGAGCAGAGGTAATAGAGGGGCTCCTACACAGCCTGGAAGACATTATAAGTGAAATGTCATTTATGGATGCAACTAAAATGTTGAAACAGTTTAACATCAAATAAACAATTAAGCTATAATGTTAAAAAGGAAATCTAGAAGAAAATTAACAAATTTAATTACAACCATCAGTATTCCTGTCAATTCAATGTGTGAAAGGCCAATTACTAATGTTTAAGAGCAAAAAAATATTTAGGTCAAAATGAGAAATGGAGCTTTTAATGAGTTTCACTCTGATACTAACAATAAGAGAAAAATGTGAACTGCCGCCTACTAAGAAGAATTACTTATCCATGGTGCACCATATGGTGAAAATTATCTTTCAAGAGTTGAGACATTTATAGAAAGCCTGAAACCCTTTATGAGCTAGTTATGACCTCAGGTGTCTTCTATAACTCCAGTGGTTCAATCATGCATTAATAGGTTGATCTTTTGGTGCAATGACAACTGCCACTCTAACAAGTGGTTTTAGAGCTTGGTTACAGGTTTTAATACTCACAAGTCGTGTTGAGTGACATTGGGAGGGCTATTGTTGGCAGTGGGCCAGCGTACCTCATGGGGTTCGCGACATGGCTTAACTGCCTCCTATGTCTTCTATAAGTCCATTGGTTGTATTGAGCATTAACAGATTGATCTTTTGGTGCAACAACAACCACCATTCTAACTGTTTCAGTATAACATACCAAATTGAAATACTTGCACATAGAAAAATTGCAACACAAACTAGAACTATTGAACGTTCAATGTAATATATACCCAATAGTAACATTCAAAAATCAAAATTCAAACAGAAATCCAAATTATCAGCAAATAGGATTTATACTAGTTCTATTATATATCAATTATATTATAAAGATGACCACAATGAGTAGCATCATGCATGATATGAATCAAGATCAATATCAAAATGACTGCAAAATCATTTCGAAATGACAAAATGTAGTGATGGGAAGCCTCTAATTGTCCTCCAGGCCAAAGTCCTCATCACTAGAACAAGTGGACTCCCTGCGCTCAAGTTCTGCCAAAGGAAACCCAACTAATCCTATATCTATTCTTTTTGTAATCTTATCCTCATCAATCTAAGATAGATCCTCTAGCTCTACATTCTGCTGTGTGGTTGAGCTCTCTTTGTATATGTGTGTCTTGCGATCTATGATACACAAGACATTATGTACAAAAACTAACTTCTCTGCTCTCTTAGAGGTCTATTTATTCCTCTTAATAGAGTGGATGAAGCACCCAAGTACCCTTGACGTCCATAATCACCTAAGCACCCAAGTGGTGTGAAGGCCAGTGCGATCACGATGTGGCAGCTAGGGTACTTGGGTACTCCAAGTACTCATCTCAGGGATGTCCCTGCATTGAGTACTCTTGGGTTTTGGGCTGGGTGGGTATTCCCATGCTTCATTGGAAATAGTGTATAAGAGGATGAAAATGGCACAATGGACCATAAGTTCCCTTAGCTAGACATACCTCCAGAAATCTCCTTTATGGAATTCATGAAGGATTGGCTATTGCTACTTAAGAAAGAGCCCTAATGTGCAGATTCAAAACCAAAATCTTGCAAGCTTAAGTACATCACAATTGGAAGCCCTCATGATTTGTTGAGCTCCTTTTACTAAAAGGATACTTCATGGTTGTCTTCATAACAAAATCAGAAAAAGATCTTGATATTTGCAAGGAGATTCATGGTTCCTTAAGAAACGAAGCCTCATTATAATAATATTGTTCCCTAGCTTTTAATTATAGAAAAATAATCTTGAGTACGATACCAATACGGGTAAGAGCTAGGATACCTTTTCTATAATGAAGACTGCAAGGAGGTAACATCAAAGAAGATTGGTGGACCTTTTAGTAAGTATATAGCATCATTTGAGATCATAAAGAACCTCTTGTGACCTTTTCACACATCGCCCCATTGCAAACGGGATCCCTTTTTTGCCTAGTAGTTTGGTCAACTAGCTTAGTTTTTAGTAGTAGTTATGTTGGCTTCTAAATCCTGTAACATGCTAATTTTTCCCATATAAAAATAAAAAAATTAATTATAAACAAAGAAACAATATCTTTCATATTCACATGAAAATGGTTATAACAACTACCCTAAGAATTCAAAAGAAAAGGGATCAACGGCTGTAACAGATTAACTGAAATCCTAGTCCATTGAAAGAGAGCAACTGATTTGACAATATAAACCACTAGCATATATTAATTGTAACAGATTTCCACAATCCATGCTATTCTTATTTATGCTTCATGTTTTTCTTAGCTCTCTCATCCTGATAATGGATCATTGAGTATGATCCGAAATGTTGATGCTGATAAACTGACACACAATCTCACCAGAAGCATAAATAACACTAGCATATATTCAACTGAAAGAGTAAATACTAAATAAATAAAAATAAAGTACCTATTAAGAGGAAGACAACTTGTATGCAAATCATATCTCTATCTTCTGCGAGTCATGGCATCTGGTAGATAAGAGAAGCATTTTCAGGGGCTTAACCTCCCAATCGCGGACCCTTAAGTATCCTCACACAATCTCAATTGAGAAAGAACCTCCCTACTTAAGATTAGGCTTGGGACACCCCTGTCCTGCCATTGAGCATCTTGGTGTTAGAGTGCCGGCTCGGCCGCCAACTAGGTTATGGATATCTTCCATCAACCTATCTACCAATTGCTAGCAAGCATGACACTAAACCTACCGCTCGACTTGACAACAAGAATTACACCCTTTGATCATCATGAGTTGATTCAATCAATGTTGTTTGTTTAAGCTTATTATTTGTTTATTTGTTTCTTATTTTGATTTCTTATCTTGCAGTATAATGTTCCCCATCTTTTAGACCCTCAATGGAGTTCTTAAGTTTTCATTTTCCGAAGACTAAATGGAGAAATAAGGAGAAATAAATTGAATTAAAGTCAATAAATAAATAAATCTAAAGATGACTTTATATTTAATTCATTTAAGTTTTTAAAAGCACAACTAATTATTGTATTGGAAAGGGGGAAGCTTCTAAAGAGTGCAATTAAATAATATTTTATTTCCTTCTAGAAGGGTGAAGGAAAAGAATAAATAAAGGCGAGAGCTTCATTTTTAGGCATCCGATTAGTATCAATTGCATTTGATATAAACTTCAGAGAAGAAACTAAGGGTTTCTGATTTCAATTAGCCATTGGAGAGTCGATTCTTCAGTGTTGCAACCATTTGAGGTGGTGAAATATCCACTGAATTTGGCATTCAGGAGAGCTTCATTTTGGAGTTCTATTTGTACTTAAATTGGAGAATACATTTATTGCTGGCTGCTACAGTGTCGTGAACAATACCCGCACTACAGTACTTGGCTTGATTATGATTGCAATTTCATCTCCTTCATTGGGCGATTTGTATATCAGGTTCTACAATCAATTTGCATTATTTAAATTGGTCATTTGGCATTGTAAATGTGGCTGTCAGAAGTAGTTGTAGATGCACATTTTATATCAGATTTATAATGTCATTTCTACTCAGTTTTTTTGGGGTTGCAAAGCCAAGAGCCATGGAATATTATGTTAAGCATTGAAGAAAATATCTCACTAAAGGAGTGATAAGTTGCAGGTCTATACATTTGATGTAATGTGCATATTTATATCTTCCATGATTGACATAATAGTATGCATGCCAAGTGTTTGACAAAATACTAATTGGTTGTAAGTGCACATTTTTCATTTAGAATTCATCTATATGCATTTGAAAAGTGAAAAGAGAATTGCATATGAATTTATTCTTTTCTTAGATATGGTAGTAATCAATTACAGACTTTTAGATTCCCTTTGATATCATTTCAAACAAGCATAATCACTTTGAAACTCAAAAACAGCAAGCATAAAGATTGTATTGGAGGTGTTTGACAATTTTCCTTGACCTACAAATCAACAAGTTGAGGTTTGAATTGACAAGGGATATTACAGTGGTATCAAAGCTTTCTTACAAAGTGTTTGACAAAATGTCAAACAACTAAACTAGAAAAGAAATTGTTGTTTGACGAAGTAATAACTGATTGAGGTTATTACAGTGGTATCAGAGTTTGCTTGCAAAGTGTTTGACAAAATGTCAAACAATTGAATTTGAGAAGGATTTGGTGTTTCGCGAAGTTATAACCGGTTGGGGTTATTACAGTGGTATCAGAGCAGTTTCCTGACATCCTGTGGGGTAGGAAAATATTAATTATTGTCAGATTTGTTGTTGCATTTGGAGTGACCAACACTACCATTTTCTAGCCATGAACGGACATAGGAGGACTGGTAGTTCTAGAAGTCAGTGGAGTAATAAGGAAGTTAGCGCAACGATAAATGCTTTGCAAGAAAGTATGGAGAAACTTAAGCTTCATCAACAAAGGTTGGCAAAGAGATTGTCGGATCCAAAGATAGTTGAGAGGGCAGTGAGGTATATGGTTTTTGCCTTTACAAGGTCGAGATCGAGGTTGTAGGGAAGGAAGCTTGAGTTTTCCCGACATGTGTCCATAATGCAAATGTACTTGTATTCAGTACGACACTAGCTAGTCCTATCAACAGTATTGATGATGGACTTATTTCACAAGGACATGTGGACGTGTTAGTGTCCTTGGTGGATAACAACATTGAGTGTCAGCAGGTTGAGACTCCCAGAGTAGTCGCTACGGTTAGTTCAAAGGCAGTTGATGATGTAGTTATCACTAACTGTTTATATTCTCTTGAGGAGGGAGTAGTTATTGGAGACTTATATGTCAGCTATCGTAGAGTTGCTCTAGGGCACAAGGCAGTTGATTCCTCAAGTGGGACTGAGGCACATATAGAGTCACCCTGTTGTGATGTTGGTGATGTGGGTTTTCAGCAAAGTCAGCATATGTGGGTTCATGCTCTAGTATTATTTATTCACAACCTAGCATAGAGTCATGTGTGCAAAGTCAGGTGACAACAATTGAGGCTTTGTCAGGAGATATCAATGCAGATAGTATGGACACATATGATGATCCATTTGATGATGCTATGAGATGTACTGGGTATGACACCCCTTGTCAAATATTGGGTGACAACTCCGAGGAGGTTTTGGATGAGTCCCAGGATCGATGCTTATAGGATCTTACCATTGAGGTGGAAGCTGAGACATGCGAGGAGACTGATATGGCAAGGGCTTCCATTTCTTTGGATGAGGAGTTGGTCAAGGTACATGGTAGTTGTATGTCAAATGCAGAATTGTGCAAGGAAGATAGCACATGTATGAGTGATCTTGTGGGGGAGAGTTTTGATTTAGTTTCTTGTCACAGTGCAATTAGTGAGACACATAGCTTGCATAGGAGTTAGGGGTTACAAAGGCATCATGTTACTTATCAGTTGAAAGTGAGTGATAGTGACATTTTTTCATCTCTTGATCATTATGATGTTATTCATCAGATGCTAGTTACATTTGGTTGGAGTGCTCTTGTGTCAGATGAGCACGGTGATAGTAGTCTTTCCCTAGCAGAGGTTCATGCACTTTGAGAGGTTGTTAGGATCTTGAAGCATAGTTACTCTCAGTTAGTTGTTGATAGGGATTATCTTCTGGAGTGGCGTAGCACCTGCTATGAGACATTGTTAGGGAAAGAGAAGGAGGTGGCTGAGCTCACCTAGGAGCTTGAGGTGACTGTGAAATCTCTTCAATATACTCAGTTGGCTCTACAGGAGTCACAGTCATAGTTGGATAAGATTATCATGGAGCTAGAACAAGTACAGTCGACACCAACCCTAGACCCTGTTCAGTTACATATTGTGGTTGGTGGTGAGTTTGCTTCTATGGTTAAGGATGAGGGAAGTGATGATGTAGCGAACACATTCGTCTAGGATATGAGTGTAGTGTGTACAGAGGAGGTGAGAGCATCAATCGAGACGGGCTCTCATGGTGACTTGCTTCCTTCTTCTGGAAGTGAATCTATTTCTTCTTTTCATACGGCTGGTAGCATTGGATAGTTGGCATTGTCACATTTTCAAAGGGATCAGTTGTGGATTGCGGGGGAGTAGATTGATGCTTCCACATATAATTTCTATTGTACTGAGTCATTCATGGAGTATTTGCTTGAGAGCTTGGATTTGCGGGAGGTTTCATACAGTATATTTGAGGGTGCTCTTATTCGAGGCTCTCGTGCAATATGACGATTGATGAGGAAGATTGTAGAGACCTTGGCTACAATGCTTCCCAATAGGGATTTTGGGGCTGGGTTTGCTAAGAGGGTTGCCCAGGATCGTACCCGACCAATAATTCAGAGTTAGAGATTGGAGCCATCTTCTTATTACCAGTTTGATGATGATGAGCACTTGATAGAGATTAAGAGTTTTTATCGGCATTAAACTGTAAGGAGTGCTCATCACTTTTTTTTTGACCCACAACTAGAGGACTTGGTTTTCAAAGTTATGGATGGTGACAGAAGGTTTGGTATTCATTATATCCGCAGAGGGCGTAACTCTCCGCCAAGGGTTGAAGATTTTGAGATACGAGGTATTGTGAAATAGTTTGATGTGCTAGTGAATGAGATGAATCAAAATCACAAATGCATGAGTTGGGCACAATTGAGGTGGAATGTGATGATAATTCATGTCAAGTCAAATGATGCAATTGTTGGCATGAGTGTCCCAGGTCATGTATTTGATGGCGATGCAGCAATAGTGGGAGTAGGTGCATGCAAGGATATTGTCATATCAGTAGCCACTTTTGTGTCAGTTGAGCCATCCAATGAGGAGTTTAGCAATATGCATGCACTTGTTAATTTGTGTTTTGATGATGGCGCACATGTTGATGATTATGAGTTTTCATCAACTGTAGATTCGGTTCAATTTTCTGTTACGGCAGTTAGTGTTGTTCCTATGTCCATATAGTTTGATGTGGCTATACCTATTGTTGATACAGTTGGCATGAGTACATACGTGTAAGAACCCCAAATAGGCTCTACGCTGATCACTGTTTGTTTCCCTGGGTGTAATAATTGTTTTTGGTTTGTTTTGAATGTTTTAAGCTGTTTTTGGGTTTTTGAGTTGATGAAAAGAAAATACAAATATTGAAAACTAACCTACCTCAAATTATAACTCAAAACTGATTATAATGTTAATCAAATTCATTTATTCAGATGGCTCCTAATGTTTTTACAATACTTATTAAAAAACATCATCATTAATAGTTGAAAAAACCTGATTTTTGTCTCCGATACGCAACCACGCTGCTGGTTGCTTCCTCCTTGGGCAGCGCCTATCAAAAACCGCAATATTAAAACTCTGATTTTTAATTCACTGTAGCGCTGTACTGTTCACAGCACTGTAGCTGCTGTTATAACCCCTTCCAACCTGTAAACAGATTCATCCACTTTTTCCCTACTGAAACACAATATTGACTCCAGAATGAAGTCAACTCACAGGCAAAATTCAAGTGATATTTCACACCCTCAAATTGCATCAACTCTGAAGATACTACGTTCTCCACAGTCTGAATTCTTCTTAAACTTGTAGAAACCCTTGTTGCCACAACTTCAAGAAATTTCACAAGGCAAAGTTTTTAAGCAATTCTCATAACCTGCTCTTGAAGGAAGACAAGGTTTGTTTATAAGGACTCCTCAACTCCAGAATGAGTCTCCACGCTCAATGTGGGATAAAAGATATAATAATAACATAAAAAATGTTATTACATTAAAACTTAGAAAACCCCTTTTAATTTTTCCATAAGCTTGGACCCACAATTAATTGAAACGATGGCCCCTTTTATGATATCATGACCCTCACTTAAGTTATATATTATAACTTAACAATATAGGCTCAAAACCAATAATGTTTATTTTAACTAAATAAACATTGATATCTCCATTATTACTCAACATTTTTGAATGTCGTTTGGACTGGGAGCTAACATGATAGAACTTCATATGACCATACCCCTTTTCTAAAAATAGCAGGGGTCTATCTTTATAACTCCAAAACTGCTAAAAATAGCCTGACCAAGCCAAACTCAAAGGAAAACTCATCATAAACAAACTCTGGCAACCCAGAAGAGTACTCTACTTTGGTCCTTGGAGGATCTCCACACCAAGGTGACCCTCTATCCAATCTTATTAGCCTACGAGGGTCTCTGATAGGCTAATCACCAGCTAAAGTGATGTCTCTAGCTAGAAGGGGACATCACAGTCTGCCCTCCTTGAAATTGCTTGTCCTCAAGCAATCTCAACTCTGGATGCTGTAAAATCTCCTCGCTCTCCCAAGTAGCATCCTCTACTGGCAAATCCTTCCACTTCACCAAATATTCTCGGATGGTACGTTTCCTCAAGTTCCTCTCTCTAAAATCAATGATAGCCTTCGGTATCAAAACAAGTTTTCCCTCATCATCCAAGGGTGGTAGGACTGTAGAAGGCACAATATGATGCCCTAGCGCCTTTTTGAGGCGTGACACATGAAAAACATTGTGCACCTTGCTCTCCGCCGGCAAGTCTAACTCATAAGCCACCTCTCCCACTTTCCTGATAATCCTAAATGGACCATAGTATCGTGGCTTGAGTTTCTCGGCACCACTCTTCTTGAGAGTGGATTGATGGTAAGGCTGCAACATAAGATACACCATGTCTCCAACCTCAAAAGTCCGCTCAGTCCTCTTCTGATCTGCATACTGCTTTTGCTGATTTTGTGCCTTAGTTAGATTATCCTTGAGAGTCTTAACAAGGTCTTGACTCTCCTGTAACAAATCACCTGCACTGGGCACTCTACTGTCACTCAAAAGCAGATCCATAAAATTGGGTGCCTCATACCCATACAGGGCCATAAAGGGTGACATCTGAATAGACATGTGATAAGTGGTATTGTAGCAATACTCACAAAGATAAATCCACTTTACCCATGCCCTCTGTTGCCCTGCTATATAATTTCTGAGATATCCCTCCACCTATTTGTTTACTATCTCTGTTTGACCATCTGTCTGAGGGTGGTAGCTAGTACTCGGAGTGAGCTCTGTCGCACACAACCTGAATAGCTCCTGCCAAAAGTGACTCATAAACCTATTGTCTCTGTCACTTACAATGCTCCGAGGTAAGCCATGTAATCTGAATATCTCTTTGAAGAACAACTCTGCCACCTGTGTAGCAGTGTATGTAGCAGTGATCGGAAAGAAGAGTGCAAACTTTGTAAGGCGATCCACAACCACATATATGCAGTCTCTGCCTTGGGCTCTAGGCAGTCCTGTGATGAAGTCCATAGACAAACACTCCCGCTTCCTATTAGGAATCGGAAGTGGCTGAAGTAAACCGGCTGGATAGGAGTGTTCTTGCTTATTCTGCTGGCAAGTGGGACACTCCCTAACATAGTGAAGTACCTCTGCTTTGAGCCCTTTCCATGTGAATCGCTCTCTAATCTGTCGGTATGTCTTGTAGAAACCAGGATGTCCTGCCATAGGTGAATCATGAAAAGATTTCAAAACCACCCTCCTCACTACTGATCTTGGGACCAAAAATATTCGTCCTTTGTAAATGATGAGCTCATTCACAAGGGTGTATCTGCTGTCCTGAATAGTCCCATCTATGAATCCAGCTGCCCAAGTGTCCTTTGCATACTCTGCAAGGATCAAGTGTCTCCAATCCTCCGATATGTCTGTCAGTAAGCTCAAATGGGGCCTACGTGATAAGGCATCAGCAACTACATTCTGTGTCCCCTTAAAATATGTAATGTCAAAGTCATAGGACTGTAACTTGCTCACCCACTTTTGCTGCCTATCATTGAGATCTCGCTGCCCCAAAAAGTGTCTTAGGCTATTATGGTCAGTTTTGATACAAAATTTGCTACCTACCAAATATTGCTTGAATTTGGCCAAAGCATGCATAATGGCTAACATCTCCTTATCATATATGTTGAAGCTCCGCTCTGGCCCTCTCAATTTCCTACTCTCATAAGCAATAGGGTGCTTCTCCTGCATAAGCACCGCTCCAATGCCCTCTCCGGAAGCATCACAATGTAGCTCAAAAGGTTTGCTGAAATCTGGTAATGCTAACACTGGACAAGAAGTCATCAACCCCTTAAATTTCTCAAAACACTCCTGTGCTTCAAGAGTCCACAAGAAAGCTCCCTTTCTCATCAAATTTGTCAAGGGTGCCGCATGCCTGGAATATCCATCCACAAACCTTCTGTAGAAACCACATAGTCCTAGAAAGCCCCTCAACTGTGTAAGGTTCACCGGTGAAGGCCACTCCACAATGGCACGAATCTTTTCAGGATCCATGCACACGCCCTCTGCACTGATGATGTGACCCAAGTACAACAACTCTGTCATGCCCAAATCACACTTCGACTCCTTTGCATACAAGGATTCTCTGTCCAATATACCCAGCACCGTGTCCAGGTGGACCAAGTGCTCCTCCCAAGATCTACTATATACCAAGATATCATCGAAGAAAACAAGTACAAATCTCCTCAACTGAGGATGGAAAACCCTATTCATTGTTGCCTGAAAAGTAGCAGGTGCGTTAGTTAGCCCAAATGGCATAACTACAAACTCAAAATGGCCACAATGACATCTAAAGGCTGTCTTCTCGATATCCTGCTCTCTAACTCTGATCTGGTGATAACCTGATCTCAAATCTATCTTTGAGAAGAAGCAAGCTCCATGAAGCTCATCTATCAACTCATCGATCCTGGGAATGGGGTATCTGTTTTTAATCGTCTTCCTATTAAGCACTCTGTAATCAATGCACATCCTCAATGTCCCGTCCTTCTTCTTTACTAACACCACTGAAGAAGCAAAAGGAGACTTAATTGGTCTAATGTGGCCCATAGCAAGTAACTCCTTTATGGTTTTCTCAATTTCATCCTTCAACCTCTTCGGATGTCTGTAAGGTGTAATCATGATGGGCTTAGCCCCCTCCTCTAACTCAATGATGTGCTCAATACCTCTGTCTAGTGGTCTACCTGGTGGAATGTCACTGAACATCTTAGAGTGTTTAACTCTAAGCTCCTAAATATCAGGAGGATATTCAATCTTATGATGTCCCTCCTGTGATGGCATCAACATGCACTCTGCTGCCCACTCTACCTGATCATGTCGAATCAATCTAGCCATTCTACGAAAAGAGACCATCCTGAGATCACTGTCCCTGATTGCCTTAAGAATATGTGTCTTCCCATTCACTTTAAACCTCATCTCCATCTCCTTGAGGTTAAGAGTGAACTCACCAATATCGTGCAACCAACTCATCCCAAGAACTATATCTGTATCTCCCATAGGTACAACATAAAAATCTGCCTTAAAGTCATAATTATTAACTTTCAATGGGAGTCCAGTGATCCTACGATCACATTTGAGGACATAGCCATCCGCTACCCTCACTCTAATTCCCCCAAACTCCTCTGTTTGTATGCCATGCTTCTCCACCATCCTAGCATCAATGAAATTATGAGTGGCACCTGTATCAACCAAGGTTATGACTCGCTGTCCAGCAAGTACTCCTCTCATCCGGAATGACCCTTCTTGCTTAATACTAGTGAGACGAGCTTCCCTAAGTTGCCCATCTCCTTCCCCATCCTTGGACTCCATTTTAGACAAGTTTTCAGCCTTGTCTTCCTCTTTTTCACCATCTATTTCCTCTATATCAGACTGCTGATCTGAATTATCTGATTCTGATTCCTCATAGTATGCCCACATAACTCTGTTAGCTTTTCCCTTTGGCCTAAGAGGACAATCATGGTTTGCATCATAGGGTCCCTTACAGTAGAAACATAATTTTTTCTTCCTCAAATCGTTTAATTTTTCCCTGTCAAAAGGTGCTGGAGTTTTATCTTTAGAATCATTTTTAAAATCAGTCCTCTCTGGTTTTTTATAAAATGGTTTGTTATCCTTACTAGAAGATGCTCCTTTGGACTGAAATTTGTTTGTTGGGACTGCATGTTCCATACTTCTTGCCTTTCTCATCGCTTCCTGTAAAGAAATAGGATCAAATGCCTTTATCCAACCTCTCAGTGGTTCGGATAGGCCCTCAATGAAAAGAACTATCAATCTATGCTCTGAAATGTTTGGCACCATGACTGCCAACCGCTGAAATTCACCAATGAAATACTCCAAGTTGCCTGTTTGTTTCAGCTGTGCTAAGTCCCGGAAGTAAATCTCTGGATCTTTCTTGTCAAATCTTTCAACCAACCTATCCACGAAGTCCTGGTATTCTGTCACTTGGTTATGCTGAAGTGTTACCATACCATGGTACCACCAATCATGTGCTATTCCCTCCAAATGCAAGGTGGCATATTTGATAGCTTCAATCTCTGTCATTGGCCTCAGTGCCAAAAATGTGTCAAGCTTATGAATCCAAGCTTGAGCTGTCATCTTACCACTCCCATCAAATGTACGCATAGTAAGCTTGCCTGTAGCCCTCTTCAGCTCACTATTTTGACCTCTAGGCCTCCTATCTTGTCTGAGTGACCTGTAATGCTCTCTCCTCTGATTTACAAAGCGTTCAAAGGTCATCCTCTCCTGAACCTGGGGAGCTAATAATTCCCATTCATCATTTGCAGCCATGAGTGCATCTGCGAATATGGGGTCTCCTGTCGCCTCCTCTACCGGAGCTTCTTCTGGCTCCTCCGGAACAAATGTAGGGCGTGTAGGCCTATCAGCTGTTCTGGAATGGGTCCGTTGTGGTCTCTGATTACCTGTAGCACTCCTGTTATCTCCTTGTTCTCCTGGCTCCCCATTTTGTCTAACAGGTGGGTTCATCCTTTCTACCATAGTAGTGAGTGTCTGTAATGCCTGTGCCATCTGCTGCTGCCCTGTAACCATAGCACGGTAGAATTCTCTGGTATCCTGATCATCATTATTCCTCCTGTTTCTAGGTGGACTACCATCATGCCTCTCTTCCATATTTCCTGTTTCCTGTAATTGTTCTCTTTCAATCAGAGCTCTCCTACGAGTATGGTACCTGTGTGGTCCAATTTCCGGTGGCTGCATATGACTCCCCAAACCCTCAGGATGGCAGGAATGAGGCTCTGATACCAATGTAAGAACCCCAAATAGGCTCTACGCTGATCACTGTTTGTTTCCCTGGGTGTAATAATTGTTTTTGGTTTGTTTTGAATGTTTTAAGCTGTTTTTGGGTTTTTGAGTTGATGAAAAGAAAATACAAATATTGAAAACTAATCTACCTCAAATTATAACTCAAATCTGATTATAATGCTAATCAAATTCATTTATTCAGATGGCTCCTAATGTTTGTACAATACTTATTAAAAAACATCATCATTAATAGTTGAAAAAACCTGATTTTTGTCTCCGATACGCAACCACGCTGCTGGTTGCTTCCTCCTTGGGCAGCGCCTATCAAAAACCGCAATATTAAAACTCTGATTTTTAATTCACTGTAGCGCTGTACTGTTCACAGCACTGTAGCTGCTGTTATAACCCCTTCCAACCTGTAAACAGATTCATCCACTTTTTCCCTACTGAAACACAATATTGACTCCAGAATGAAGTCAACTCACAGGCAAAATTCAAGTGATATTTCACACCCTCAAATTGCATCAACTCTGAAGATACTACGTTCTCCACAGTCTGAATTCTTCTTAAACTTGTAGAAACCCTTGTTGCCACAACTTCAAGAAATTTCACAAGGCAAAGTTTTTAAGCAATTCTCATAACCTGCTCTTGAAGGAAGACAAGGTTTGTTTATAAGGACTCCTCAACTCCAGAATGAGTCTCCACGCTCAATGTGGGATAAAAGATATAATAATAACATAAAAAATGTTATTACATTAAAACTTAGAAAACCCCTTTTAATTTTTCCATAAGCTTGGACCCACAATTAATTGAAACGATGGCCCCTTTTATGATATCATGACCCTCACTTAAGTTATATATTATAACTTAACAATATAGGCTCAAAACCAATAATGTTTATTTTAACTAAATAAACATTGATATCTCCATTATTACTCAACATTTTTGAATGTCATTTGGACTGGGAGCTAACATGATAGAACTTCATATGACCATACCCCTTTTCTAAAAATAGCAGGGGTCTATCTTTATAACTCCAAAACTGCTAAAAATAGCCTGACCAAGCCAAACTCAAAGGAAAACTCATCATAAACAAACTCTGGCAACCCAGAAGAGTACTCTACTCTGGTCCTTGGAGGATCTCCACACCAAGGTGACCCTCTATCCAATCTTATTAGCCTACGAGGGTCTCTGATAGGCTAATCACCAGCTAAAGTGATGTCTCTAGCTAGAAGGGGACATCACAATACGGTTCTCCTATAGATACGTCTCTTCAAGGGATTGTTGATCAGGATTCTAGTCAAATATATATTATATGGGTGGGGACCAGGATGAAGATATTTGTTGTGGGGTTTTGTTTTGGTGATATTCTAACTCCTACATCATTAGCACAAGTTTTGAATGCTATACTGCAAGTTATGATGATGTTAGTGGTATGCAATAGGTTCAATGTTAACATGGGTGTCGCATACTACTTCATTTGGGATCCAGGGGGAGGTTGGAGTTCATTGTGTGGATGGATTGCTTGAGGACAAGCAATTTCAGGGAGCGCAGATTGTAATGTTCCCCATGTTTTAGACCCTCAGTGGAGTTCTTAGCTTTTCATTCTCCGAAGGCTAAGTGGAGAAATAAAGAGAAATAAATTAAATTAAAGTCAATAAATAAATAAATCTAAAGGTGACTTAATATTTAATTAAGTTAAGTTTCTAAAAGCATAAATAATTATTGTATTGGAAAGGGAGAAGCTTCTAGAGAGTGCATTTTCTAGAAGCACAACTAATTATTGTATTGGAAAGAGGAAAGCTTCTAGAGAGTGCAATTAAATAATATTTTATTTCCTTCTAGAAGGGTGAAGAAAAAGAATAAATAGAGGCGAGAGTTTCATTGTTAGGCATCCGACTAGTGTCAATTGCATTTGTATAAACTTGAGAGAAGAAACTAAGGGTTTTTGATTTCAGTTAGTCATTGGAGAGCGTTAATTCGTCAGTGTTGAAACCATTTGAGGTGGTGAAATATCCACTGAATTTGGCATTCAAGAGAGCTTCATTCTGGAGTTCTATTTGTGCTTAAATTGGAGAATACATTTATTGTTGGCTGCTACAGTGACATGAACAGTGTCATGAATATTGTCGTCAACAGTAACCACGCTACAGTACTTGGCTTGATTATGATTGCAATTTCATCTCCTTCATTGGGCGATTTGTATATTAGGTTCTACAATCAATTTGCATAATTTAAATTGGTCATTTGGCATAGTAAATGTAGCTATCATAAGTTGCTATAAATGCACATTTTATATCAAATTTATAATGTCATTTCTACTCTGTTTTTTTTTTGGGGTTGCAAAGCCAAGAGCCTTGGAATATTATGTTAAGCATTGAATTAGAAAATATCTCACTAAAGGAGTGATAAGTTGTAGGTCTATATATTTGATGTAATGTGCATATTTATATCTTCCATGATTGACATAATAGTATGCATGCCAAGTGTTTGACAAAATACCAATTGGTTGTAAGTGCACATTTTTCATTTAAGATTCATCTATATGCAATTGAAAAGCCAAAAGAGAATTGCATATGCATTTAGTTCTTTCCTTAGATATGTTAGTAATCAATTACAGACTTTTAGATTCCCTTTGATATCATTTCAAGCAAGCATAATCAGTTTGAAATTCAAAAACAACAAGCATAGAGATCGTATTGGAAGTGTTTGACAATTTTTCTTGACCTACAAATCAACAAGTTGAGGTTCAAATTGACAAGGGATACTACAGTGGTATCAGAGCTTGCTTGCAAAGTGTTTGAGAAAATGTCAAACAACTGAGCTAAAGAAGAAATTGATGTTTGACGAAGTTATAACCGATTGGGGTTATTATGGTGGTATCAGAGCCTGCTTGCAAAGTGTTTGACAAAATGTCAAACAATTGAATTTGAGAAGGATTTGGTGTTTCATGAAGTTATAACTGGGTGGGGTTATTACATGTAGGTATATCTCACTATTCAATTATTATCAACCCACATTTTTTATCTCGACCTTGTAGGTAATCCTTGATGAATCTCAATGTGGTTGCTATATCATTGATCAATCTTTGTTTATCAGAGTCAGATAGTTTTGCCTAGTTTGGGCTTATAACAAACTTCTATAAAGAATTCCATTCTATTTTCATAACAAATTACTTGTCTCTATGGGAGTGCCTCCTCTTATCTTAAAGGCATATAAAAGATGTGTAAGTATTGCTCTATATTGGAAATCTTTCCAACTTAAATCAAAATACTAATAAGAATAATCTTTCAGCATGAATCAGATAATTCAGATTCTTAAGCATGCTTTTAGACATTCAGACTTAAATAAATAAGATAGCCCATTTGGACTTGGCTCTATTTCTAATATCAATGATTCTTCAATAATTCCAAGCTAAAGTTTCAAAGCCCTATCATATGGCCGATTAAAAATTAGAAGTGCATAAATAATGCATGACCTGGTAAAGGAATCATCTCTTCCTTAATGCAAATGTGAAGCTGTAATTCTTGGTGCAGCTCCTTGCCTGTAGTTTCCTAGCATTGGCTGGTAATTGGAAACAAGACAAATAGTCTCACAACACTATGGCACAACCGCAAAACATAAAGAGTATGAATGAAATTTCCAGGTAATGATTTATGGCATTGTAGGTATGCAATCTCAAGGCAATGATTTATGGTATTGCTTGTACCAATCACGGATAAAGCAAAATGATGTATGAAGCAATCTTAATATGATAAATGGTACTGTATATGCAGTGGTAGATGGCAATTGTATTTGTAGAAGGAAAATCTAATGCAAGGTTGTGATGGAAGCAAGTGCAAATAGAGCATACAAAGAGAAAATGCAAAAGGGATCTTTTTGGGAGAATTGTTATCACTTGGTATCAAAAGCCGTCACATATAATGAGCCTGTCTCTTGCAACAATTGCATGCTCGGTTACGAGCAAGAAGAAAAATGGGTGGCATTAGAAAGAGTTACATTCAAGAGCCTTCAAGGTTCGATGATACGTATGGAAACACAAATATAAATAAGGCATGATGAGAAAATATAGCCGCTTGGAAATTATAAAGGCTGATGATATAAAATAATATTAAAAACATTGCCAATGTTGGAAATAATATTTTTACTCCATATGTTTATCATAATGATCCTTTATTAATATATATAACAATTGTTCTTAGCTTGATTTATGGTTAGTAATTTCTTTTAATATATATATATATCTAATTAGCTCACGGTGATCACTTGGTATAACCCCTACTTGCCTAGCCCGGTTTTCCCTTGACTAAGGTGGTTTAGGACCCATACCTATTAGCTCAATAGTAGGCAGTGCCCTCATGCCCTTCCTTTTTCTGGCAATGCTTCCCCTCTTCGTCATATCCCTACAAAGAATTTTATCAAGGTAATCACATATATCCAAGTTTCTTAATCAAAATCAAATAATCATATTAGCTAAACCACTTGCCTTTCGTATAACATCATAACAAAACCATTATTCCAAGTTCCCATGAAATTATAACGAACAACCAACACTCTCATTTCTTATGAAACCATAACGATTAACTAACTTAACATCGTATGAGGTCTCAATGGCTATAAGGATTTTTTATAATTAAGCAAAAATAGGGATGTAACATACTGTCCCCCTTGTGTTTCATCGTCTTCGATGAACATTTGCAATTTAAAACATTTGAAAGAATATTCGAAATACAAGGTGTGTGTGTATATATATATAGCATCAAGAAATCATCTCATTCCAGTTTGAATCACAATACAAGACGAAATCAAAATCAAAGCCTACCATTCCCTTATTTGAATGCTTTGTGAAAAAAATGCTTACATAATACTATAAGATCAAAATTAAAACACACACACAAACTCATTTGTGCATGGTATAATTAATGGGGGAGAGTATTCAAATGAAGATTGATGTAGATGGGAAGTATTCAAACAGTTACTTTTAGTTGATGTTTTGAGGAGATAGTCGGGTTGATGGTTTTGCATCATATGTTGTCATCAATGCCAAAGGTGGAGATTATTAGCATGTTGGGGAGATTGTTGAGCATATACCAAAGGGGGCGACTGTTGAGTGGTTGACACTTGGGTTGATTGCTTATGTGTTGCATTCATGACTTGGTTTGTCATTGATGTTAACATATATGTATTCTGATATGTGATAGACAAAGTTCTAGTATATCGCAAAGGTAGATAAGATCAACAATGTTAGGGTAGAGAGATAAGCTATGCGAGCTTTGATTCGTGTTCATGTATGTGTTCAAATGTTACATTTGTGTTCACTCACATTAGTATGAAGATTTGGATGAGTTACAGTTGATTTAGTGAAGACTGGTTGAAGGCCAGTGTGCGGGAAACAATTTACTGGTAATTCAATTGTATCTGTTGAGCGAGATGGAATGAAGGTAAGAGATCTTAGATTGTGGTTGAAGACATGTTCGTGATAGCAAATGTTGGAGATCATTTTTTGGGATCGTTGAAGTGTAACATGTGACATGTTCATTGGCAGTTGACTCTTGTGATGGGGTTTATTTTGGAAGTTGTGAAGTGTATTGTAGCAACCTTATTTTGATATCATATTGAGGTCCTATATTACTCATTGTATATTGGTAACGCCCTCATAGGCCGACTCAAAGTTATTAGGACAAGGTATAAATGAAAGGTTGTTTCCTTGAGTTGTAGAGTGTGTGTGTGGTTTTTGAGACTACAATTGAATGGTGATCCTTTCTGTGACCTTCAAGAGAGCATTTCACAGTTTGCGGCTTTGGGTGATATTATTATTCTTGGAGACTTCAATGCTCGAACCAGGGATCTTCAGACTCCTTTGCATGATCATGGTTTTGATTCGAATTGCACTTCTGAGTTAGACCCAACTAGTATGGGACTTCAACGCACCTCGGAGGATGTTCTTGGACCACTCTCAGGGTATGGATGTCACCTCCTCCAGCAATGTGAGTCTTTTGGGTTGTTGATTCTGAACAATTTATCCTTCCGTCCTGGATCGGACCTCGTCACCTACTGGCCACACTGTGGTGGTGCGAGTGTTGTTGACTATGTCATTTCCTCTCCTTCATTTCTTCCATTCGTAGTTTCACCATTTCGCATCTCCCCTTGGTTGATCATGCTCTTCTTAGCATTTCTATTTGTGTTCCACCCCACCTGTCACACTCTTCCCAGTCTTCTCACTGCTCAATTGATACCCTCTCCCTTCCTACTTGCTTTCATTAACCTGAGAGCGATGGTGAGCTCTTTACTTACCACCTTAAGAAACTCCTTACACCTGCTAGTTTTAGTGAGTCACTTGCTACCTCTGACATGTTTGATTCACTTGCCTTTGTCATCTGGGATTCTGCTCTCCTTTCCATTCCTCATCATCCCCCTCCCTCTCTCAGAGCTAAGGGTCAGAATACTTGTCCTATAAATAAATGGTTTGATACTGATTGCAAAGCTTTCCATCGTTTGTTCGCGTTGCCTTTGAGACTTAGTCTCCTGCCGTCACCCATCTGTGCCTTTCGTGCCTCCGTTTTCTTCACCACAAGAAACGTTCTTTTGCCTCTTTTCAATGTAGAACCCTTTTCTCCACGCTTATCCAGAATCCCCAGATCTTTTGGCATACCCTTTTCCCTCGGTGCTCCCCCCCATCCTCCACTCTCGACTACCAATCTCTGACCTCCCATATCATTATGCTCTACAACATTCCTAAGCAGCCACCTCTTCACTCCACTCTACCTCAATACTGTCGTTTGTTCACCTACTCCAGTATTATTGAGGCCATCAGATCTTTGAGATGCAGCAGATGAAGAGGGTTTCCACGCAGAACTTTTCAAACTTGGTGCTTCGGTTCTTGAATCTTATCTTCCTACACTCTTTAATAGAGTGGTTTGCACTGGGTTTCCTAAGTCCTAGTCTAGACATGTGGTTTACCCTATATACAAGTCTCGACCTGCTTCCGTTCTGGGTAACTTTAGGACTATGTGATAGGACATACTTTTGCCAAACTTTATGCCACTTCTCTAAGCACCATGTTATCTAGTGAGCTTGATAGAAGAGGTTGTAGAGCTAAAGGGAAAGCTAGTTTTCGGGCAAACTATCAAACTATGGAACATGTATTCACGCTATGGGTTATCATCGAGGAGGCTAGGCATAGGTCCCAGAAGGTCTATTGTTGTTTTGTGGACTTTCGTAAGGCTTTCGATTTTGTTCCTAGGTTGGCCTTATTTCAGAGACTGCGTGAAATTGGGATCTCAGATATGTTGCAGACTGCCATTATGAGGCTTGATGAGAGGGTAACCGGTAGGCTTAGAACTCTGGAGGGATTTTCTGTTTCGATTCAGAGCACCATTGGGGTGAAACAGGGCTGCCCTCTTTCTCCTATACTGTTTAGTTTGTATATTGATGAGTTGGAGGATTTCCTTGTGTACTCCTCTCAACTGGTAGATCGGTGCTATTTACATTAGGTCTTGATCTCCATTCTCCTTTTTGCTGATGATGTGGTTCTCTTGGCCTCTTCCCTTGACAACTTGCAAAGACTTCTTGATGGTCTGGCTTCTTTTTGTGATCAGCGGCAGCTTGTGGTCAATCTATCTAAGACTCGGGTCATGGTATTTAAAAGTTTAAAGACCTCTCATCTCCATTTCTTCTTTCAGGGTCAGGAGGTTGAGATTACTTCCTTTATATGTATCTCAATGTGAAGTTCTCAGGGCTATGCTTTAGCATGAGACTAGCTATTTAGTCCAGAGTTAGTAAGGGCATAGGTTCCCTGGCTTTTTTGGAAAGACAATGCTTCAGGCATCATTTTTCAGGATATTTTGTCCAAGTTATCCCTTTTCGACTCCTTGGTTCGTCCGACAATTCTCTATGGCTAGGTTGTTTGGGGGCCTTCTCTTCTTGCTTCTGATTGGGCTTCTATTGAGTGGGTCCAAACGTTGATGTTACGGCGTATCATAAGATGTCACAGACTCACCCCTCACAGCATTGTCTTAGCTGAGTTTGGAGCTCATCCTCTCAAACTTGCAGCCATTTTTGACTTGATTTGGTTTCTTCATCAGCTTTGTGGTTTTATGGAGGCGGGTGTTGACCGGCACAGATACTCTTATCTAGCATATTGTTCTTCTGTTGAGATTATGAGATTTGACACCTCTACTAGGTCTCCTTGTTGGTATGCCCAGGCCACCTCTTTGTTGGGTTCGATTGGTATTCAGATAGATCATCTTCCTCCTTACCAGTTTTCTCTTGATGCTCCTACTCATCTTCTCCCCTCATGTCAGAAGTTGAACGAGCATGTCAGATAGGATATCTATCAACAGTACATTACCACTATCTTGAGTAATCCCCTGGGAGGTCTGCGACCTAAGATGGCCTTCTATGTAGAGCATTTTCTTGAGATTCAGGATGGTATTATTGTTAGCCCTGCTAATCTCTATCGGCTCTGGAATCATGCCTTACGGTTTTCTATAGGCTCTTTCAAAGTTGGTTCTCACCACCTTAGGGCTCGGACCGATCACCATATGAATTGGGCTGATAGGATATGTCAGTTGTGTACTTTGGCAGAGGTTGAGACTGAGATCCACTTCATTTTTCGATGTCCTCTTTACTATGAGATCAGAGGGAGATTTTATTGCCTTTTCAAAGATTGTTCTTCTCTTTCAATGTTCTTCAGCTATATTGATCAGCAATGTCTTGCACTATATCTTTAGGAGGTCACCCACCTTTGGGAGATTACCTTGTAGTCTTCTACACCTCAGAGGCGTACTTTAGACCAGCTCATTACGGCCTTTTCTCTCTCTTATCTCCTCCGCCGGGTTTGAAAAGGCCTTCCAATACTTCTCATTCCAGATCGGTTAGACACTGCACCAATCTCTCCAGGCAGCGATAGTCGTACAACAATTCTACATGGCATTCTAAAACTATGGATCATTCACGGGTTTACCCCTCTATTACTGATTTCTTTGTGACAAGGAAGGGCCCTTAGTCCTTACCTTGCCTTCTCTCTTGTTTCGTTTCTTGCTTTTGTTTCTTCTCAGTCACCGTTTGGTGCTTCTGCTTTGGCCGGCTCTTCTGTTTGCATGCTCAGTCCTATAAACCTTGTCAGCTTCTCGTGGACATTAATATTATTATCTTATCTTATCTTATCAGCCAGCAAACGCAAGGAATTATGCTACGAAGAGAAATCAGGTTTCATCATTGTTTAAACATTGGAAATTTGGTTCATGATACTGTCTTTCTTTTCTCTAATTAAATAATAAGTAATTTTGAAATTGAATGGTTAGACAGTGTTTGCTACGTGCCTATGATATCTACTGGAATTTGTGGATCGCTAAGTTATAGCACAAATAGTGACTCTAGTATTCAAACTGTTTAAAATTCAACACAAATGTTCTAAATGCAAAGCAATAAATAAAGCTACAAGGAAGATTTGTCATTATGGTGATTTTGAGCTGGCTTTCCAAGTGTTTGACGGAATGTCGAGTATCTAGCCAATAAAGAATTAGTGTTTGTTTGAGCTATAACCAGTCAAGGTTTTTACATGCCTCCATACAAGCATTTGTCAAACAATGGGAATGCAACATTGGTTATTCTTCCCCACATAATGTAAGGTTCCCAGTAACTCCATTGTTTATAGGGGTTTCAGTCACCAACAAGTCCAATGTTAATAAGCATGCATATATCGGCCCCTTCAAATGATTTATCCTTTGACTAACTCAAATTGATTCTTCAAGCCTCTAATCCTCATGATTGCATCAATGTTGAATTTAGGTAATCATAAAAAACAACTTATGCAAGTCAATTGTTGAATACAATGCAAGAGTTCATCCTAAAATTAAAATAAAAATAAAAATTCAATGAGCTGCACCCTGCCCTAAATAATCTCACAGAAATCAATGAAGTTGTGAGTACCTCTCAGCTTAAGAATTATCCCTTCATATAGTCTTATAGTAACACAAGTTGCAGGATCCTAAGGTTTCATCAGAATACAGTATATGAACATCTCATCTTTGCATGAAAATGTTCTAGCACACAGAAATGTATCTTAGATATCCACCAAAGGCCAGAATCATACACAAAAAATTTGGGATTTCAATATTGACTACTATCATGAAATCATTGGGCATAACACACAGATCACAACATTTCAATAATAATTTCATTGAGTCATGTCTGACAAATCTTCAGCATGGCATGCTCCCAAGTCCCGACTCCTCACTCCTCCAAAACACGGCCCCAACATGAGTTTCAATGCTTTAATCTAGCTTTAACACAGTGACTCAAAATGTTCTGCAAAAAAAACAGTTCTGGCAACCTCTGTGTCATCAACAGTTTCAACTTTCTACCATAGCCACACATTTCTCAGTCTATGAAAGATAGTGGTGGTGTTTGTGATCTGTGGATGACAAATTTATTCCCGACCTGTAAACTTTTGTTCACTGCAATATTCTTATCTCAGAATTGTGTTTCAATTAATGGCTCGGATCTTCCGATAGTTCCAGTCCTTTCTGTGAACTGTCTTGTTGGGAATTTCAATCTTTATTCAGATAAGAGTTTATCAGAAAACAAAAATAATTATTCAGATTCCCAGAGTTCCGAATCTGCTTTGATGCCATGATAATGTAATAACACTGCTATGATATTGGTGTGTTCCAAATGCAGATTTAAATCTCATATAATATATATAACAATATATATAGGGTCCTCTATGCAGAGATGTACAGGGTCCTTTACCCTGAATTTGCAGCGAATATGGCAGTTGTCAGGCGAATTTAATGTGAATTAGCAGCGAATCGAATTCTGACTTTGCTGTTTGGAGAGAGAATGTGGTAACTTAGATAATACTCTAAATGCAAATAGCTATATATAAACAAAATCAGTGTTTGATAATTATAAAGAGTCGTGTCGTATATTTTATTTTATTTACGGACCAAAGAAACATAAGAATTCAACAAAAACAAAAATAATGTACTCTGTGTTGATATTTCCTATAATCTTGCAGTTTGAAACTATTAGAAATTATGAGTTGTGTCTTAATAACTAATTAAGTTGGAACCAACAAAAAGTTCAAAGATGAATGACTCACTCTTAGAGATGGACCCCATATTTACAAAGCAAGCTGCTCCATCTTTTAAGTAGCCTGGCAGCTGACTAAACGGGATTCCTTTCAACTTCGAAAGAAAGGGTAGTAGTAAGAACACAAATAAAGCCTGCAATAATTAATATATAGTTTAGAAGAATGCCAAATCTTATTTTTCAGAAATTCCAATCTATGAAGACTAGCTTTACACAAAACTGAGAAAACATAAAAGGACTGTAAATTTTTTGTATTGTATCCTAAACAATCTGCAATTATGTCATGCATTCTATGCTATCATGATTTAGAGAAATCAGCTGCAGAAAAATAATTTTAAAGCTAAATATAAATATACATCAATAATAGATAGTTCCTACCTGGAAGCCTGATCCAAATGAATTTACAACAAAAATATCAATTGATCCTGCCTGCATATGAAAGACCATTATTATCAACCCAGATAGACTATGACTTTTGGAATAAGTTTGAACACATTTTAGAAAATATACCATAATTATAATATCTGTACATAAAAGGAT
Organism: Cupressus sempervirens; assembly: GCA_028749045.1. Taxonomy (NCBI): domain Eukaryota; kingdom Viridiplantae; phylum Streptophyta; class Pinopsida; order Cupressales; family Cupressaceae; genus Cupressus; species Cupressus sempervirens. The sequence goes on from CM053787.1 coordinate 980,360,745, forward strand.
TATACCATGATGATGAACATCAAATGGGAATAAAACAGAATACGGTGATTCAACTTACAAGAACTTATATGTTGAATGCTAAACAAATATCTCAAAGAACAAAGCACATTAAAGCTAAGATGTATATGTTACTTGGAGATCACCAAACACACCTTTAGATGTTTGGCTGCATTGATGAAAACAGATTCCTGCAGGAGAAATATGTTACATTTTTTCGATCATTCCTCACAAATTTAACAAAAACAATTTAAGTACATTATCACCTTCAGAATTGATGCTCCAGCTTGAAATAAGGATGATGCTATCATCAAAAGTGGCCAAAACAACCCTGATTTCTCTAATATTTGACTTGTGCCAGCTCCACTAGCAACACAGGAAAAAGTCACCTTGTCAACAAATGGAACACTGGAAAAATACAGATATTTGTCTCAACGTGTAAACTCCATAAGCAACAATGACGAGGGACATTGTTACAAGCTTTTGCCAAGAAAAAATAATAAAAAATAATATCTGCCCCTAAGAGCCCATGTAAAAATAAAAAATCAGTCAAATAAAGCAAAAATATAATTGATGAGATAACAAAGAGTGTTGAATAAGTCATAAATCTTTTGTGACGTAAGTTTGCTTTGTAAAATACACACAAAGCTAGTAAACCACATCGTTATACATCCTGCAGGTTCAGACCATAACCAATCAAAATTATAGCAGAACCAAGAGTGTTGACCTACTGATTCTAAGTTTCACATTTTATTTTCCAGTAGTCTTTTGGTAAAATATTTGCAAGCAGAATACTCTTACTCATAGATGGACTACTTGCAGAGTAATCAGCGAGTTGCAAAAACTCGCCTAGGTTTTGGGCATGGTCAGTTCTTACCACTTTTACTTGCACCAAAAACTTACTGAGCTTTTGGCAAAAACTCAACGAGTCCGTCACTAAAACTCAGCCGCAGCTTTATATCAGCGCTTAAAGGGGGGAAACGGCTCCAATGAATTTTGTTTCTCATTTCTGCACATGCATTTTGCTGATAGGGGGGAAATATACTCTTCCAAACACTTGTAAACTTATTTCCATTGCAAATCATTCCTAAGTAGTTATCATGATAACCAAGATGAAAAGTCAGCATGTTGTTTTCAGGCTGTCTGAACTCTACATTGCAGTGTTAATACTGATCATGACTAGATGAGACAACCTCATATGTTGAGGTTTTGGAAATTGATTCTGTTGAAAAAGAGGAGTAAAAGTTATTGGATTCTCTTGCCCCACCTTCAGATGCAGATGCGCCTTGGAGGAACCTAGGAAGTGCATCACAGGGTTGTGCATGCCCTGTAGATGTGCTCTAGTGCATCTACACGGCATCCACATCCATGTGATGCACTTCCTCGGCACCTCCATGGGCATCTCTGCACATCCAAGGCCTAGGAGAAAAGTAAAACGTCAAAATTGACATTACCTTTGTGATTTTCAGTCTGTACCGAGAGGTTGATATGAAACATGAGATTTTTTCCATTACTCAGAAATGTCTGTAACTTCTATATGCTTTCAATTACCAGATTGAACTACCTCTGCCTCAAATTACTGCTCTTTGTATTCTTGATTTGCTAATGCTGAATATCACTAATTGTTATTCTCCAAGCCCATCTAGTACTCAATAAGGAAGTGTGATCTTTTGATGCTTGAAATATAATATTTGAATACTACCTCAAGTGTAAGACATTTCATAAAATATTTGGTGAGCACTACCAAACACTACTATCTCCTACTTGATCACTCGTTCTCTGGGTGTGATTTTGTTTATGTGTACTCAGTCAACGTGTATCCCTTCAATCCTAGCTTTTGTTGATAAGTTCCTATTTCTTGTCAACTATATAAGGTGTTGACTGTGTTCGCCGTCCTTAGAACTTGTCATTGATATTGATTAATTATACTCTTCATTGATTGTTTTGACTGCTTGGAATGACTGAGGTGATTACTTGTTGACTATGTTGTGCAAGACATTGTCTGATTGGTTACTTTGTCTTTCCTGTTCATTGAATCAATTTTTCTTGCATGGTAAATAGCATTTGGTGATTTGATGATATCCAAAAAGCTTAGTGTGCGAAATGCTTAAGTTGGGATAGTTGCCTTAGCATATATAAATGCATGCAAATGCCCCCCAAACAAATTTGCGCTCTTGATTCTCACACTTGCATCCGCATTGACATTGTCATCCGCAACATAGGATTTAACAATATTTTGACAAGCTTTGTTGAATCTTTCACTATTTTTTTTGAATAATCTCTATTTATTTTTAATTAAATAAGCCCTAAGTTGTTTTTACTTTTCAACTTTGAACGATGTCTATAATTATTTTGACTAATTTGCTTAATTGTTTAACTAGAATCTTAATTTTGTCTTTTCACTTTCTATGTGTAGGTTAACGGTTAACTTAATTCAATATGGCAGCTTCAAGGAATGATTGGCCACTAGAACCATGCCCATCTGGATATATAGGCACCCTTCCTAAAGGTGCTAGAGATGGGACTTGAAGGTATGCCTATGAAGAACTGGACTCAGGGATGATGATTTGAATTCAATGTGAAAAAGTAATTCATGGATGCATAAATTGCCTCAAATACCCCCATCCAAGCATTGATCAACATGACGCTAAAACCATAGAAGAAATAAAAAGAGAGGTTAATGTCATACTTGCAGTTAGGGAACATAAAAAATAGCAAACGGAGGCCAAAACTAGCTGTGAGAGAAGTCATAGCTCAATCTCAAGGTGCTTCAGTTAACATTTACAAAGAAGCAACATTTAAGGGCATAGTAGGCTCTCGTCATGGTTCACATATCCGCAAACTCAACACTCCCTTAGCCACCATTTTTGCTTCCTCTAGTAGAGTACCTATTGTTACATCACCATCAATGACACAACCTATATGTAGTTATTTTGTGCCCAGGAACATACCCAAAGCACAACCAACGTTAGAGGCTACTAGATGAAATAGGGAGGTACATGAGAAAAAAGACATTGCATGTGCTGAATTTGGTTACTTCAACAACATCCCTTTGAATGTGGCAAAGAGTCCTTATTGGCTAAATTTGGTCAATACAATGACAAATTTCAAGAATAATGTACAAGGCACCCCATCACAAGGATTTGCGTGGGAGGTTTGTAAATAGTCCACTTCATTTCATTTTAATTTTGTTTTCTTGTGTACTAAGACCTAATTTCACTTTGTTCTTGTAGGTTGCTCACAAATGCAGTTATAGGGCAAAGCAAGTGGTGGAGGACCAAAGAAAAGAATGGAGAAAATAAGACTACACCATTCTTTCCATTGGATGGACGGATGGAAAAAAATGCACCATAATTATTTTTTCAGTTGCTTGCAAGGATAGTGTGTTGTTCTTGAAATTGATTGATGTTTCCAAGAATGTGAAAAATGCAGAAAGATTACCTATAATGTTGGAGCACATTGTCATGGAGGTGGGAATAGAGAATGTGGTGCAAATCACCACAGATAATGCACAAGCATATGTGGCAGTAGCTATAATCCTCCAAGAAATGCACCCTACTCTTTTTCAGACACCTTGTACAACACCAATCCTTGACAATCTTTTGGAAGACATAGGAAAACTTGATTGGGTGATTCAAGGAGGATCACATAATATATTTACAGTCACTCTTCCATTCTACGTGTGATGAGAGAGCACACTCAAGGGAAAAATTTGGTGAGATCCGACGTCACAAGGTTTGCAGCAACTTTCTTGACATTGAAAAGTATTCTTGGAGCATTGATTTCTTGGAAACAAATGTTTGCAAGTAACACATGGCTAGACTCAACTAATTCAAAGGTTGAAGGAGAGGAGGTCATTTACATAGTCTCAACAACCATTTTGTACAAAAGGCTATAGAGATAGTGAAGGTAACTTCAAAACTTGAATTTTTAATTATTTTTTATTTTGTCTCTCATTATTAATTTGTAACTTCATTAATTAATCATTTTGTAATTTGTATTTTTCAATTGTAGATGTTCGTGGTTAGAGTTTTTTGCTTGGTAGATGGGGATCAAACCCTAAAGAGGTATATTTATGAGGTCGTGGATAGGGCCAAGTAGTCTATAAAAAATTACTACAAGGGGGATAGACTCAAAACTGATCCCATCTAGGATATTATCGATATGTGGAACAATCAGCCCCACCAACCCATTCATGTAGCAGGGTACTTCCTCAACCCCTATTAAGTTGGAGAAATGTTACATAGATCCTAATGGAGAGTTCATGGAGGGCCTCAATAAATGCATTCAAAGGATGATACCCTATGTTACATCCCAAAATTTTGACCTAAATAAAATAAGTTATAGCCGTTGAGATGATTAGTTAAAGCTATCATTGTCTTGATCATGTGAAAAGGGAAGTTATAGTTAACCATTTATTTCATGTGGAAATGGTTGTTATAATGGAATTAGTTAATTGTTATCATGTTTACTTGTTTATTGATAATGGTAGTTAGTTGTTGTTACAATTATCAATGATATATTCTAATATTTGATTTAACTGGTAGAGCTTGCTATTATTGTGGAAATGTTGCACTGGTGGTTCCAGGAGCAGATGAAGATAAGAAAGCATTGCTAAATGGGTGTCAAGGAATGGGGCACTATCCTAGTTCATTGTTTGATTGCCGGGTATGACCTCTAACTACCTTGATAAGGATTTAGCGACTTCACAATAGAGATTGGACAATCATGAGCTACTTGGGCAAACATATAAAAACAATCATTATCTAAAATTCTTGTTCAAAACCATTACCTTTGTTGCTTGGTCATGCCGTCTATACTTCTTTTTATTATCACAAATATATTTTTGCATATATACATATACATATTATATATATGATGCCACCATGACACTAGGATGATATCTATAAATCATACTTATTAATATGTGTATATATACATGTGCGTATACAAAGAGGATATGATGTTAGAAATAAACCAAATTTTTCTGAACTACACACGTATATAGATATACGTATATTTATAGGTGCGACTTTAGATATAATAAAGAGCATGATGAAATCATATATTTAAAATAATTAAAAACTTATATATATATATATATGTGCACATATATAAATATTTGGAGAAAAGGATCTTTTAATAATTTAAAACTTATTATCTCTTCATGAGAGGCAACCATGTACACTTGGTGCCACCATTCAAATTCGGTAACCTTGAAACTAAAGATCTTTGAAACTATCATCTTGAGCAACGCAGGTGATTAAGGCTACGACTTGTTTGAGCCGATGGAAAAAGATATATTTATTGAACGTCTGCTATCAGACGAGATATGACCTTCATCTCACAGGAAATAAATTCTTCTTCTTATTCTTGGGCTGCCTGGTTTCATCTTAACTCTTTTAGCCACCATCAAGAATCGGGCATCAAGTCGTGCAGCTTGGAAGCATCGGTCTCCTTGGAATAATCATTACCAATCAGGTTATGTTCTAAGTCCTTTGTATTTCAATTTCACTATGGCTTGCTTTTGTTTTGTAGCTCTACAACTTTTCTATCAACCATTTAAAGGCTTGATATGCAAAGAGCCCGAATTTACTGTTACTTGCTTTCCTCTTTGTCATACAAATTCCTTCTTAGAAGAATACTGTAATTTAAGTCTGGTAACCGAAACAGAATACATCATTGCACATGATAGTGCTCACTGTACATCCGTTGATAGATAGCAATCCATGATCATTGTGAGGATTTATATAAAAATGTGATTACATTCTCCAAGGACTCACCCTGGCTGGTACAGCCAATGAAGGAGGGTGGAGAGCGAATCCCTGCAAGGGAAAAGTAATAGAAATCAGAACTTCAATGTATAAACATGGTAAACTATATGATGATTTCTAAAAGAACATCCTAGTTAGCTCATGTTTGTCCAATATGTACCTTGTTGTCAAGTCGAGCGGTGGTGATCGAGTATTAGAAACTCATCTAAATCCTTGGCTAAGGTTGTTTAGAGGCATGCTTGCCTAATTTGATTCCTTTTTGAATCGTTATAGAAATCAGTTTAGTTAGTTGTTTCAGTTTTGAAAGTTCATTCAGTTATCATCACATGAAATAGGTTGTAATCGATGTTACTTTGGAAATATAGTTAAGATGTATTTGCTTTCCTAACAGTTTTACATCCTTCCGGTTAATTGTACAAGTTATGAGCTTCAGAATTAAATATGTATTTTCAGTCTAGTAAATTGGTATGTAACACCTAAGGCTAGGGAGAGAGACCTCATTGTGGAAGAACACTAAAACTACGAAGCTATTCTCTTCAGAGTTGGCAAAGAGAGGAAGAGCTACTAAAACCCAAAGTACAACATTTTCCATTTGGATTTGGGGTTTAAAGAAATTGATAAATTGATTAAATATGTTTTCACTTTTCACTTTTCTCTTTTCTTTATAACTCTTCAAATTTTATTTTGCAGATGCTTGGTGAAAAAGTTGAGGTAAAAATGCCCTAGATCTCAAAACAATTGCCCTTAGTATTTAATGTCACCCTTGTAGTGCATCTAGTTGTGAGGACAATCAAAGCTTGCTTGAGGTCATCCACACAAAGAAAAGGAAAAAGTTAGCTCAAAAATGTTTCAATGGCCTTGTCTTTGTGCAATATAATCTTCAATTGCATGTAAGGAACAGGAAGCAGAAATTGGTCCAATTGATTTGAATGATATAGATCCTTATAGAGATTGGACATAATAGGAGAAGCCTCCATTGTTTCCAAAGAACGATGTCAATGATTTGGAGAGGCAAGCTACGAAGGAGGAAGGGGGTGGAATTGGTTTCACACTAGATGACATTGAGAAGAATGAGTCGAATGCAAGAAGCTAGAGGCAAAGCTACATCCACGATGGAGGATGAGCCACAAACTGAGTCAGACGTACCGAGCGAGGAGCTATAGTGTAGACTTCTTGGATTAGACCCCCAATTTGTACTTCTCCCTTAGTTTTTATTAGAGATGGTAAGAGGAAGATTTAATTGTCATGATGAATTTAATTTCAATTTTACAAAAACAATCTACTATTTTGCTTACAGCCATGAGCATTCCTCATGAGAATACAATTTTATATCCACTTTGCGCTTAAATATATCTAGACTCAGCTTGTTTCTTTTGAGTTCTCATTTATTAACTCATTGGATGCATCTTCTCAATGAATTTTGCAAAAACAAATGCATTTCTAATTAAATTTTTTTTTTAAGTTTCCATAGTTTTTGCCAAGTTTTTGCTGAGAATTGGTTGAGTTTTTCCCAAAAAAGAATCAGGCGTTTGTGAGTTTTTCGATTTGGTGAATTTTCCTTCTATACCCTTACTAATGCTTTAAATAAAATGTCAACTGCAGTTCCCTTTCATGCTTCTTTCTTCGTAAATGAAGAGACTTTGACATAATAGTCTAATGCATTGAAAATAAATTGGTCCACATTTCCTTAATTTTACAAAGAACATTTAGAACTAAGTTTCTAAACAGAAAAAGGAATCCATGATTATAAATTTTAAAACCATAACATGCTTCAAAACAGATTCTTCCATATTGATGCAATGTCTCTTCTTACCAAAACAGATCAACACTTTCACATATCGTCAATGTTTAAAGAAAAAATCTTCGAATGAGAATTTGAATATGTATTAATAAAGCTCAAATTTAAGACGATAAGGCATCGACTTCAACAATACATGAACAGTGACAGTACCAAGAGAGGTTATAAAGTAACAAACCAGAACTCTATTTAAATATTGACCAATAATTTTGCAGTTTGAGAAGAAACAGATTCAAGGATAAAAAATTATACCTTGAAACAGCCATGATCACACCTGCAGCTACAAGTAAACAGCCAAAGAGCTGACTCACAGTATAACGCCTTCCTAAAAGAAGGACAGAAAAAATGAGCTGCCACACCAGAAATGTCTGCACTGAAACATATGAATTTAGCAAGAAATAGCTACAATAAGTGTTGGTCTTTCATCTTTCACCAAATGCATTGGCATCATACAATAGCCCAAGTAGCAAAACTTCAGAAATTATTTCTTGAGGAAAATTGATTTATTATCGACTTAGCATATTTAATCATGAAAAATTTTAGAAACTAGTTCATTCATCCTACTGAACATATATAACATGCGAAACAGATCCACTCTAATATACATAAATCAGATATTGATTAAGTATCCTCCAAGTGTTCCCTGCATGAATAGGCCACATATACTGCAAACAAATGACAGAGAAATAATAATAGAAAATAGCAACTTAAAACAAAACATGCTTTTATTGGAAGAAGTTAAAAGCAAACCTAAGCTCTCAATATGTACAGTTTAAAATCATGGTCATATGATTTTTTGAATTTAAAAAAAAAAAGCAATTTTCTTGGAACAATGGGATTTAATTTAAGGTTGTAGGGCATAATAATACAATGATGTAATTAAAGATAGTTAGTTTGGGGTTGGGCAGTTTGGTAGCGAGGGGATGTGTCAGTTGGTCTTCCTAACCAACCAACCTCTATTTAAGAACATTGGAACATGAATGATGTACTTGTTGTTTGTGGTAATCAATAAAATATACTGGTTCTCTCACCAACTTTGGAACATATGATATTGTTATTAAATGCTTTGTTGATTCTAGCACATTTGAATGTATGCTTTCTTATTCTGGTTGGTAACTGTTCTAAATTTTGGCGTTGTTGCCTAAGTTCGATCTTGGAGGTCATAGATTAGACAGAATGGAGTAATGGGTAGACCATTCCTACCACGGATACAAGTTAAAAACAATGATGCAAAAGAGGAGGAAATAACAAGAGAGGAACAAGTGACACGAGATCTAGTGGTAGCATGGGAAGTCTTTGTCGACCAATACGTGCAAAAGGAAGCCCAAGAGAGAGGAGTTCCAGAAAGCATGGCATGGGACGAACTTTCAATACCACCAACGGCATACGATCTTCTTGGACAAATTCCTCGACTGCTGGTACGAAACTTGGTACATGTGGAAGAAGAAAGAGCCGAAGTACAAAGAGTGGAGAAGGGAACAAGTGCTCCAACAACTAGCCGAAAGAAGTTTACACAAGAACTTCAGTAGCAAGGAAATCCAAGGAGGACAAACAGGAAAAAGAATAATTCCTGCCCCTACTTCCAAATAAGGACCCAAGGCAAGTACAAGAAGAAACTAGAGGGGGGGAAGCCTTGTGATGACTCTTACAAAATAGGGAACAGGAAGAAAGGTTCTGCCACTTAGGAGAACTTGTTAATCACTCCCAAGATACAAATCAACTTGAAGAGAATTTATTTGAAAATACAATAAAGGGCGTCGCCAATTTGGCAATCTCAAAAGGAGGGAGGAAGGAGGGGTGGATGGACCTCAAGACCCTGACACAAGGGGAACACCGTTATACTTAGGAACAAAGCTCTAGTCACAGAGAGGAGGAACTAGAGGGAGAAGAAGTCTCTAGACCAAGCACCCAAGAAACTCTCTCGACAAGAGGGAATACAATCCTGGCAAGAGGGAACATAATCCTCGCACGAAGGAACACAACCCCGATAGGAAGAAATAGTCAAAGGAGCGAGAAAAGGATGGCCATAGAAAAGCAAAAACTTCCAAGATTCACAAACGGAACAAAAGACCCTACAAGACATTGTAAAGCCTACATAACTATATGGTAGGTGAATGGAGAAATGACACCGATGAATGGTTAAAGGCATTTCTTGGAACTCTATGGGGTATGGCTATTGATTGGTACACAAACTTGGAGGCTGGGAAGAAGGCCACATGGAAGGATCTTTGCATAACTTTCAAACAAGAATTCAGGCTCTTACGGAATGATGATAAGATCATAACGGAGATGTTCAATTCAAGAAAAGGGAAAAATGGATGTGTAAGACAATATAGTAGGAGGTTGAAGGAGTTGATAGGGAAATTGGATAACAAATTCACAGATGGGCTAAAGAAAAGGTAGTTTATTGAAGGGTTGATCCTGTCCCTACAAAGAAAAATAAAATTGTCCCACATCATCATTTGCTGATGCGTCTACTTGCGCGATGTATATAGAGAGTGAAAGCAAAACCTCTAAAGGAAGGAGGCATATATATTCGAGCGAAAGTTTTGAAGAAAGTGGGGATTAGTCTAAAACCATCCAAGCATTGCAAAAAGACATGAAGATGATGAAGGAAATAACAGAATGCAAGGAGGGAAAAAGAGAAGGAAAAGAACAATGGTGTACATACTGTGAAAAGGAAGGACACACGGAGAACACTTATCCCAGAAAGGCATTCTATGCCATATGTCAGGTAATGGAGCACTCCATCAAGGATTGTTCCTAAAACTCGAAGGCATTCAATGTCCAAGTATTTTTCACTCAAGGAGAACCATGCACACCTCCCTCTACTCCTTATGCAACACAAACATGGAATCATCACCTGGAGGGCAGTCGAATTCAATACGACTCTAGGGGATGACCCATGATAAAATGTAGGAGATGTAACAAATGGAGACATTTTGCCTATGATTGTAAGAGTGGATGACAGAGTGGGGGGATTCTCTACAAATGTTGCATACTAGGTAATCACAAGGATGCTAATTGCCCAAAAAAGAAAAGTGTGAGCATGTTGGAGGCAGCAAAATCAAAAGAGGAAGCATTATCCATCACTCAGATGCAAGCTAGAAAACTCACATATCTAGATGTAGGTACAGAAAAGGAGAGATTGGACGAAGCCAAGAAGGAGATCCAATATTTCATGGGTAAGGAAGGAAAGGTAAGTACTGCTAAAATTCCCTCCATCAAATACATCTTGGAAACTAACATCAAGAAGCAAGTCTTGGAGACTATTGTACCAGTAAAGATTGGGGATCTATCGGAGACCCTACTGCACTTGAGGGTGGCTATAGCACACGGAACCAGTACGAAGGAGGAATCACTGAAGGAAGAAGTAAAAGAATGGAAAGACAATAACTTTGCTATCTACTAAAGGGATGGGAAGGACACTGACGGTGGTGGAGATGGAGATTATGGCGTGCAAATTGACCAATAGTATTGTAGATGGAGGCTCAGGTGTTAATGTCCACCCTGAAGAAACTTGGAAGGCTCTCAGAAAACCAACCCTTTGGCCACCCACTTTCCAGTTGGTAGGAGCGAACCAATACATCAAGCCCATTGGGACCTTAACGGGACAAAAAGTGGTGATTGGGACACAATAGTTTTTCTTGGGTTTTGTAGTTATTTCCTTGGAGAAGAAGGGTTACGATGCATTATTGGAAGAGGATGGCTAATCTCAACAAAGGAAATCACAACTAGAAGTAAAACACCCTTTTCATTGAAGTAGATGGTCTGAAATGCATGATTGACTTAAGGAGCTAGTTTGTAAGTCAGGAGTTTGGAAGTAATTCAAAAGTCGAGGGAGAGGATGGCAATGGAATCGAACTAGATGAAGAAGGCATTCTATTGCTGGGAGAATGATCAAAAGATGAAACAAGTTCCCTCAATGCCCTATTTCATTGACAAATGGGGGATTATTAAGTGTTTCAACCAAAGTGCAATATGTTGGAGATTCAAGAGATGGAACATGAGGAAGGTTATCCAGGGTATTACAAGGAGCACATAGAAGGAACAACCTCAATTGATGATACCCAACACACACATTCCATAAGGATAAAATAATAGAGTATGAGGAGGCTAAGCTAGAGAAACTGAATCTAGATGAAGGGGACCAACCCAAAGAGATTTTTATAAGAGACGACTTGGATTGTGTATTGAAAGCGGCAATATTTAGAATATTTCTAAAGTATAAGGACGTGTTTACTTGGATGTACAAGAGCTTAAAAGGAGTGCCACCAGAATTGTGCATCCATAAAATACCCTTTAGTATCAAAAGCAAGTCTAGTATGCAAGAGGCCTTACTGAATGAATAAGAACTATGTGGCTAGCATTCAAAAGGAGATCAAAAATATGTTGGAGGCGGGTATAACATTCAAAACATAGACCAGAGAGTCAGTGTCGCCAATAGTTATATCATTGGAAAAAGATGGAAATCAAATTTGGATCTGCGTAGACTTTAGGTACCTAAATGTAGTAACCATAAAAGACCCCTTTCCAATCCCCTTTACAAATAGTATTTTGGAAGAAGTGGCCGAACATGAGATGTACTCCTTCATGGACGGGTTTTCGAGGTACAACCAAATCAGCATTGCCCAAGAGGACAGACTAAAAACCACCTTCGTAGTAGAGGATGAGATATATGCTTAGGACAGGACGTCATTTGGGTTGTGTAATGCACTAGCCACATTCCAAAGAATTGTTCTTCACATATTTAATGGGATGTTAGTAGGAAATTTTAAGGCCTTTCTAAATGACTGGTCTATCCATAGCAGGATGGAACATCGCCTGAAGGTTATAGGAGAATGCGTGGAACGCTGCCAAATAGCCAGGTAGGCATTAAACCCAAAGAAATGTTGATTCATAGTCCCCCGAGGCAAGCTTCTCGGATATAGAGTGTGCAAAGAGAGGCTGAAAATGGATCTTGACAAAATCAAAGTCATTGTTAACATGAAGGCTCCCATGGATGTGACTAGTCTCAAATCATTTTTAGGACACATGGGATATTATAGGAGGTTTATAAAGGGATTTGCAAAAGTATACCTACCCTTAAAGAAATTAACCATAAAAGGGGAGAAATTTGCATGGGGAAAGGACCAAGAGGAAGCATTTGAAGAATTGAAGAAGTTGGTCGGCGCTCCAATCCTCATATCTCTTGACTAGAACGAGGAGTTTCACATGCATGTGGACACATCTAACTATGCAATAGGTGGCACTGTGGGACAAATTGGAAAGGAGGGACTAGACCACCGGTTTACTTTGCCAGCAGACTACTCTCGAAAGTGGAGCATAACTACAACACCACCAAAAGGGAAGAACTAAGTATGGTTTATGCAGTTCAGAAATTTAGACATTACTTATTAGTTTATATTTTTCGTTAATCATCAAGCACTCATGTATTTGGTTAACAAGTCTATTATCCAAGGGAGACTCAGTAGGTGACTAATCCTCCTTCAACGATTCACTTTCAAAATCATAATCCGTCCAAGGAAAAGAAAATGTGATTGCAAACCAGTTGTGAAGATTAAAGTCAGGAGAATCCATTGGAAGTGGAGTGAATGAGGACTTTCCAAATGCTCACTTATTCGAAATTGCGGTACTACCACAATGGTACGAAGGTATCGACTAACACCTATCAACTTCTACCTTTCCCAGAGACATGCCAGTGTCAGAAAGAAGAAAAATTACACTGAAAAGTAAGACATTTCAGCTTATTAATGGGTCACTATATAAGATGGGGTTTGATGAGGTATTAAGGAGATGTGTGATGGAGGAAGATATTCTCGAGGTCCTAAGAGAATCCATGGAGGGATCATATATGACTAGATGTACTAGCCAAGAAGGTATTCTAGTAGGACTTTGGTGGCCCACACTCCATGTTGAAGCTCGACAATGGGTTCTCAGTTGTAATACATGTCAAAGGGTGAGCAAAGCCCTAAAAAGAGAATTCATGCCACTTTTTCCTTCGCAACCACAAGAACTATTTGAACGTTGGGGATTGGATTTTGTGGGGCCCTTGCCTATCAACGATAATCACAGATGTAGGTATATAGTGGTGACAACAAAGTACTGCACAAAATGGACAGATGCAAGAGCACTCCATGACAATACAACATTGAGTATGGCTAGATTTCTCTATGAGCAAATAGTGACACCGTTTGGCATACCCTTGCAGATAACAAGTGATAGAGGAGTGCACTTTTGTAAACCAAGCAATCAAGACAATGACAAGTGAGCACAAAATTTTCCAGTTTGTACTACCCTAGGGCCAATGAGCAAGCGGAGGCTACAAACAAAGTATTGGTGACCATTTCATACAAGCCTTGTGGAGTGGAAAAAGGAGACTGGGAGGAAAGGATTCCAAAAGTCTTATGGGCATACAAGACTACTTACAAGGCCACCACTAGGCAAACCCCCTTTCGTTTAATGTACGGGTAGGAGGCTGTGATGCCAGTGGAATACACAGTACCCAGTCTAAGAGTAGTAGTTGAACATAGGTTAGAGGATATGCAAATATTAACAGAAAGATTCAATGCTTTAATATAATTGGACGAGAGAAGGAAAATGACTCAATGGGCTACTGAAGCAGCACAATGGGGATGTAGATTCTAACAGGATAAATATTTGAAGAATATGAATTTTCACCCAGGGCAATTGGTACTCAAGTTTAATGTTAAGAGTGAAATAAAGCTTGGCAAGTTCAAAGTACGATAGTTGGAACCATATAGAGTAATGTAAGTAAGGGAAAATGGAGCAATAAAGTTGTCAACCTTAGAAAGTAACCCTTTAAAAGACCTAGTCAATGGGTTGAAATTGAAACCTTATAAGGAAAGGAAGAACTCTTTTTCTATTTACTAGAAGGCTACAAGAAGGAAATAAAAGAAAATACTAAGGGGAAAATAATAAAATCAAACCCCAAAATTGCTTATCACATAAGTTAGCCTGGAGACAAAATAATTTGTTGCCCCAATTTTGGTCACCCTTTTTTACGCTTTCCCCTTAGTCCTACATAAAGGAAGAATTGCCCCCATGGCTAAGCAAAGGTCCAAGCCTCAAAGATGACCAAGTGGAAATTGAGTGCCCTAACCAAAAGAGTGGGTGATCACAATTTCATTTCAGGAACCCTAGACATGTGGCAACATTTCGAGTTCTCGCAAGTTCACGCAACTCACTTTCTCATTTCTCTCCTCGAATTAGTATGAATCGTTGATCTAACAAGATCGATGGATCTTAAGAGATAACACGTGGTAGAAGAAAATGCCCGAAAATGAGATGTTAACTCATGCCATGTGGGCCCAAATTTAGTAACCACTAGAAAGATGCATGACATGAAGCTCCAGACACATGTGACATTTTGGGTGTTTAAGCATAAAGGGAATGCAGCGTTCCTCCTTCTCGCCGGAATGATGACACATGGCAACATTTTGAGTGTCTAAGCATAAAGGAATACAACATTACCCATTTTCGCCAAAATGAGGACATGTAGCAAGTGTTAATTGTGCAGGTTATCCTACCTTGATGGCATGTTCTACTTGCGACACCATTTTCTCGACAAATGTCGTTATGAAAGCCTTTCAATCAAGCCAAGAAAACACCCGAGGAATTAATGAAAGGGAATGTTGATGCTTCTGCTTCCTAATCATTTGTAACCTACCAAAAATGACAAGTGTCTCTCTCTCTTGCTCTTTCCTCTACTTTCTCGAATGTAATTTTGTAATGGCTTGAAGTTGAAGAACCTATATGTACTATTTTGAAATCTAACTGAAGATCAGCAAATTTGGTATAAGTTTTCCCCTGTAACAGTGGTTATAGAGTGAGAATCGAGAATTTGTGTTGAATGGAGAATATGGTTTTTGCTTGAAACTATGAATTGTTAGTCTTAATAGTTGTTAGGATTAATGGTTCTTGTAATGAGAAGGTTACCTTGGTTTCCAACATTTTCTTCTCCCATGCCGAAATTGCATTGCATTATGTGTTTGGGGATTTGGGTGCGAATGAGCTGGGGAATCATTTAGTTTAACAATGGTTGGGCTAGTTGGGTTTAGTTGCATCTCTATGTCCTCTATGTCTGCATTTAGAAGTAAATCGACATTTCATTTAGTAGTTGGTAGATGCATTTAGGAGTAGAATTAGGATTAGTTGATGTGCTGAAAAGTGGTCTAGTTAATTTCATGCTTGTGGGAGTGATTGGGCTACAATCTCTAAGTCTTGCCTGGGTTTTCTGTGGTTGCAAGAAATCTAGAATTAGCCTCTCCTGCTCTCTGGTTAAGAGCATACCCTTGATTATATGTAGTAACTCAAAAAAAATTCACTGCACATCTACTAAGAGGGAGTTGTACCTCTAAAATTCAAAGGGAAGTTAAAGGAGGAGAAAACCAAAAAAAACGCTTCCCAATCTGTTGGTGACTTTTTGTTTTCCCACCCCTTGGGTGAGAGACAATTCCTATTGAGAAATAAGGGAGGATAAACTGTCAACCAATAGTTTTTAGCGACTTTGTTGGGAGAGAGCTGATAAAGAAAATTTCTGGTATCTCGTAGCAAAATTCATGCAATTTTATAGTGATGAGGAAAAATGGTGCTTCCTCATGAAGGCATAATCCCAGTCCTCCAACAGATTTGGGTTTTCAAGACAAACAAGAAGATATCATTGGGCAACTGAACACCTTAGCTTGGAGGTCGAGAAGGAGTGCAGAAGAGTATCAAAGAGTGAGCTCAGTTTTGGAGAAAGAAGAAGCCATTGTTGAAGATTGAGAAAGGTTTCTCTAGTAGCAAAGGCGAGCTTGACAGGGGTAGAGCACCTAAAGTCTGTTTTTCCCAAAAGCAATAGAAGCAAAGAAACTTGTCCAATCTAGAGTCCAAGTATATGAGAAGTGCCAATGGATGCTAGAAAATAGATATTGTCTATGAAGAATTGAAGAGAGCAAATTTTTCACTTTTGGAGCCATTTCGACAAAGCACTGAGGAAAGGAGTGGAATAGAAGACATCCTAGAGGATATCCAAAAGAAGTACAATTCAATGACGAATCTCCCTTGTCAAAATTGAAGTTGGACCATGTTAGTACCCGACACAGCCATGGTTTTAAAACTTGTAATTCATAGCTTCGAACCACTTTGAACCTCAGTTCAAAGTAGTTCGAAGTGGTTCAATTGTTCAAAAACACATGGTGGTTCACTGGTTTAGCATGCAAATCCAGATCCAGGCTCAAATTGCCAAATTCATTGTTTCCAGCACAGAAGTTCAAGGGTCCTAATTTGGAGACATTCCTCAGCTAAAGAATAAAATATCATCATAGTGCAACTTCAGAGCTCTTCAGTGGTTCAGAGTTGGTTCAATTTGTTTGAAGTCATAGGTGCAAAATTTAGTCCGAGTGTTTGGTGATGTCATTATCAAATTGTAAATGTGGAGAAATTTGATTAAAGATGACCCATTCATAAAAAGGGAAAAGATGAAAGGCAATCGGACTTCATTTTGGGATTTAACTCTAAATATGAAGAGAAGCTTTCTTTTGGATCAAATTTAGAAGTTCAGGAGAGTTCTGGTCCATACTAACTCAAAAGTAATATATGATTTGGAAGGTTCATGGCCAGCTTCAAGATTCCATTACATGTATGACAGCATTAAAGGGAAGTTTGAGTTGTTGAAAAGGAGAATCAAAATGTTCGCCACTGCGTTAGCCCGAAATCAAATATTGGTTGGGCGGACACATAAGACAGCACCCCAAGGTTAAATATATAGAGTGAATCCCATGATATTGCTTATTCTAATACATCCGTTTCATTATCAAGCCGCGCCCTGAGAAATATTAATAATTTGCGCCATTGGGACTGCTATATAGAAGAATGTCTACCATTTCCCTCTCCCATCGCAAGAATGATAAAGCTCATAAATGATTATGAGTAATCGGCATATAAGGGATACATCTCAGGAAAAGCAAAACATATGTGCATTGAATGGTCAACCTTTATTAAGAAACATAGAAGAACTGAAACCCCTAATATTGGAGCGTGCTACATAATTGATGTAAGATATGGTCAAGTTTATCTTGCACGAGTTCTATTATTTGAATATCAATTCCGCATAATGGCTTTGGATGCTTCTCTCCACCATGCAACTGTTCCAAATGAATGGGCAGAATGAATTAGAAAGCACTACCAAGCTAGGATGTGAAAGTCACATTCAGGTTACTACCATCTACACGTGCCTCAAATAGTTATCTCGAAGAAGGTGGAGAAATTGTCCATGCA
The DNA here is from genome assembly GCA_028749045.1 of Cupressus sempervirens. Lineage (NCBI taxonomy): Eukaryota > Viridiplantae > Streptophyta > Pinopsida > Cupressales > Cupressaceae > Cupressus > Cupressus sempervirens. The sequence continues at coordinate 980,378,595 of CM053787.1, forward strand.
GACATCCCACGAGCGTATAATTTGAAGCTCGTTAGTGATCACACTTCCATCATAAAATGAGGAACGCGGAGCTCTCAGATTAGTAAAGATGAATCAAAGGGCCCGTAGCATGAAAATCTGCATCAAGAGAATGAAGATTGAAGACGGCAATGTTAATTATTGAACCACATATGAGCCTGCCATAGGGTCGATGGAAAAGAATACCACGGGTTTCAATACATATGCAGACTTGTTCTAGTTAACAAGTGCAACAACCATGGAGAATTCCGAGAGCCCATTGAAATTAGCATTTCTTTTTAATTGAACTCCCATTATTGTAGTCGGGTAAGAGCCACGCGGTTACAATAGTCAAACGTTACCCGCGATGCCTTGTCATCGGTTATGATGACTGTCATAGCAAGCTAATATGCCCGTAGTCTGCTATTAAAATCAATCTTTCCTCTTAATAAAGCCGTGAGTTCCTAATTAAAAGGAAGCCTTGCTGAACTTCATACATTACAATGAGATTAGTGCCAAAACTATGAGAAAAAGATAAAATGAAGGCATTAGGGTGATCAATATTAAAGGCTCATTAGGATTCACAATTGTCTGGCTTCCACCGCCAACTGATTCAGTTTCTCCAGAAAAATATATAACACGTGACTTATATAATCTGAATTCCAGATATAGAAGCATGGATGAATTGAGAAATGTTGTTAGCTGTTCCCATGGAGCTGAAGTAAAAGTTCTGGGAGATGTTGGCTTGAATCATCGTTGAGCTCAATATCAAAATCTCATGGGAAATTCAAATGAGGAATAAATGTGAAAAATTATTAATTGACATCTGTCAATTAATTTTGTACACTTGTCCAAAGCAGATACAGCCACAGGAAGATGTTAAAACTTTGGTCAATAATCTTCGGACTGAAGGGTCATCAAAATAGTTTTGAAAAGGATTATTATTGATGGAAATAAACTTTAATAAAGTTTATGAAGATAAACCAATGGGGAAAAAGAGAAACTTCCTGGGAATGTGTAAGGAACCATCTTGCAAGAAGCGGTTATGGGAACCGCAAGGGAGATTTTGATAGAATCCTATTTAGCCGAGGTTGTAAGACAAAGAAAGGGTTCCAGTTTTCTAGGTTTTGCTGGGAGGCTTTGAGTGACAGTAAGATTGGGGAACTGTGAATACAAGTAAAGGCAAAGCATGAGCACACTTTCTTTCTTTCCAGAGTTAGAGATAGGGTTTTGATGGTTGATGTAATATTGTGAAAGAAGTTTCCAACTTTCTTAAAAATAGTGATTTAGCTGTAATGTGTAAAAGGGTCTTTGTAGTCTTCTATATTCACAGAAGGGAGACTGGAGGTAATTATATCAAAATTGTGATTATGGTATATTTTCCTTCCACTGATCATGATCTTGGCATCATTTTTAGTTTTCTCTGAAATACGTGCTAATGTCACTATTTTCTTGTTGCACCATCTTTTCAAAACATCTTTTAAAGCTCTGAATTTTAAATCCTCTCAAGAGGATGAAGGATATATTTTCGTTTACAGTATGTAATGCAGTGTACAACAAATTAACTTTGTGTAATCTGCTATATTCTGTTTCCTTTATTTTCAATTATTAAGTCTACGTGTCTACTCTATGTTTACGGGTAGATGCTTGATATCCTTTCGTGCTTTCTGGTTAAAAGCATCCACATTTGATTCACTGAATATCTTATACAGGGAGCTGTACCCGATAAAAATTCAGAGGAAAGTTATCAATCCATGATAACCTATCCAACTGTTGGTGTTAGTTTGTCCTCTCACTTGGGCATTTAGGGTCGGATTTGCACGCATTTCTTCAAAAGGACAATCTATTCACTAACAGATTTTTGGCGACTCTGCTTGGGACTCGAAAGCGAAGATCAGTATTAACATTTGTTTCCTCAATTTTCTGATTATCTCCATGTGCAGGAGATTGGCGACTCTATTGCAAAGACCATGCCAACCATAAAAGTCATGAGGAGATTAAGGCCAAACCCTTCTCTCCCAGAACTTTATCATATGGATGATAAAGTATTGCGTGAGTTTGTGGACAGCTTTAAAGAAAGCATTTCTCGGGGTGTCTGGAACAATATACCCATCAAAGATGATGACCTGCCTTGGCTATTATGGAAAAACCTCTGTGCTAGGTATCATAAACTGAAAGATTTGGGAATACACAAGAGAAAAGTTCAGCAGTTTGAAGAAGAATTGGATGTTGGTGACGAGGAAGCCCCGGTGATTCCATCTCATTTTATATCATGCAATTATTCAGTCTTTAGCGAAGAAGAAATCCAGCCAGAGTTACTCCAGCATCATGCTGATCTAGTTTTACAAAAAGAGAATACTCGTGACAACACTGGAGTAAGGGTAAGCGATAATGGTGAAATCTTGTCCCAAGATCTTTCTTCATCTCATACAAAAATTTGTACATTAGAAAGTCATGGTGATTGTTCTTTTCCTGAAGATTTTGTTGAGATACTTTCTCTAGGTGCCTTGTCTGAAAATGAATCTTTAAATACCAGAAAAGATTGTGAGGGTATTAATCCTTTGAAGGAGAATGTAGAAAAAGAGTCTTTACTTGAATCTTTTCATCCTGAATATGTTGCAACAGCAAACCTTGTAGATGATGTTGCTTTTAATGGAGATGTATTCAAATCTTTTTCTCCACATCCTAAGAGTTTCAGTTTTAACTATGTTGATAATCTCCCTATTTCAGAAGTTCCTATGGATGAGAAAGTTGACAACTTGCCTTTGGATTTTCAATCTTTCACTTTTGATGTTGATCATTTTTCTTTGGAAAACCTTCTTGATGAAAAGATTCAGGATAGTATGCAGCCTGAGACTGAACTTCTTATTTCTATGAAGAAAGAAGATGATTCCTTATGCTTGCAAACTAGTGATCAGCCCTTGCAAAAACTTTTTCCGTTTGATGATGAAATATGTAACTATGACAAGGTGAAAGTGCGTGAAGAAGAGTTTCTTTCTCATTTTGAAAATGCTGAAATTAGCACTCAGACTGTAAACTGTCAAACATGGAAAGAAATATCGTTTGATCAACAAGAAGAGGTAATTGCCAAATTCTTGCTATGTCTTCAGCCTGAAGATGTCTCTCAAACCAATCCTCTTGATGGTGATTCAATTCTTCATGGAGATGAGACAAAAATGCCACTAGACAAAGACGCCCCTGCTGAATTTCTTGTTGAGAAGGAAGAATATGAAGCTGACCTTCAATCTAGCGGTGGAGAAGAAGAAATCATTAGTACGTTTGTGTCATCACTCAAGCTGGATCATTTCTTGGATGATGCCTCAGGTACTTGTTCAAAACAGTTTCAGAATGAAGTATTTATTGGCAATTTTCCTTTTCATCCATCTATGCATGATGCTGCTGATTTGGGTAATGCTGAGATATGTGATGACACTCTAAGAAAGGAAGGGGATGGAATTCATGATACATTTGATGACAGCTGGTTCACTGAAAGAAATGAAGAAGGCATACATCTGAAAGCTGATCCTATGCTGAAGGAGGCGTCATTATGGCTGCAAATCGATCATGCACGAGAGTTGAATCTGCACGACAATGTTCATGAGCATTGCACATTATCCTTTGGTGAAGCTTTTTCATTTCATGTTCTTCAGTTTGAGGTAGAATTAAATCATGCCAGTGTGAGAAATCAATTCTTAAGTGGAGATGAATACTATCATGAGTTATGGCTCTTTGGAAAAGAGAGGTGGATCAACATATGCATGCACGCTGTCAGTTTGAAGTTTGGCATGGAAGGAGTCATCATCGGGCAATGGTTTAGAGTTGGTCCATTGAGGTGCACTTGGCTGATTCGGAAAGGCTCCTATTTCTCCCAACTGGTAAATGGATTCGCGTAACTTCTTCTTTCTTCTGGTTTTTATGGTAGGTTCTTTACCTACCTTTGTAAATATCGTAAATAAGTTTTGTTGTGCGTAGTGGTAGTTTGAATAATGTGCGAGCCTCATGCTTGCTGGTAGTTTAGGAGTTTTGGTTTGCTGGTTTTGCCCTGTTCCCCTCCGCCCTCTCTGCAAGCAGCTCCCGGCTTTCTCTTCTTGCTGACTCTATTTGCCCAATGTTAAGGCGTTGTTCTTCTCCTAGAGATTTTTGGAGTTCTCTGCTTTTGGCATCAAAATCAGTCCCACAGTTAGAGCCCCTGTTAGTACCCGATACAGCCACGGTTTTAAAACTTCAAGTGTAGAGTTTGAACCACTTCGAACTGAAGTTCGAAGTAGTTCAAAGCGGTTCAAAACAGTTCAATGTGCTCATGCAGGTTTGATGATCTATTCTAAGAGGTTCACATGTATGATTCAGTGGCTTGGTTTCAGTGGTTCAAGTGATTCATCTGAAGGAATGCAGATTTAGGGGTTCAAGTTAACCATTCCATAAATTCAAAAGGCAGATTTGTCAATTCAGGAAAGTTTAAAATCTAGCCTCAATCCATAATTCAGGGTCAGAGCAGAGGTTCAGAGGCCATAATTTGGGGATGCACTTCAATCAAAGAATAAAATACCATCATGGTGATTCCTTAATTCAGAAGTTCAGTGACTTGGTTCAAGGGTCCAGAGGTCATTACATCCAGGTTCAGAATCCCATCTCAGTTCATAATTCATGGCTCAGATTCTCAAATATTCATAGTTCAGAACTCAACCCATTAATTGAAATGAAAGTTTTAGTGAAAGGTTTGAAATTTAAATTGTCAGAGCCATCTCTCAACCTTGAAGTTCAACTAGTAAAGTTCAAAGAATTCGAGAGTTTGAGTTTGAAAAACTCAAGTCCCAACTTCATTTTTAGATGAGCACCATTGTCAGACTTGGAATATGAGTACAGACACAAATCCACTGGTCAGCCTTCAGGTCTAGCTTTAAAGGATGCAAATCAAAGTTAAATTTTAGATCAAGGAAGCTATCCCATTTGTGAGTTTTGTTCACTGTCGATTGAGTGTTGAATGATTCTACATTTGACAAGGAAAGCAATTTCTGGCAGTAGATGCATGTATTTGAAGCATCAACATAGCTAGCAGACTTGCCTTTTTATCAGCCAGTATTTGATTTTCTCTTGGCAATATTTGGTTCCAAATGGCAACACAAGGTCAGTTTGTGGCCATACTCTAAAGTTATTGCTTCAAAATGTTATATTATTGATGCAACCCTCACTGGATGATCATGAGAAATAATCAAGGATATATTTGATGAAGACATTGCCATTGTTCCAAAAGAGTGGCTAAGGGGATTGACAGTATGCACATTCACTGGCAAGTGAGGAAAATACTTCAAATGGGGAATGGTAAATGTGGCATACCCTAGATTGGACATTGGTGCGGTAGCCAAATTTAGAATTTATGAAATTTAGAAGGAGGGATTCAATTTAATGGTGCCCACTTTGTGATTGAAAGAGTCTAACCCATGGAGAAAAGTAAAAGAACATGTGCAGATGTGAAAACTCTGGAACAGAATGAAGCCCCTTAACAAATCAAATATTTGTCATATGATGCCCAAACCCGAATAAATGAGTCCATTCTTACAGATGGAAGCTTGAACTGGAATGTATAGAAACTGAGCTTCATTTCTATTGTTAGCGACATCATATATATTACCAAACCACAAATGCAAGAAGCTTGTGCCAAAAGGGTTATATGAATTGTATTGCCAAGTACCCAAACTCTGTTATTCACGTGTATGGGATGTGAAGGGAAGAAAACCTATTGCATTGGCATGTCTTATTGACAATAATTTGATAGAAAGCCCGAGTTTGCTGCAAGAAATATACACTAGGCGGCAATAAAGACATGATTTCGCAATAGTGGAACTTGTGTTCAGAAATGGAGAATGTGTGCCAGATATCTCTGCAACACGTTGAACCCAAACCCAGAGTATCACCCCGTACCAGTTCAGACTCAAACTCTTGGATGCAGCGTACATATAAGCCGCTAATGCAAAGGGCACAAACAAGTTGTTCGGGAGTATATGTTTGAAGCATGGCATAGGGGTGATTGGATTCAATATCAATCACAGAGTTAATAGATAAAAATTAATGTTCTGAGGATAGAAATGGTGACGTGCAGAGGAGGGTTGAGTTCATTTCCCCGTGGGGTGCATTCACCGGTCAGCACACATGGAAATAGAAAAAGCTCATACGAATTGTTTTATCTTCATTGCTCCTGTGCAGGACATTCGCAATGATAGAGAATTAAGGATGGTTGCCAAGACAATAACATTAGCACTCGAGCCTATCTCTCCAAGTGAATGACAAGCAGTTACGACCAAGGTTTCATTCTAGCGGCTAAGTAAAGGTGAACTTTCGAGCAATATTAGAGGCCAAGCCCGATTTCCTTCTCATATATGAATACTCTGCGTCTTGGAAGCAAAGCTTCATGTTTTTATTAAGATAACCGCATGGCAACATAAAATTTGGAAAACTCTTTATGTAGAGCCGTATGGTCCAAGGCAATGAAGGCAGCTGGAATTCTCATGAACTTGCAACATTCAGATTTAAGGTCACGGCTTTTAGTTATGGAGACACTTTTTAATGATTCAGTTATTAAAACAAAAGTCTCAAGTCCCCGGCAACGGCGCCTCCCTTTCATTAGTAAGGTTGAAGGTGGCATTCCTATCGAGTTTTAGAGAGGACTATGTCAGATTAATATGACTCACGGTTTTTCTTCCAATATGCCGAAGTATATTAATCAACATCAACAATGCATAAAAATTGGGTCTTCAAGATCATTGATATCTTGCCCGAATATTTAGAGCCGCAGCAGTCCACATGTTTATCTGGCAAAATGATAACAAGGATGATGATATAAATTGCAAATAGATTCATATAAGAGAGAAACCAAAACTATCCTCAGGCATGATTTTTTAAATGGGAATCTAACTGAGATACCCCGAATGCAAATCTGGAGACAACTGTCCATTCCATATTAAGGAAGTTAATGCAACGCTAAAAGGAAGGATAATAAAATATTGATTATAAATAAAATAGGAGGCACATACTAAAGGACAAAAATTAAAGAGATAAGTTTTCTTGAAAGAATCAGTTATAAAAACTGAATAGGGATCGACAACAGGGGAGAATAAATAAGATAGCATCAACAAAGAAGGGGTTTTGTGCTTCCTTCTTCCGGACTACAGACTTGGAGCTACAGGCAGGGAGGAGAGTTTGGCAAAACTGTTCTTTTTTCTTGAGAGGCTGTGAGAGGTAGAGCATGGGTTATTTCTTTTCTTTCCTCTTTTCAAAACTAGGTGTTTGAGATAGAGTTAGGATTTTGATAGTTGATGTAACATGGTGAAGGGAGTTTCTATCTTTATTGAAATAATGACTTAGTTGTAATGTGTAGAAGGTACTTTGTGAATCTTTTACAGTCAGGGAAGGGAGACTGGAGGTTAATAATATCAAAACTTTGATTATGGTGTATTTTCCTTCCACTGGTAATGAACCTTGAGTCATTTTCAGTTTTCTCTGAGTTACATTTCAATACCGTTGTTTCCTTGTCACATTATCTGTTCAAATACCTTTAAAGGCTCTGGTTTTTATTTCTCTCAAGAGAACAGAAAACATACTTTCATTTTCATTACACAACGCAGTGTTCAGCAAATGAACTTTGTGTCACCTGTTGTTCTTTGCTTTCTTTTCATGCAGTAGTATAAGTTTGTGCATCTACGCTATATTTACGAGTAGATGTTTGATGTCCTTTTATGCTTTCTGGTAAAAGCATCCACATTTGATTCACTAAATATCTTATACAGGGAGTTGTACCCGATAAAAATTCAGAGGAAGGTTATCAATCCATGATAACCTATCCAACTGTTGGTGTTAGTTTGTCCTCTCACTTGGGCATTCAGGGTCGGATTTGCACGCATTTCTTCAAAAGGACAATCTGTTCACCAATAGACTGCTTCTCCTCTAAAAGTCAAAAATCTCAAAAGTTTGACGTGCCAAGCTCTCACCCTACATGGCACTACCACACCTCATAAGGTCACTTTCCAATCCATCCCATTCTACCTTTCGAGAGAAATGATAGTACCATGGGGAAATGTAATTGGCCCCCTACGCTTAGTAGCAAACAATGATCTACTCTAGGCATCAAGGAAGAACTTCTCCAAATTCAATGGAGACGGAAAGGTTTCAGGAGAAGAGCACATTGCTTCCTTCCACACCGCATGTAGTCTAGTAGCACCCCAACATGAAGATGTCGTTGTGACAATGTTTGTAGAAAGACCCATGGACAACGCGTCGAATTGGTTTCAACATTTACCGACAGGATGCATCACAAATTGGACCGACATGAGGTGGGGGTTTGAGACCAGATTTAAGAGTGTTGAAGATGAACTCGTGATCTTGACCTAGCGATCCCACATCAAGGAGTCCTCTATCTCAATGCAGTAGTTTGTGGCAAAGTTTAACAAAATCATAAATCAAATTTCAAGAGCCAGTAGGCCGACTCCTGACAACTAGAAGACTTTCTTCCTAGGAGCCATGCCACCAGACATAAGTTTCAACTTGAGAAGAGCTCGAGTAGTGGATTTGGCAGCAGCACTGAACACGGTGATAGAGCTTGAAGACAACTTGATCTCTACCAAGAAGTGGAGGAAAGGAGTCCAAACTGGAGTAAGTTAAAGCAGTAGTAATACAACAAGCTCAGAGGCCATGTTGCAGAAGCTTGCCAATGAGATGATTGCATTGAAGAAGCAAATTTCAAAGTCAGGCCCTTCCTACTAGTAGCCATACCATGACATTCCAAGGAAGAGCCATGGGCCAAATTACTGCAATTACCCCCCCAACATTGCCAAGGCTAGCAATTGAAGCGCCATCTGAGAGAGGCAACATGTGTGTGTTCCACCTTACCATGGATCACGATGGAGAGACATGGCCTAAGATGACAAGGTATAAGCAGATTATCACTACAAACGAACTAGTCATGGAGATCACTCATCCTGAAGAAGATTCAGCTCCAGATGATGACTCTGGAATTTATTACTTGAAGTATGAGTCGGCTTCGAAGAAAGGGGGAGACTACTTAGCCACTCTAGAGGGAATGCCTCTAGCTATGATGATACGAAGTCAGAAAAGAAAAACTCCAGCAATGTCCTCACAGCCCAAACATGCTACTCCTGCGAGTAATCTTGTTCAAGTTGCCAACCCAAATACTTCATCATCCACCATTGTACCACCAGGTAAGAATCCAAGCTCTTTTGATATAGTCCAGTTTTGTAAAGACACTAGAATTCAAATTTGTCTGTTGGACTACCTTAAATCTAATCTCGGTGAACTCCAAAAGTTAGTAGATTGTTGTAAAGGGGAAAGTAATAGTAATGTGAATGCATGTTCAAGTTCCTTGCCTATAGAAGAGTCTTATTGGTGGACTTTTTCAAAGAAGATGAGTCAAGTGTTTTGGCTACCTCTTTAGGATAAAATCCTGACCCATTCTATGTGACCCTGTTCATTAATGGGCACAAGCTGAGCAATTGTATAATTGACTCAAGAGCTTCAGATATCGTTATGTTGGCAATAGTAGCCCATGCTCTTGGGTTACCTTTAACCAAGATGTTTGGCCAATGTTATTCTATGGATGCAAAGCTAGTTCCGCTGGTTGGAAAATTAAGGATGCTCAGATTGCTTTAGCAGCCCAACTGGCCAAGAGATTGAAGCTCACTATTTTGGTGGTAGTATCTTAGCCAGCTACAGCATGCTATTGAGCCTAAGTTTCTGCAAAGACATGGGCAGAGAAATCAAGTTAGGTTGGTCTCATGTGATTATTCAAGTGGGCAACAAGACGATTAAGTTAGAACCGGAAGAGAGCGAAGTACACACTCATGAAGTTCGATGACCCGAAAGCTCAAATCTTGTATCAAGAGTTTGAGTTCGAGAACTATATGATCTTTAATGATTCACCTCAAATGGTTCATTATGCCTACAAGTTAAAGTTCAACAACACTAATGATACCATTGAGTACGAAGCACTCTTGTTAGGTATAGCCACTACTAAGGGAAAAGGAGTTAGAATTTTACGAGCCCTTGGAAATGCCGAACTAATAGTGAAGCAAGTTCGAAACCAGTATACAGTGAAGAAAAACAAACTTCGGAACTACAGAAATCGGATATGGGATGAGATTGAAGCATTTGAGGCCTTCTCTATAGGAGTTACCCAGGGAGTACAATTCTAGAGCATAGTCTTTGACGGTGTCGGCATCCCTCCTGTTCCCTCACCTCGACTTCACGGATTAGAAATACAAAGTTCAGGTGCTTTTTTGTCCCAGTGTGCTTGATAATGTAGATTTGTGGCAAGTGTTCGAAGATGTTCATTCGAGGGTACTTCAAAGGAAGCGAGATTACTTGCTATGAGCCATTCCTGACAAACACAGAGGACTTAAAGCTGAGCACCGTGAAACTAAAAGGTAATAAAATTCCACCTCATGTTGTCTCCCTTGAAAGGTTATTCACCATCATGATGCATATCTGAAAGAAAAGAAAGGAGAGAGACAAATCTTCAGAAGAACATGACGATTTAAATATCAAGGATGAGCTCAACCAAAGAATGATGAACATCGAAAAATGTTGTACCATGGGAGAAAGAGAAGAAGCAAAGGAACTTCTCCGAACCTATCGATATGTGTTCACCTGGGGCAATGAGGACTTGAAGAGCTTCATGGGTGGAAAATTCAAGCATAAAATTCCCCTGAAGCCGGATGCCATGCCTTTCTGCTAGAAGCAATGAAATTACAATCCAATGTTGGCAAATGCTATCTTCAAGGAGGTGGATAAAATGTTGAAGGCTACAATCATTTATCCGATCCATCACTCCACCTGGATTGCAAAAATAGTACCAGTGAGGAATAAAAACAGAATGTTAGTTATCCAATGAGTTGCCACATTTAAAAATCTTTCCTTAAATTTTTGCCCATCCAACTGCCGAAGTCCTCCTTCTGTCGTTCCATGTATTTGTTATCATTCGAAGTGTTGTACAAAGTTCCCGAACACTTCCCGTCATTGTCTCTTCATTTGAACCACTTTGAACTCCGGTTCAAAGTAGCTCAATCAAAGGATTTTTGCTATATCGATTTTCTTGCGTGCGCCAAAGTAGCGGGGTGTTTTTTCGAATCACTTTGAATCACTTTGAACCTCGGTTCAAAGTAGTTCAAAGCCGTTCAACGATAAAGGCTTCTTGGTGAAAGTGGATCATGTTGTACAAATGAGCCGTCATCTCACAAGGAATTGATTGCGATGTCAGAGAATAATAATTAAAAAGGTGTTTTAACTCCCAATGCAAAGAATCGTCATTATGGTTAAAAGTGGAAAATCTTTCGCCGAAAAGGGGATAGGATATTATAATGTGGCTAATCATTATTGATACAGCCGCAAAGGGAGTCATTAAATAAGATGGTTATGTTAGAAGGCCTTCGAACGTGTGAACCTTAATGTAAGTGATTTATCATGAATGCCTCATAATGAGGCTGTACTTTCGCACGTAAGTACTCTTTCCTTCTTAAAATGAGCTCGGCTTTCCCTTTTTGTTTGTTGTGCGAAGAATTAAGAATCTGAAGACGCTGTTAAGGGGGAAAGGAAGGAAAACCGTTGTTTTTTTTCGGTAGATTACAGGTGAGAAACATAGAAATTCTTGTTTTGTTCTGCAATCTCTGTGTTTTCCAAGATAATCAGTTCGAAGCCTTGCTGTATTTGATTTGAAGATGAAATTTGTGTTACATTTCTTTGGTAACATTTCAAGTTTAGAATGTAAAAGGCCTGTCATATGTGATACCAACCTAGAGGGTGTTAAGTTGGAGAAATTGCAAACAAATTTTCTTGAGCATGCTGATGAATCAAATGGGTGTACGGAAATTCTGACTAGTGGGCTAGATGAAGCCGCAGCATTTCCCCCAGCCCTTTTGAGTCTTGAATTGCTTCAAATTTGTATTGATCATTATGATGTAAGGAGTAAAAGTATTGCAAACAAGGATGGTGAACCAGTGTTATCAATTTCAAGGGAAACCATTGCCTTTGTACTGCGTCTACCAGAAAATACATTTGCCGCATTCTCTCCCATTCAAGCCCTGGCTGAATACCGAGAAATTCCAAACCAATACCATAGTATTCTAGCTAGGAAATGGATTGAAACTAACTATGGTGGAGGTTCTAGGTTACCTAAGATAGTCACCAAGGACCATCTTAAGCCTCATATTCACGACCTAGTAGTGTTGTTGCATCGAATCAAGGGTTCGGCTAGTGTTTTCCTCTTTGAAGAATGGATGTATCATTATGTAGAAATCATTTTGAAAGGAGAGCAATGGATGGACTAGGCTGAAATTATCGCTAATTCATTGAGGACGCAACTAAAACGTGCCAGAGTATAGGGAAAGTTTCTACATGGCCTCATACTTGACATATTGCATTGCCTGTGTTAATGATCTTTCTCCTCTCCCTCATGAAGTCTGGAATGAAGAAATAACGGTTTATCAATATTGCCCCCTGCTGCAAAAAGACAAAGTGCTGGAGAATTTTAGAAATGTTCATGATGTATTGATTAAAAACGTGCATGTATCTTTAAAGAAAACACCCATGCCCAGATTGTCTTCTGAAGCTCAAAGATTGGTTCAACAATATGGAAGGTATTTCATACAATTTCCCAAGTTCACCTATTTGAGAATAGGTGGATTCGAAGATGAACCAATAAAGCTTCCATGATATGCATTGAATTGTTTTGTTTTAGCTAAAATTTGCAGATAATTATTCTCTATTATTAAAGATAACATACCACAGGAGAATGAGGAGACATTCTTCCCTATCAAACTTGATTCCTTGGTTTGCAACAGTATGATTAATGCTTCTGTTATAGGAGGTAATTTGCTTAGGTTTAGTTTTGGTTCTTACCATAGCAGAAGAAGTTTTGATAGCAAAGGCTTCGCAGTTCAAATTCTTGGTCTTAAAGGTCACCCATCAACAACTCCACAATTAGAAAATTTATGGCAGGACTATAAAGATGAGGAAGAGGTATTGAGAAGAGACCATTCGAGATCAACATTGCAACAAATCAATTCCCTAAAACTGAAATTTCAAACAAAAGGGATAATTGAGGATGGCTCAGACATGATTGAACCAAGCTGGAAAGAATCCAATGAATTGAAATCATTGGAAGTGCACTGGAATCAAGACGAGGAAGAGGATATAAATCTAAGGGCTAGATTTATACTCACTAACACAAATGATTGGCTAAAGAAACAAAGCAAGAAAGTTGTCAATGAACCCTCTTCAAGGGTGGTTTCTTTTCCTAAACCATCGACATCTGACACCCAACTTTCGTCTCCTATTGCAGGTAGTGTGTTGGTTCAAGGTAATCAGAAGAGGACGCCAATCCATATACAAAACACAGCTCCTAGAACTAGGTCTAAAGCTAAATCTGAGGCTCTTAAGCAGCACAAGGTTGAAAAAGAAAAGATGTCAATTCAGGGACAAGATTCAACTGATCGTCTCAACCTCTTAGATGGTGCCGATGGTGATGTGCAGTTCATCGAAGCCCCCAAAGTGGATCAACCAAGGTTCATGACTCCCACCAGAGATGCTCAAGCAATCTCTGTAAGTCCTACTCTCCTCTCCTGGTTATCCAATACAATCAGTAAGAAAAGAATCTACAGCCGGTTTCAACACTTGTAAAGGATATTGTAACCAAGTATGCTGCTCGAGGTTCAAAAGTTAAGAAATTGAAAACTGATGCCCATCTAACTAAAGATCCAGTGACTGGAAAGATAACGGCTGAAGTAGCCACTTATAAGCAGAACATAGAGTTTGGGGAGATTGACAGTGAGGAATTCAAAGTCACTTCAGTCAAATTGGGAACCGTTAATAGGAGCATGGGCAATCACTTTTTCAAGTTTTCTACCAACCATATGTTAACTCAGTCTCAAAAAGATAGCAGGGAGAAAAAGGAATTAAAAGGTTTAGTGATGACTATGGCTGCCTATATTGATTCTTTGATGAATCTTGGAGCTCTACCGGTTGTTCAAGCCCCTCAATCCTTTGACCCGAACTCTGTAAATAGCCAACAATTGGTAAAGCAAATGCAAAAAGGGAAGCTGCTATCAGATGCAATGAAAGGTTGGGTGGATGCTATTATCAATTAAGGTAATAAGTTCATTCTAGAATTCACCAATGTATATGCCGAAGGAGAAACACTGTTGGGGGAAATTCAAACTTTGATACCAAGATGGGAAACTGAACAGAGCCGATGTCAGGTAGTTGTATCCTAGGTAACTGAAGTTGAGAAGTTTGGAGTGCTTAAGTTCCTAAATGAAAATCCAATCAAGAATGTAGATCCCTACATGTTATTCATCATGAAAAACAACATGAGTTGGAAAGAATCAGTTTATAAGGAAGCAATCAAAGAAATGCAAGCCATCGAGAGCAAAATTGCTAGGATGCATGAGGAACTCCTTAAGGACATGAATATAGTAAACCCTACAGGGATTCTGCAGTTTGAAGATGGGAACATGGATTCTGAAACATTGACTAAAAGCTTCAATGAAGCCATTGAGAAGATCAGGGATAATGAATCGCCTACTACTAATGATTTCACTACACTAGCGAATATTGAATCCATGCTATGCCTTAACAAAAATCTCATGCCACGTCAGAGCTTGAAAATCAAGGAGTTCAAATGGCAAAAGGACGCGTGTAGGGCTAGGCTACTGAGTCTGAAGAATTTGCATTCCCATGCAATGCAAGAGTTCATGAACACCTTCAGAAGCTGGAAGTTGGTGCGACAGACCATGGGCAAAGAAGAGAAAACCGGCAATGAGGCTTGAACAAGATAGTCATTCTTCAGTTACGTTTTGACAGTTGTTTCTATAACTGTTTTCTTGTTCATAATTGTTCCTTGTTTAAACCGAAATGGATGGGTTTTAATGGAGGCCTTTCGGATCTCTAATGAAACTATAAATGTTGGGGCATTGAACTAATTAAGGGGTTAGAAAATAGATAGCTAGAAATTCAGATAGATAGATACTTTAAAAATAGTGATCGAAAAATAGCATATGTATGTTTACTTTTTGAATGACTTTGTGCATGAAGGAAGTTTTACATATATATATATATATATATCATCTTGGATTTGGCTTGGAAACTTGGCATTCGAAGTGTTTAAATCATTGTTACTTTGTGAGCTCTGATTTATTGGTTCAAGATATCTATTGTTGTTCCTACTGTAAGTTCCGTTTTAATTAGGATTCTTGAGTGGTTGATATCAAGTTGTGGTATTATTCATTTCTTTGAAATAGATGTTCTGCGGAAGCAGAGTTTGATAAATTTCCTTTTTGTTGTTTGAATGAATTCTTACCTCACTACCTAGGAGTATGTGAGAGAACCTTAAGTGCTTTCTGGTAAAAGTGAGAAGATAATCTTTGAATTCATTGAAAATTCTATAAGGAAGTTGTACCTTTAAAATACATAAAGAAAACCAAATAATATGAAGTTTTCTCAACTGTTGTGAACATTTTTGTATTTTCCAATACCTTGGGCATAGAGTGATTTTATTAAATAATCGAAAAGACAATATGTTCACTAACACGGAGAAATACCCATCTGCGTGGATTTTCAAAACCTAAACCAAGCATCCCTCAAGGACAATTATCCGTTGCCAAACATGGATCATCTGTTGTAGACGATAGTAGGTGTTACACCCCAAAGTTTGACCTAATTTTAAAATTGCTCATAGCCGTTGGATTTAACGGATTATTCTTTCATAATCATGTGAAGTAGGTAGTTATTTATATTCGTTGTATTAACTATTAATGAAGATGATCGTTAACCATTATTGTTAAATGATGTTTAGCAGTTGCTTGATTTTGGATTTATGGTTAATAATTAAAGTCTTTTAAATGTTTATATGAAAATTATTATGGGACATGTTATTATGATGGAAGTGTTTTACGGATGATTGCAAGAGAAGATGTGTGGGGCAAGCATTACTAAATGGGATCAATGAAATGGGAAACTAGCTTAGTCTAGTCAATAGGAATGATAGGTATGACCTTAAACTTCTTGGCAAGGACCTAGTGACTTGAACTTTAGGATACATTTGTAGGACCCACATGAGCTATTAAATAAATAATTTAAGAAACATAAAATAATTTAATTAAAATTTAATGCATACTTCAAATGATTTTAAATGATCTTTCACCATATTATCATAATATATACCTATGTACGTACACATAGATATAAAAATGAAGTGACATTATAATATTATTTTCTTATAATTAAATGATGCCACCTCACCAATATATCTATATGTACGTAGATAAATATAAATCATAATATTTTTCGAATTGTAGCCTTCCAACTCTTTTTCCATCTTTTTATTCTTCTTTTTAAAAATCGATTGAACACCTAGCATTTAATTGGCGCTCCAAGAGCCAAGATAATTCTTTAAGTTACAGAAGCCAAAGAGTCCCTTTTAATCCTTTTTATATCATGGGTTGAGAGAGACGAAATACTCAAGAGAACACATTCCTGATTTCCTTTTTATTATCACATTTTCCTTGCTTATTTCGGCTTCCTCCACAACCGATACTCTGCTATAAACCAATTGAATTTCTGCAAGTCCATTCGAAGACCTTTTCATTTCATAGCAGTGCCATCCTATTATAGTCTGTCGTATATGTTCTTTCCTTGCTAAGGATTTAAGTAGTATTCATACACTATGGTTACACCTGCAAGCAAAATAAAGAAGAGCTCATACAAATTGTTTAGCAAGACTCCAGAAAGTTCTGGATTTATATCAAGTTGTGGTAATCATTCCCAATTAATGTTATATTCGATTGTTATTACAATTCAATTTCCATAGCAGCAAGTTGTAGATTATCCTCATTCACAACTAAATAACTCTAGGGAGTTGCTTACCAAAAAACATAGTAAAGCATCTATAACATGGAATCATAGGTTATTTTTGCCAATAGACATTGGAATCGGATGATAATTATTTCTGCAATTATTCTTTTAAAGACTATAATCTTTTAAATCACAGATTGTGGAATGCTAGAAATATATAATCTTCATGAATCAATAAGAGCCATTTGCTCTGAAATTCTGAGCACCTAGGACTCACTGGCTGTTTAGCCATGGAAAAGGTGAAGAGGTGAGATGGAATCTACAGGGATAAAGAAAGTAAAATTAGACATGATACATTAAATCTAATTAAATAATCTTACTTAATAGCTATGCTTGTCCCTATAAATGTTTCCTGTTGTCAAGTCAAGCAATGGTGATCGGGTCATTGAACCCATCAGAAAAACCTTGGCCAAAGTAGTTTAAAGGCATGTTTGCCATCTATCGATCACTTGATGTCAATAGTGTCAGTCATGCAGACATGTCCATCCATAACTGTGCCAACATTCTAAACACCGATTGCTCAAGTGGCTGGACTAAGAGTATCCCAAGCCCGATCCCGGGGTAGGGAGGGCCTTTCTAATTCAATAGATTGTGTGGAGATAAATATGGTCCAAGGTTGGGAGGTTAAGACTAAGTCAATGCTTCTCCTCTTTCCGAAAGCTGAGGCTTGCACAACTAGCTAAAGACCCATCGGATAATACTTGTATGTTTCTTTTCTTCTTTCCATGATAAGCATTTACTTGTATATAGAAAAGATAGTTAATCGTTAATCTAGTTATTTCAGTTGATCATTGATATAGTTATCTTCAATTAATCATTAATCTAGTTATTTCAGTTGATCATGGATACAGTTATTTTCAGTCAATTGTTAATCTAGTTATTTCAGTTGATCATGGATACAATTATTTTCTATTAATTGTTAATCTAGTTATTTTAGTTGATCATGGATACAGTTATTTTTAGTTAATTGTTAAACTAGCTATTTCAATTGATCATTGATATGGTTATCTCAGTTGAACATGGTCATTTCAATTAATCATTGATAGTTAAAGCATTTAATGTCATATGAAAAGGAATACAGTTATCTATTAAATGAATGTTGGGAAAATTTCTTTATAAATAGTCTTTGTTTTTGTTATGAAAAATCGTTTGTTACAGTGGGATCAAAGATGATGTCCATGCTGCAAGGATTTTCTGGTTATAATCAGATTGAAGTAGAAGGCAACCAACACAAAACTGTCTTCACCACTCCAAGGGGTACCTTCACCTACAACAGAATGTCATTTGGCCTGATTAATGTGGGTGCCACTTTCCAAAGAGCCATGGATAAACATTCAATGATCTGAAAGATAAAATAATTGTTATATACTTAGATGATCTTAAGGTTTTTCCCAAATGGCAGATTGCTCATTTGAAGGATCTCAACAAAGTGTTACAACATTGCTAGGAAAACAAGATTTCCTTGAACCCAAAGAAATCTGTTTTCTGCGTGACCGTGCATGACCAAAGGGAAGTTGCTCGGGCACATTGTGTCATAGGAAGGAATAAGGATAGACCCCAAGCGAATCTGAGCCATCCAGCAGTTGAACCTATCATCACGAAAGACAGGGGTTAAGTCTTTCTTCGGCCAAGTAAATTTCCTAAGGCAATTCGTTCCTAATTTTTCCGAGATCACCAAAAGCATAGTTGATATAACGAAATGAAACCAGAATTTCAAGTGAAACGAGTCTCGCATGCAAGCATTTGAAAATATCAAGAGTGTCATTGCCAAGGCCCCTATCCTTGTGCACCCTTACACAAAGGAATTTCTAATTTATTGTTATGCTTCAAAGCATACTCTGTCGACAATTCTAACATAGGAGAATGTAGAAGAAATCCAAGCTCCCATAGCATTCATGAGAATCCCCCTAAAGAATCACGAGCTTAAGTATTTACACATGGAGAGACATACATATGCAATGGTGCTAGCTCTGAAAAGTTTTCGATTCTACATCCTTAATTCCCATGCTGTGGTGCATGTTCCTGAATCCGCCATGAAAAGCATTCTCACAAAGAAAGTTGGATGCAACACTAGAGGTGTGTGGATTTATGGAGTATGACATAGAGATCAAGCAGACGAAGCTAGTTCGAAGAAATGGCCTCTGCAAGGTGATTGCTGAAAATCATGGGGAAGAGTGCGACACCAATCCTAAAGTTTTAATGGTGAGTTTGCAAGACCCGTGGTTCTCAAATATTACTTATTTCTTAACATATGGAGAGTGGCCTAGTGGTCTTACTTACAAACAAAGAAGGGATCTGAGAACAAAAGTAGCTAAGTACATGATATGGAAAGATCAATTGTACAAGAAGGCAATTGTTGGCACATTCCTAAGGTGTGTGGATAAGCCTCAATGGGAGAAATTGCTCTATGCTTTTCACAATGAAGCCTATGGTAGGCACTACTCCTCTTCAGTCACGGCCTTTAAGATCCAAAGGCATTGTTACTATTGGCTTGGTATGTTTAAGGATGCGTATAGATGGGTGGCACAATGCAAGAAATGCAAGATGTTCTTGGGAAAGCCGTAGTTGGCTGCCCTACCATTGAAGCCGATGATGATTGAGGGTCCATTCCAGCAATGGGGGTTAGACTTTGTTTGTCCAATCAACCCTCCCTCCAGTGCAGGCCATATGTACATCATCAATGCAACAGAGTACTTCACAAAGTGGGTGGAAGCAAAGCCTAAAATGAAGACCACATCTGAGGTGGTCTATGAGTTTTTAAAAGAAAATATTTTGGTAAGATTTGGAGTTTCGTCGAAGTTGGTAATGGACAATGCATTATATTTCTCTTCAGTGGAAGCTATGGAATTTTGCTACGACCACAACATCCACTTAAGCCATTTGTCGGATTACTTCTTCCAAGGCAACAGGCAAGTAGAATTGAGCAATAAGAATTTAATGAATATCATGAAGAAGCTCATTT
Organism: Cupressus sempervirens; assembly: GCA_028749045.1. Classification (NCBI taxonomy): domain Eukaryota; kingdom Viridiplantae; phylum Streptophyta; class Pinopsida; order Cupressales; family Cupressaceae; genus Cupressus; species Cupressus sempervirens. The sequence goes on from CM053787.1 coordinate 980,398,465, forward strand.
CTGACAATCAGGAAAAACTAGCACAAGAAGTTACATGAGGCTCTGTAGACGAACAGAATAACTCCAAAGCAAGCCGTTGGGATTTCACCATTTGAGCTGGTATATGGAACAAAAGCAAATCTTCCACTCCCCCTGGAGTTATCAGTATGAAAGTTGCAGAACATAGTGGAAGATGGTGTTTTGCGAGATAGCTTGCAGAAAGAATTTTATATCTATTGAAGTTGCAAGAAGAGCGAGAGAAAATGGTAGACAAGATCACACATCATTAGTTACATGTGAAACACATCTTTGACAAGAAGGCACAACCTCGTAAATTCGTAGAAGGCAATCTTATTTTGTTATGGGACAAAAGATAGGAGCTGAAGGGCATGTATTTCAAGTTTGAAAGCCTTTGGAAAGGGTTGTTCAAGGTAATACAGGCGAGCGATAACAACTATTTCAAGTTGGCATACCCATCTAGAGAAATCTTGCTATTGTCCTACAATGGCCAAGACTTGAAGCTCTACCAGATCTGGAAGAGAAAGTAGGTAACCCCTACATTGCACATAGTTAGCTTGGGTTTGTTTTCTGCTTTGCTTTCCGCTACTTTGCTTTGCGTTGTGTGTTTCCCTTTCTTGTTTTACTACTTGTGTCTTGCCGTCCTTTTGCGAAACGAGAGATGCTAGGTCCCTTGCTTAGACACTTGCATGTCTAAGTCCCTAGACAAAGCCAACTGTTGCCTCATTTTCATTGCCCTTTTAATGCTTTCCCCTTAGTCCCGCATAAAGGAAGAATTACCCCTACGATTAAGTAAAGGTTCAAGGCTCAAAGATGACAAACCAGAAACTGAGTGCCCTAACCAAAGGAGCGGGTGATCCTGATTTCATTACAAGAACCCCAGACAAGTGGCCACATTACAAACATTCAAGCATAAGGGAACACAGTGTTACCCCTTTTTCGTCAGAATGATGACACGTGTCAACATTTCGGGTTCTCACAAGTTCACACAACTCACTTTCTCAATTCTCTCTTGGAATCTATATGAACCGTTGATCTAATGGGATCAGCGGATCTAACAAGATGACATGGGGTAGAAGTGCTCAAAAATGAGATGTTAATTGATGCCATGTGGACCCAACTTTATTAAACGCTAGAAAGATGCATAACGTGAAGTTGCAGACACATTGCGACGTTTCAGGTGTTTAAGCATAAAGGTAATGCAACGTTCCTCCATTTTGCCGGAATGATGACATGTGGTGGCATTTCGAGTGTTTGAGCATAAAGGAATACAATGTTACCCCCTTTTTGCCAGATTGCGAACACGTGGCAATTGTTAACTGTATAGATTATCCCACCCCGATGAAATGTTCTACTTGCAACACTATTTTCTCGACACGTCATTATGAAACCCAGTCAGTTAAGCCAAGAAAACACCCGAGGAATTAAAGGAAGGGAATGTTGACGCTTTCGCTTCCCAATCATTTGTACCCTACAAAATGACAAGTCTTCCTCTCTCTTGCTCTTTCCTCTACCCTCTCAAATGTAATTTTGCAACGGATGGAAGTTGAAGAGCCTATATGTACTGTTTTGAAATCTAACTAAAGGATTGGCAAATTTAGTGCAAGTTTTCCCCCTGTAACAGTGGTTATCGAGTGAGAATCGAGAATTTGTGTTGAATGCAGAATTTGGTTTTTGCTTGAAACTAGGAATTGTTAGTCTTAATAGTTGTTAGGATTAATGGTTCTTGTAACGAGAAGGTTACTTTGGTTTCCAACATTTTATTCTCCCTTGTCAAAATTGCATTGCATTCTGTGTTTGGGAATTTGGATGTGAATGCGCTGGGGAATCATTTAGTTTAACAGTGGTTGGGCTAATGGTTTCGACTGGTCAGAGATCCACTTGGGTTCAGTTGCATCTATATCTCCTTTGTGTCTACATTTAAAAGTAAATCCACATTTCATCCTATAGTTAGTAGATGCATTTAGGAGTAGAATTAGAATTAGTTGATGTGTTGAAAAACGGTCTGGTTAATTTCACGATCGAGGGAGTGATTGGGCTGCAATCTTTAAGTCTTGCTTGGGTTTGCTGTGGTTGTAGGAAATTAAGAATTAGCCTCTCCTATCTGATTAAGAGCATACCCCTGATTAGAAGTAGGAACTCGAAACAAATTTATTGCATGTTTGTTAAAAGGTAGTTCTACCTCTAAAATTCAAAGGGATGTAAAGGAGGAGAAAACCAAAAAACACTTCCCACTCTGTTGGTGACTCTTTGTTTTCCCACCCCTTGGGCAAGAGAGTCATTTTTTGTTGAGAAAGAAGGGAGGACAAACTGTCAAGCAACATAATCATATGCAACTTTGGAGCATGAGTAGTTGCAATACGAGGATCATCCTGTGTGCAAGTACGAGGAGCATTCTGCGTACGAGGGGTAACTAGAGCAATACAAAGAGATTGAACAATTTTCGTACATGAGGTAGGAATATCACAAGTATGTATGTGAAGTACGCAAGGCTCGACCATTTTTCGTATGTTGAATATGAAGAACACAAGAGGTACATGGAGTGCATGAGGTACGAGAAATATTAGGATGGCATGGGGTACAAAGAATACAAGCAGGCAATCCCACGAAGAGTTCAAATTTGAATACTAGTATAAGATCCCATGTACAAGCAGGAGATCAAATTGGAGTTCCTAAAGTTGAAGTACCCACAGGAGATCAAATTTAAGGCATACAAGTTGGGGTACGGAGAGGAGTATGAGTTGTAGAAGTGCGACTTGGGGTACGAGGAGGAATCCATTAGAGGACTATCATATGTTCAAAAGTTGTACAAGCTCTACGCGTCGGCACAAGGGCAGGGGAATCCACACATGAGAGCATTGTATGCACATGGAGGGGTGGCCATTGTATAGACAAAGAAACTATACAAAGGGAGTGGTACATCAAAAGGGCAAGCAGGTCGTACCAAGGGGACCAAGAAGGAATCATGTACAGAGACGTGGAGAAAAAATGGTTCGAGCACAAAGAGAATTAAATTCACCTGGAGACTTGCACAATATCATAAAATGGTAAAGACAAGCATTGGAAACCCAAGTAGAAGGAAAGTTATTGATTCAAGAAATTAAAAAGCCTTGCTGGTGAAGAAAATGGCCACTAAGAAGGACAATGGGAAGAACGCAAAAAATATTACAGCTTCCAATGTGACATTTGAAATCGTGGCAGGAAGCGAATGCAATTGATAGTGGGAAAATGTAGAGGATAACCATATGCCGGAGGCACTACAAAAGGCAGAGGTAGATAAGGTCATTTGCATGCCTATCTTTTATTTAAAAGGATTTGATCTTGTATTGAGAACTATGGTTGTTGGATATGACAATAAAAGACAAAGTTTGCAAATCAGTATTTTCAGCAGACCCTCACTATTTCAAATTCTCCAAAAGCGATAAACAAAGTATTTGGGGTACCTAACCATGTTCACGATGCAACAAAGACCCCAACAAAAATGACAATGGATGAAAAGAAAAAATGGCTAGGACTCATGTGCAGGAATGATCTCTGTAATAACCTTGCCGGGTTATAGCTTCAAATAACATTGACTTCCTTTACTAATCAAAGATTTGGCATTTAATCAAACACTTGGCAACTTGTGATAGTTCACATGTATTATTTCTTGTTTTTCCAAGTTTCAATACATATGTTTTTTGAATGAATATATATGAAAGAAAAGGCAAGCATTGCTAAGGAAATGAAACAATTCTTATTTCTGCAAATCTATTTGATAGCAATTAAAGATAACGCTGGAAATTCTTATTCTGAAATTCAAATTACATACAAGTAACCTGTTGACTTGATGGTGCACATATATATTATTGTCCAGACAAATCTGCAACTCCTAGAGTTGTAAACACTGGCCCAGATTGCCCTCAAATTCAGACATGCAACTCCTTATTTAGATTGTAGCCCTTTGTAGACTTCCTAAATCAGCTCACATGCCCAGTTATTAAAATTGTAGTCTTCGGCAATGAAATGTATGACATTAAAATGAAACACAAACTTCTAGAAATAAGCTGCAGGCCCTTGAAAAGAGATATGCAGACCAGATAATGCATCACGACCCTTCAATGATGCAATCTAGTGCCTAAAACAACCAAATGCTGCCTGTAGGTATTGCAGCCTTCCAATAAATTGCCAAACTCCTCAAACAATAAATGTAGGCACAATATAAAATTATTCTTACCAATTCAAATGAAATTCTTCAACAGCAGAGCTCTCCTTAGCCACAGTAAAAAAAGTAGGAGATATGCAAAATGCTATACAACAACAGCCACTTGCAAGCCAACCTTCAACCAATTCTCAGATTCAAATTTACAATACTTCAGCTGTAGATCCAATGGAACAACCCAAAATTCAGACCCTTATACTTTAGCAAGGGCACAAAAATTAGAACTCAAAAAAAAGCCACAAAGGCATCACAACCAAATAAAATATCCAAGCATGCTTTTCTCAACAAATGTGCTTGTATTTAAAATCTCTAGATTCCGTTTTTGTTGCCAAAATGTAACTTCACTCAAGAAGCTTCACCACACAATATTAATTAGAAGCTTCCTTTAGATTCTTTCACTTGACTTGGCTTAACTAATTAATAAATGGCTCTTTTCAATGATAACTCAACTCTCAACTTAACTTAAATTATAAAGTTAAATTTTAACTTTATAATAAGTCATTTAATAAATTAATAATAATTTGGCCACTAAAAATATAATAACTCTCAAAATACTCATCATTTAAATGTCGTTTGAAATAAGAGTCATACCTATTATTTCTCCATGTGACCAAATGCACTTTCCAAAAATAGAAAGGGTCCATCTCAATCAACACCCAACTTACCACAAATAGTAAGCACACAAAACTAAGCCCAAACGATGTCCAATCTAAGCCAAACGAAGACCAACCTGTAGCTTACTGAATTGTGGAGAAGACAAGACCCTCCCAAGCCAAGCCACTACCTCCAAAGACCCTCTAACCACTTTAATTAGCCTATGAGGACCACAATAATAGGCTAATTTCCCAAACTCCAATGTTGCCAAAAATGGGGACATTACAATCACACAAAAAAGGGATGTGATAACATTTTTAGCAAGAATAACAGTGTAGGGTTAAAGAAAATATCATAGTCAATTATGAATGGAGGTGCATTGTAGACCTGGTGAAGAGAAAACTTATCGGTGGAAGCTGCACGTCTGATATTGCCATTTGGATCTTACCCATAGCAAATGGACTAGATATGGGAAGGGTTTACAATTGGGCACAAGTTTTGTCAGAAAAGTTAAGGGAATTTTCGCAGTTAAAACATAAAGCATTCTACATGCCCCATCATGCAATAGCTTTGTTCCTAGAGGCAATTCAAATGCAAGTAGCCTCGAAGCATAGGAAGGCATATGTATCAGCAAGCAGAGTTCAACCCTATAAACCGACCATGGCATATTGGTTTCACATAGATATCTTTGGAATGGGGCCTAGAAGGGAAGAGAAAATGAAAAACTAACTGATGCAAATGTTAGTACCTGACAATTCTATTCAAACAAACACCACAAATAGAGAAGATGGCAAATTGGATGAAGAAGAGACAAGTACAAAAGCAACTTTTTCAGATGAATCAGACAAAGAGGAAATTTGACTAAGCCATCTCAAGGGAACACATGGAGAAGTCACATTTTACCAACAAATGGAGGTCCATTGCCACGAGTTGTTCTTGAGTACACAAAAATCCATTAAGACTGAACTAGAGGCAATCGTATGCTGGCTGGCCGTATAAAGGAGGGGAGAAAGGAGCCCATACAATTGGTCGTACAAAAGAAGTATGTACGGTTAGTTGTATTGAAGAAGTCTATATGGAGGATGCTTGTACAAAGGGGATTATGGACGCTATAGGAGTCTATATGGAGAAGGCATTGTTGGAGGGCAAGGAGGAGCGGATACAAGGAGTAGGTACAGAAGCACCAAGTGGACAACTACTTCCTTAATGGGGTGTGAAATGAATTTCTATTCCAACCACCTTTATTGCTCTAGATCAATTGCCTCACACTAAGATGATAGATCTTTGGTGCCACAGGAAATCTACCCATAGCGTTAGATTGAATACACTAGATAGCATCGAGGTGACTCAGGCAATTGCCCTGTTGGTTCAATCTACAGGCAAGAAGGAAGTACAAGGTGGGAAGCCCATGGAGAGAATGAGTATAGGAAGAAAAGTAGCACAAGACGAGGACATATTGTTGGTAGAAGCAGATAAATTGTTGGGAAAATTTGAAATGATACCTTACCCTTCACCAAGTGCCTTAGAGATGGAGATAGAAGACGGAATGGAAACTCAAGAGGAGCACTGGGAACAATTAGAAGTAGGAATGGCAATACTTTCATTTGAGAAAAAATCTGAAAAATTCCTCAAAGAGTTACAAGGAATGGAAAAAACCACTAAGGAGATCATAAAATTGTTGGCATGAATATTATGACATTCCTATGGGGGATTATATTAGCATTTTTGGAGACATGATAAAGTGGTTATGTATTGCATTCATGATAGTATTTGTAATTCATGTTAACATACTTGTTATTCTGTGAAGATTGGCTGAGTTACAAAGGAAGAAGTGTTTAGTGCGGTTCGAGGAGAAAAGATCAGCTTATGCGTACTTGAGGATATGTCATCAGTATGTTGAGATGCTACAGCTATGAGCACATACAAAAATATGAAGACTGGTTCGAGTTATGAGGATTTTAGTGAAGATAGCTTTTAGACAACATTTCTGGAAAGCGGGTATTGTTGTTTTGATTCTATCTCCTCACAAGGATGGAATTGGCTTAAGCAGACTGAGACAGAGGTTGAAGACATGATAGAGATGCCTTGGTTAAGAAGGCATAATCAAATGATTATTGTGTGAAAAGTTATGAAGACTGTGAGCCAATAATTTGTTCGTAATCTTAAGATTGTCCTATATTATTATTGTAAATTGGGAAAGCCTCAAGGTCGACTCAATAACTTACTTTAAGACTCGATATAAAGGAAAGGGCTATTTCCTTGTGGTAGAGTGGTTCTTTTTATCAATGAGATCATATGTGGTATCCAATGTGGATAGTTATTGTATGAGCAGACTTAAATACAAATATCTTTTGATCAGAGTAGAGATTGATGAGGATTGATGTGTTGTGAGCTTCAAAGAAACTATATTGGCAAAGGAGTTGTTGTTTAGTTAGTTCAGAGATATTGGATATACTTATCTGGAAGATTGTCTGGTGAAGAATGTTTCTGAGGCTATTTGGACAGTGGTTCAGTTAGCCTCCTTTCAACTCTTAACAGGGTTGGCACAGCTCCTAATAGGATTGGAATCGCATAACAGGGATTCAAAGTCTCCTAATCGGGACTCATGTACTGATTGTATTTCATTGACTCCTAACAAGGTCTATCCTTTCACAAGGAACATTTATATTAATACATCATCATGTGGGCATCATTCCCACCAAGGTTTTCCCTCTAATCAAGGGTTTCCCTAGTTAACAAATCTGGTGTTATTGTGCATGGTTATCTTTCTATGGTTGTTGCATCTATTGTTTACATACTTTAGAATTAATAAAGATATTGAGAGTTATTTTAATTGCAAAACTGATTCACCCATCGCCCCTCCCCCAAAGTTATCTTGGCAGACTTTACTTTCTAACAAAAATTGGCTCAGGGGCAAAACTTAGATGTCATCATCAGAGCATGAGTCACTAGTAGCATTTATGAAGAACGACTGCTATAAAATTGGTAGCAGCAGAAAAGGATAGAATGGATGCCTTCTGCCTACTTCAAAGAGTTTGAGCTAAGCAATGGCTGCAGAGTGAGATCTACACCGTATCCATGAATGGGCATCCAGACTAGGGACATCCTCCCACCCTACTACTTTTAGTTTTTTTTTTTTTTTTGCTGGGTAGTCTGGAAGATGACTTCTTTTTCGTGGGGGATAGATGTAGGGCATAATAATAGAATGATGTAATTAAAGATACATAGTTTGGGGTTGGGCAATTTGGTAGCGAGGGGATGTATCCGTTGGTCTTCCTAACCAACTAACCTCTATTTAAGAAAATTGGAACATGAATGATGTACTTGTTGATTGTGGTAATCAATAAAATATACTGGTTCTCTCGCCAACTTTGGTACATATGATATTGTTATTAAATGCTTTGTTGATTCTAGTACATTTGAATGTATGCTTTATTATTTTGGTTGGCAACCATTCTACAAAGGTCTTACATTCTATTCTCCGCTGATAATCATAAATGTGGGCTTAGATCATGATTCGTGCTTCACCTCCTTTGACTTGGATGCATATCCTACCATTATTGTCATTTTCATTTATCTTCTTTGCCACTTAGTCATGAACATCCATGGTACTTTTTATCGTCTAGTAATGTTTCATCAATTTATCATCCACTACATTGCACAATAAATATCCTCGGCACATCATTTTGTTATCATAATGATCTAATATACTTTTCCTTTCTATCAACCATAACTGAACATTAGAACTTGGTCTCTTTAATCTCTACCATCAACTTTACCTTATAATTTGGCAGCTCTATAAGCTGTAAATTTCAGTCATCCTTACATCAATAGATCTTATATCTATTGACTGCAGCTTGAATTCGTATATAGATCCATCTGTACTAAATAAGTCATTTCTCAACTTCAAAATACTATTGGATCCTTAAATTGGAGTTTTACATTTTGTTTAAACATAGCCTACATTTCTAAAAATAATGTGTCAATTTTAATTTTTATCTTTATTTTTTAATTTTAACCTAAAAGAACTTAAAATAATTTTAATTTTATAAGCTATATAATAATTTAAATACTTAGGCCCCATTTAAATTTTAAAATTTATTTACATTTTAATAAGTTTAAGTTTAAATTTATCTAAACTTTAATATTCTAGTATTACTTTATTTTTTAAAATATTTATTTTAGTTTTAATAGCATTACAGTTATTTGACATAAGATGTTTAAATTTATTCAAATAATTTAAAAATTATTACTTTTAGTACAATTTATTCAATATAATATATGTAAATGAAAATAATTAAAAATCGGAGATTCATATCATTTGAACATAATACCAAAATTTTAATGGTTTACATTCTTGTTCTGAATTCATTCTTTGCTAAACTCAAACACAAATGCAAACCTTGTGACATAGCTTTCAGTTTTGAGTATTGTAAATCCACTGGCAACATCCCAAAATAAGTGCCCTCTACATCAAAGATTGTTCACTAACCCAACATGTACAGCAATAATACATGCATACCTGGTTTAATGTTGATACTTACCCCACTAAATAAGCAGTAATGTTCTACTTTCAATCACTCACCACAGAATAAGTGGAAGAGTTGTTGTTTATTGTTGTATTAAGTTTTCTTACTGACTAAGTGGATGTTCCCTTTCACTACCCGATAAGAGGAAGATGCTTATTTTCATTTCCTGTACTGCATGTCCACTCCACTGAATAAGAAGTATTGACTGGATTTCCAGTTAGTGCTTTGCTTTCAGTTTAATTGTAAAACTGAACATCAGACTCTCTCACCCAGCCCTTCTCGGGAATTGGGTGATCAAAAAGTGGGAAGGAAGTTGTTTTGTGTCTCATTTCCAGTAGCAATATTTTCAAAGAAATAAATCTAAGGTGGTTAATTATTATTACATTGTTTTAATGAGCTGTTATTTTTGCTTTTAATAATACTGCAACTATTTACTTTGTCGTATTTTCTACCATAATTATTTGGAAATCTCTCAGTATTTACCGCATTTTCTTTTTCAAATACATATACCATAGTATTCTTCCCCATACTCCAGGAATTAATGCTTACAGATTAATTTTATTATTGTTGTCCTTAGTCCTAGATGTACATGGGCTAAGTGGAGACATTCAAATTGCTTCTCTAATATTTTCTGCCTGTGTAGGTAAAGAGATTAAACTTTGCTGTTTAGTTTTCTTTCTTAGTTGTCGCTTGTTTCCATTATTAAAAGACCTTTTGTAATCTCTTATTTAAGGAATCTTTTGCTCCTTTGTTCAATATTTGCTTATTTCAATCATTTTATGGTATCAAAGCAGAGGATTTTTTGAAGAGTTTTTGGGTTAAATTTCAATAAAAGCTCCTGCCTTTTTTCCCTGAATATTTTTTGAGAAGCTTTCAGAAGTTTGCTTAACAATTTTATTTAATCAAAATCATGGGACAAATTCCTGCTTAAAACTGAAGGTTTGTTTCATCTGCAAATTGCAGAATTTTCACAAAGAAATATCACAGGTGTTTTTTGCCTTTAAAACTCATGGTTTTCTTCTACAAGTTCATACAGCATTTTATTCAGTAAACATCACAGGGTTTTTTCCTCATGACCACGGACTGTTTCACTGTTAAAATTGCAGGCTTTGACTCTGCAGAATCATGGGGTTTTGGCAGATGCAAGAGGGTTTCTGGGTTTTGTGGTTCTCTCTGCTACACAGCTAGGGTTTTAAGCTGCATTTTTCGCAAACTTTTTACAAAATTGTGTGTTCCTCTTGTTTGCCTAGGGTTTCAGACCTAATGCTCTAAATCTGCAATAATTTTCTCCATTTTTTGGAAAAAATTGTCGGGTTTCAACCTCTGCAATTTTTAACAAATTTGTTATTGATTAAAGTCAAAGATATTTGGGTTTTCAAATCAAAATTCTGTCTCCGCTGCAGTTTTCTTCAATTTCCATGATTTGGATAGCAAATGCTCACAATCTTTGAGTGCAGGTGTTTTGACCAGGTTGCGTTTGGTAAATCAACTCATCCAACAGACAATTTTGATAAGCATAATCATGAAACCATTATGCTATCCAAGTTATTTGTCACAGATGAGATGTTTCTAGAAGCTCCCTCAGGCAAGATGACTGCAGAGATTTGGACTCATCTAAAATCTCTACATGAATAGTCAGATAAAGGAAAGGTCTTCCTCAAAAATGTTGTTCTCGATCATGATGATAAGATAATTTCTTTGCAGGATCATTTGATGAAAATCAAAGACATTCGTAATCCACTAGAGGCCACTGGTTGCAAGACAGAAGATATTATTGTCATCACACTCAATCTTATTACAGTCCTAAGAGTATTTCTAAGAGACTTTGTACATCACATCTAGCAATGCTGACCTGAAGTTCAATGATTTCTACAACAAACTCTTGCAACACAACAGATGGAAGAAGTTTGGTAGCAGCAGTGATTTGAGTTAAGTGTGAAACAGACTTTATTGCCAAAGACAAAGGCAAAGCCAAGTCTACTCCTCATACAGGACAAGGAAAACCTAATGATTCTTCAAAGACTCTGAAATCTATCACATGTTACTATTGTGGCAAACTTGGTCATTTGAAGAAGTTTTGCAGAAAGCAACTAGCTGATCAAAAATCCAACTAGGGAGGGTCTCAACAAAAGGCTCAGGTTGTAGAACACTCCTAGGAGTCAACCTTCTATTCATTCATGGTTAAATGACCAACGGATCATGCAGAGTCTTCTACATGGTATATTGATTCAATAGCATCTTGACATTTTACATACAAGTGAGATTAGTTCACGGAGTATAAGGTTTGCTTCAATTCAGTAATCTTCAGTGGTGGCGAAGCATATAGTTGTTGCCAAAGGAAACATTCAGATAACCTCTAGAGAGAGAAATCTTGTTTTCATTAATGTATACTTTGTTTTGGGCATGGAGTTCATTCTTTTCTCATCTCTCATTGGGTCAAAATATGTGTCACCGTCCCAAGTTTTATGTTGTCTTCAATGCACATAAGTGTCATACTGTTGACAAAGGGTCCTCAAAATCCATTGTAGTTGGTATCAAATATTGTGGGTTGTATCAGCTGATTAATACTAGAAAGGTTCAAGATCATGCATTGGCTGCAAATAGTTTATCTGCTATAAATATTCATTGGCATTGATGGTATGGGCATCTCAACCTATCTTATATCTGTTAATTGGCCCAAGAAAGTATGGTAAAAGGCTTGCCAAAGATTTAGTTCTGCAGGGATTTAATAGCGAAAAAACTCCTATAATCCATGACGCTACAGGGACAGGGACAGGGGCAAGGGGACGACAGGGGACACATTTTGTGACATTTCCTAGAGGGCTTAAAATAGGGGGCAATAGTGTATATATATATATATAAAACTGTTAATGATAAAATTTATGGTGAAATTAGAAAATGTATTGTCTAAGACACAAAATAAACCTGCAACTCCAACACTTTGATGCATGCATGAAACATAGATTCAACTTATGCCAACTTAGAACCACTAGTTAATGCCAAAGCCCATTTGGATCTATAACTTTGTTGTCTTAAGAAAAACATTGACTTGTGTTGGTTTTTAAAATGTTCCACAATGTTTCAGGGACAGGGATGGGGGCACAATAGGGGATGCACTTCCAGGATGTTTCCTAGAGGGCCAAAAATAGGGGATATGTCCCTATTTATCAAGAAAAAACTTCAATTTCAAAAGGACAAACTTGGAGAGCTTCAAAGGCCATTCAGTTGATCCATCCAAATGTTTGTGGACCAATGAGTATTGCAATGGTCACTAGTACTAGAAAATTTCTTTAGTTTGTTGATGATTTCAGTGGGAAAATGTGGATGATTTTCCTCAAGGAAAAATCAGATGTGTTTAATAAAGTTCAGAAGTTTAAATCATTAGTACAAAATGAGTCAAGAAGTCCAATCGTCACTCTTTGACCTAACAATGGGGATGAGTTTTGTTCCAACAAATTCACTAACTTCTATTTTGAACATGGAATTAAATGTCAATTCATCATACAATATATCCCTCAACAGAATGGTGTTGTTGAGAGGAGAAACCGTACTATTACAGAAATGGAACATTGTATGTTGGAGAATAGGAATAGTCCCAAGAAGTTTTGGGCTGAGGTGGTTTACATTGCAGTTTACCTTCTTTAAAGGTTTTTGACATAGGTCATCAAGAAAAAGAGCCTAGAGGAAGCATGGTCTGGGAGGAAACCACGAATCAGCCACGTTAAGAATTTTGGTTCTACTGCATATGTTTGAATTCTTAATGCCAAGTGAACCAAACTTGCCTCCAAAAGTCAGAAGTTAATGCTTACAGGGTATACTGACAATCTTAAAGCCTACAAGCTAATTGATGTGGGTACTAATCACCTAAAATTCAAAAAGGATGTAGTCATTGACAAAGAAGGTGGGCTTTATGAGCTCTATTTTCACATCAAATGTCCTAAAGATCAATCTCTGAAGGCTTCATATTTGGGTGCTCTACTTCCACTTGCTTCACGTAAAGGAAGGTTTTCTAATGAAAAATCTGAACTTGTGGGACTCCCTAAGGAAGTACCCATACCGGATGATTTTCCTTGGGACAACCTAGATCAGCATCCAGATGATATAGTTCAAGGCAGCCCAAGTCATGGTGACCATGCTGATTTGGATAAAGGTGTTTCTATATTGTGACCTAAGCAGTGAGAGAACCTCATTAGTGATGTTCGAGATGATTAACTGATTGAGAGTTGCTCATCTAAAGGTAAGAGTAAGCAAAATGCATTTTAATTTACTCTTATGGTTAACTTCCAAAGTGTTTATGAACCCTAGACTTATTCAAAGGCGAGAGATAAATCTAAATGGGAAACTATAGAATTGGAAAATTAGTCTTTTGAGAAATAATACTCGTGCTCTTTAATATCTTCCACTATGTAAGAAACCTATTGGCTGCAAATGGGCAAACAGAATCAAGTACATGTCTGATAGTACATTTAACAAATACAAAGCACGTTTGGTGCAAAGGGGATCCTCGTAGAGAGAAGGAATAGACTATGAGAAGACCTCTTCAACTACAACAAATATGAGCATCATCTATCTCATTCTAGCCATGGCAACACAATTTGGTTGGAAGGCCCATCTAATGGATGAGAAAGTGCCTTTCCCAATGGAGATTTGGAGGAAGAAGTGCATATGACACAACTTCAAACTTTATAGGTTATAGGAAAAGAGGATCAGGTATGTAAACTGATGAGTAGGGGTTTCAAAGAAGTTCCTTGTATCCAATTTATAATTGAAACTATCAGCAGTGATATCATTCTACTTGTCATTTATTTGGATGATATTATGACTATAGGCGGTGAGGAACTTGCTTGAGCAAATTGAACACAATTTGTGTAAAGATTTTGATATGAAAAACATAGGCCTTCTTCATTATTCCCTAGGTATCGAGGTCTAGCAAATAGGTGTCGGTATTTTTATTGCTTAGTCTAAATATGCTAGGATTTTGCTAGATGTTCAAAAACAGATTTGCAAAATCTCATCTACACCTATGGAGAAAGTGCTAAAACTTTCAGCCAAATAAGACTCAATTGTAATCAATGATTCATTTTTAAAGCAACTAGTTGGCAACCTTATCTACCTTATAGCCACTAGAGCCAATTTGAGTAATGATGTAAGTTACATTTCTCATTTCATGACAGCCCACAAGGCTGAACATATTATGCAAGTAATTGGTAATTTATTTGATGTATTAACAATGAACAAAGACACTCAAAAAATAAGTTTACAATATTTATAGAATAAGCAAGTTTCTAAAAAGCACATGTAGATAAGATCAAAGACAATTTTATCACCTAAAATTACAATAAAGTACATTGCTGAACATTAAATAAATAATAAGATGTTATTTTAATTGGTGTAATTAAATATTCACTAATTACAATAACTTAAGCTTACTTAGGATAATGCATTGCATAGTAGTTTGTTATTGAGACACTTAGGAGTTGACACCTCAATTAAACACATGGTGTAGGAGAATTCCACTCTAGGTGGTCATAGTTGTTATCTCAATCCACCTTTAGTGTACTTATCACATTATCATTCTCATCATCGCACATACTTCATTGTATAATGGAGGATGATCCACCTTTGGTGGACATGTGATTCCACCTTGTGTAGATGATAGCTCATCTTCTCCTTATCATTGTCTCTTATCTCCTCTCCTATATAAGGAGGCCCATTATGTATATTTTAAATCAATCCATTGGATGTCAATCAAGTCCATTGTCAATAACAGCATTCTTGCATCTTCATACCATTGTCTTGCCAATCTCTTGTGGAAGTTATCTTGGTCTTTCACTTGATCATGGGGGTGTTGTAGAGTCACCTAAAACTCTAACATGGTGTCAGAGCTCTCGTGGTGTGAAGACCTCTTCTCAAAAGTGCAATCTTGGCTTGACTCATTGTTGATGCAGCATTTAGCAATTTGGAGGAGATTTCAGGATTTGTATTTTGTGACCATCTATTGCAAGTGAAAATTGGAGCTTGTTGGTGCAAATCAGAGGTTGGCATCATATAGAGGATGTCCAAAAACCCCTAAATCGAATTTTATTTTATTAAAATCGGACATGTGAAGACAAATCTAAAGCCATTTGATTTTTGGAGGTGCGACAACGACGATTCAGAAAAAATAAATTCAGAGGCAATTTTCGAACAACAATATCTCCCTCATACAAACTCCTTTTTCAAAGCAATTGTTTTTGTTTTGGGGGTAGAATTTCACGATCTACACAGTGGTGCAGGTGATTTTGGATCTCTATTCTGAATTTGTCTGAAAATCGCAAATCCCGTTTTTTGCAACTTTAAAGGCTTTTTTTGGGTACATCCGGTAACATTTTCAGGTGCAACTTTTTTTAAAGTGCATGATTTTTCCTCTACTTTCCGGATTTGTAAATTTCAATGATTTCGAGTGGACATTTCACTTTCAGAAATATGGCTATATTTGCACTTGGTGAATACTTGGATTTCAATTTTCTTAATTGAATCAACAATTTGAAGGAGTTGTCAATTGATTTTAGTCATCATTTGATTTCATTATGGATTTTTCAAAAGTTTCATTACTCACTCCATATAACTATCATGAATGGAAACAAGTAGTTTCTAATCAGTTGATGAGTATTGGATTTCTTAGAATGATTCTTGGACAAGATCTAGAACCAGCTACAGGTGTTGTAGAAGGAAATGGTTTGATCGAAGGGATAAAGCACTTGGTTCTCTTAGATCTACTATCTCTCATGATTTGCTATATCACACTGCATCTTGCACACATTCTCCTGATGCCTGGACAACATTGGAAGTGATCTTTGGTAAACCTGATAGAATAAGAAAATTTAAATTGGAGAATGCGCTTATAGGCATAAGTCCATGTGACTTTGACAATATTCAAGACTTTTTCTCTAAGTTCAATTCTATTAAATTGGAACTTTCTAATTGTGGCATTACTAAAGATGATGAGCAATTGATATTATCTATTCTTTCCAAACTAGGTCCTAAATATTCAATCGTTGTTTCCACATTCTATACTACTATGGATGCTCTTGGTAGTGCATACAAAATGCCTTCTCTTGATGAATTTACAGCTCAGATCATGTGGGAACAAGCAAGCACACATGGGTCAATTAAAGCCTTCCAAGTATTAAGCATTGGTTGCAAATGACTCCACTCCAAAAGCTTCCAAAGACAAGAAGCAACACAAGGATCCAACGCAACATGACAAATGTCATAACTCTCCTTCAGAACATAATATTGAATCCAAGTCCTCTTCAAGAGAGAAATCATCTAGAAGAAAGAGAGATAAATGCGCTTATTGCAAAAAGCTAGGACATGATGAGAATAAATGTTTCCATAAGAAGATTGATGAGCTCACTCACATTCTTCAAAAGAACAATATCCAATTGCACTCATCAATGCCTTCTCCTTCTTCTCAATATCAGGCAACTTCTACATCTACATTAGGACAAGCACTCATTGCTTCCACACATCTTGAGCAAGGTAAGTGGCTTCTTGATTCAAGTGCATCAGATCATATGGCATCTTCTATGGATATGTTTTCTTCTATTGAGCCTTGCACTTCTCCACCTATATTGATAGGTAATAACACATACATGAAGGTTTGTGGAAAAGGTTCTATTCCTATGGGAGAGGGTACATTTAATGATGTTTTTTGTGTACCATCCTGACTACTAATCTCCTTTCCATTTACCAAATTACTCGTGGGGCACAAGGTAAAATTGTTGAGTTCACTCCTAATTATGTCTATATTAGGGACATGGAGACTAGAGATGTCATAGCTATGGGAGTTGTTGATCATACATCATGCTTGTGTTCTTTTGTACATTTTGTTGATAATGATGATGATATTCATGATGTACCTAACCCTATATCAAGGGTGAATTATGCATGTAAGGAGAACATTGGACACTTGAATCATTTTGTTCTTAAGACAAGTGTTGAACTACCTACTCCTCCACCTCCTGCTTCTTTAGACATGAGTTCTACTATTTAGCAAGATGATCTTTGTGCTTCGGATCTTGTAGTGTGGGATGATTTCTTGGATGCTCTTTCAGATGAGTCTTATAATGCAGATTTGATCAATACATTTGAGGAGGTTTCTCTTCGAGATACTTCTTCACCTTCTTTGGAGATTGAATTTCCAAACTCTTCATGTTCTCTTGTTTTTTCACATCTCATAGTTCAGCTTGATGGTGTGACAAAATATTTGAGCTTGGAGACACCTATTCAGTCTTCTGAGGTGCATACATGGAGACCTTCTTCCTCCTTCCTCACTTTTTACATGAAGTGGCTTCTTCATCATTTGATGTATTTATCTCTTCCCAAGGGAGACATGTTTCTTGTAGGCATTGGATTATCTTTTGTTTGCAGGTATTCTTCATCTACATTGGAGCTTCTTCATTATGTGGGGGATATCATGTCTCCATATTTCCTTCCTATGGGGTGATCATTCTTTGTATATACATGATGTATGTAGCTCTTGAAGGGTCTTGAGTACTCCATCCATCCATGCATTGTGTGTTTTCATCTCTCTTTTTGGAAGAGGGTTTTTCCCATGAGGTTTTCTCTCTTTCTGCGCTTTATGAGAGATTGCATTTCATGTATTGCATTGCATATTGTACATGGGTACCTAAAATGGCCTAGCAGCCAGGACCCATCTTGCATTGTGAGTTTAAGTGCATTCCCCTAAGTTGCACTTAAGGGGGGGTGTTGGTGTAATTAAATATTCACTAATTACACTTAAGCTTACTTAGGATAATGCATTGCATAGTAATTTGCCATTGAGACACTTTGGAGTTTGCACCTCAATTAAACACATGGTGTAGGAGAATTCCACTTTAGGTGGTCATAGTTGTTATCTCAATCCAGCTTAAGTGTACTTATCACATTATCATCCTCATCATTGCACATGCTTCATTTCATAATGAAGGATGATCCACCTTTGGTGGACATGTGATTCCACCTTGTACAGGTGATAGCTTATCTTCTCCTTATCAGTCTCTTATCTCCTCTCCTATATAAGGAGGCCCATTATGTATATTTTAAATCAATCCATTGGATGTCAATCAAGTCCATTATCAATAATAGCATTTTTGCATCTTCATGCAATTGTCTTACCAATCTCTTGTGGAAGTTATCTTAGTTTTTCATTTGATCCTAGGGTTGTTGTAAAGTCACCTAAAACTCTAACAAATACCCTCGCTTAATACTCAATCTATCAACAACACCAATAAAGCCCATGATTTTGACAAACTTATCTAAACTAGGGGACTTAGCAAGGATATCTGTGGTTTGATTTGTTGTTGGAACATACAACAACTTAATGGATTCATCTTCAACAAGTTGGCGAATGAAGTGACAATGCATTTCCACACACTTGGTTCTTTCATGGAAGACTGGATTCTTGGCAAGTTTGAGAAATCCTTGATTATCACAACACAAAGGAGTCAGGTTTGCTTGAGATATTTGCATATCCACAAGCATTCGTCAAAGCCAAACTACCTCACAAGCTGCTTTAACAACTCCACGATACTTTGCTTCTTTCGAGGAGAAAGCCAAAGCTTGTTGCTTCTCACTAGTCCATGTGACTGCACCAAATCCCAAACTAAACACATACCAAGATGTTGATTTTTTGCCAGCAACTAAACCTACCCAATCTAAATCTGTGTAACCAAGAAGTCTACAATCTTGACTCTGAATGTACAAAAGTCCAAAATTAGAAGTGCCCTTCACATAACGCAGGACACGCTTCATTGCTACCCAATGATCAACCATGGGGGTTGTCATGAGTGTAAAATATGGCTCACTGCAAAACTGAGTGTTGTTGGTAAATTCTATATAGTAGCTGATGGGTAGAATTGTATCCAAAAGGGCACGTGACAGTTGAGTCACCCCTTCGGGAAAGTATATGTAGATCATCAAGAAGGGACTTTTGGACATCATCATAATCATATTGTAAGCATTGGAGTGCATATTGCGTATATGAATAAAGTATATGTTCTGTGTTATATCTTACTATATTACATGTGATAAGTATCCTTTTACCCTGTACGGTAGACATTTGGTGTTGTTGCTAGTTCAACCTAGAACAAAGGAAGTGTTATGAAGATTAATGCTGAATCTGCTTAATAAATATAGGAATAAGATAAAAGGTAAGGATGAGATATGCGCAACATAGGAAGTACTAATTTTAGCACAACATGCGAAGCATAGACAGAAGCTTCAGCAGCTTACTAACGGACACCAAGGGGGTGAAGGAGCATAGACGAAGTGAATGCATTCACCTAGCAAACCGAGGAGTCCCAAGGAATTGCTAGAAGAGACTTGACATCGATTAAATTTGGTGGAAGAGACAAGGGAGGAGTTCCTTAACTTGTATACATTGAGGGTAGAGAATTCGAACAGAAGGGAAGTAACTCGGATAGCTTGAAGCACCGAAGGAGCACGAGTGTGGAGTGAACTATTTATTCCTGATACACCCAACAAATGGATACAAATAGAGAATCGAACAACTTCACTTGAGAAAGATCTTTTCTCACTGGGTAACATGCTTGTCTAAAGTAGGGCGGTTGTCTGAAGCAGGGCGATTGTGCATATTAGCGCAGGTGCTCAAAACAACGCAGGTACTCAGAACAGTGTTGGTGCTCAAAATAGCGTGGGTACATAGCAAGAAAAACAGAATCATAAAAAAGTAGCAATGGTAGGACCAAAGGAAAAATTGTCGAAGTTCAACAGTGATGGGACGGCAAATCCGACCAAACACTGCAAAACATGCAAAACAATATGAACGGCCAATGGTGTAATGGACCAAGATGACTGGGTCCAATAGTTCCCGACGACCCTATGGGGTGTTGCAATTAATTAGTTTTCGAATGCTGATCCATGGAAATTATCTACATGAATAGAAGTCACGAAGGAATTCATAGTAGAGTTCCAACTACTAAGGGACGATAATGAAATTGTGGCAGAAATATATAGTATGATGCAGGGAAAGAATGAAACGATCCATGTGTATGCAAGAAGGTTGAAAGAGTTAGTGGGGAAGATGGAGAGCCAACCAGCGGACGGATTAAAGAAAAGACGGTTTGTTGAAGGGCTATGATCGATACTAAAGGAAAAAATGAAAATTGTAACTCCAACATTGTACACAAATGCGTGTAATCGGGACGATGGATCTGGAAAGTAAGTAGAAAACGATCAAAAAGAAGAAACACAAATCATCGGACTTAGACAATTCATCTTTTGAAAGTAGCAACAGTGACGAAGAATCATGTAAGAAAGTTTGAGTGTTGCAAAAACATGTTACGAATGAAGAAGGAATTTAAAAATCTGAAAAAAAATCCTAACTCGGTGAAAGGGGAGTTATGGTTTACGAACTGTACGGAGGAGGGCCACACGAAGGGTTCTTGCCTAAAAAACAATTTTGCGATATCTACCAAATTGTGGGACATTCCGCAAAGGAATGCCCGTTCAATATAAAGACAAAGGGACACCAGCAAGTGTTACTAACGTAGGAAGTGTCCACTGCAAGAGCAACAAACATGAACAATGACGAAATCTCTGGAGGATACAATAACAATAACCGGTGCGAACGAGGTGGTAATAATAATAACAATGGAGGCCGCAGTCAGATACAATACGACTCAAGTGGACGACCGATGATACAATGTCATGCATGCAACCTCTGGGGGCACTTCACCAAAGACTGTACCACGAAGGAAATGCCGTAGCTATTATGTAGATGGTGTGGTCCGGGAGACCACGAGGATTTGAAATGTTGAAGCAAGGGTGAACCTATTAAGCATCAAAACATGTGATAAGGAGATACTAGCCATCACTCGTGAACAAGCAAAGAAGGCAATATACCCAGATGTAGAGGAAGCAAAGAAGAGGTTGCAACGAGCATGAATGGAGTTGGAGAAACAAATGGAAACAAAAAAACTACAAACAAAAGACACTGTTAGCACCTCGAAGAGGAACCTGGCAGAACAAAATATTATAAGGCAGGTAATGCAAAAGGAAGTTCGTATGAAATTAAATGACCTTCTTACAATGCCTCAGTTGCGGACGACGATACTGAACATGACACCACTCCCGAAAGCAACGGAAAAGACAAGAAAGGAGGGCAGTGGAGCAACTGCAATAGACCAAATGCTACTGGCACTCACTACGAGGAGACATCTGGCAGCAATAGAGATGGGTATCCTAAGAACCGTACTCATGAACACAATCATCGATGGAGGGTCAGGAGTAAACGTACTACCAAAGGATATATGGAAAAATTTGGGACAACCTATGTTGTGGCCACCTGCATTTCAATTACTCATTGTCAATCAACACGAGATTAAGCCCTTAGGGACCCTGATGGCATAGCCTGTAACTATCAGACACAACCATTCTTATTGGATTTCGTGGTTATTCCGTTAAAAAGAAAAGGGTATGACGCCATCCTCAGACGGGGCTGGCTAGTGCAGGCAAAGGTGAAACATGATTGGAAGCGAAATACCCTGTCCATGGAAGGCAGAGGCCAGAGATTTATACTTGACCTACACACATAGATGGTAGGTGAAGAGGCAGCATAGTTAGATTTTGAAGGCGAAGGTGACGAGGGAAAGAAGAGAATGGAACCTGACGAAGGAGTATTGAGATTAGGAGCGTCGAATGATGACGACCTGGACTCAGTGAATGGCTTATTCCATTGGTAGATGGAGGATTACAAGCTCTTTTTGAGCTATAACATGTTGGGAGTCGAAGAGAAAAAACAAGGGGACAAGTTTTCGAAGGAGTATAGCAGAGTGAAGGAGGGAGAAGGACATGTAGATGAAACACCGGCGTAAATGTTTAGTGATTACAAACCTATAAAGTATGAAGAGCCTGCTGTAAAAACGATGAACTTAGGAAATGGAGCCAATCAAAAAAATATCTTTGTGGGAAATGACTAGAATCTAGTCTTGAAGGTAGCAGCGTTCAAAATATTTATGGAGTACAAGAAAGTCTTTGCATGGACATATAAGGATTTGAAAGGAGTAACACTAGAGTTATGTGTCCACTGGATACCATTGATAGAAGGTGCAATACCTATACAGAAGCGGTCATACCAAATGAACAAAAAATTATGCTGCGTGGGTCACTGATGAGATCGACCGGATGGTGGAAGCAGGAATTATTTTTAGGGTGCAGACGAGTGAGTGGGTATCACCAATTGTGATATCTCTGAAAAAGGACACCACACAGATAAGAATATGCGTAGACTTTCGATGCCTAAATGCAATCACAATTAAAGATCCATTTCCGATACCATTCACCGATAACATTCTGGAAAAAGTTGCGGGGCATGAAATTTATTCATTCATGGATGGGTTCTCTAGACACAACCAGATATCGATCGCGGAAGAAGATAGGCTGAAAACAACATTCATAGTGGAAGATGGAGTATATACCTATAACAGGATGTCGTTCAAACTTTGTAATGCTCCACCAATGTTCCAGAGAATTATCTTACAAATATTTGATAAAATGTCTGTTGGGAACTATAAGGCATTCTTGGATGATTGGTCAATTTTTAGCGTAGAGGATAAACATATAACAGCACTTGGAGAATGCATGGAGAGATGCAGATAGGCGAGACTGGCACTGAATCTGAAGAAGTGAAGGTACATGGTGCCACAAGGGAAGCTATTAGGACACAGATTTTGCAAAGCAGAATTGAAGATGGATCCTGACAAAATCCATATAATTTTGGATATGCCACCGTTGATGGATGTATTAGAAGTAAACTCATTCCTTGGACATATTGGATACTACACGAGGTTTGTTAAGAACTTTGCGAAAATATCCTA
Organism: Cupressus sempervirens; assembly: GCA_028749045.1. Lineage (NCBI taxonomy): Eukaryota > Viridiplantae > Streptophyta > Pinopsida > Cupressales > Cupressaceae > Cupressus > Cupressus sempervirens. The sequence goes on from CM053787.1 coordinate 980,421,669, forward strand.
CTTGCTGGACAAACTTACTTGCAAGGGCAAATCGTATAAATGGGAAAAAGAGTAGAATGAAGCTTTCAATGGACTGAAAATGAGGTTGGCCATAGGGCCAATCCTAGCTTATCCGAATTGGGATAAGGAGTTTTATGTTCATATTGATGCATCGAACTATGCGGTTGGAGCAACATGGCACAGATATAGGTGATCACGAACTGGATCATCTAGTATACTTTGCGAGCAGACTGTTATCTAAAGCAAAGAAAAATTACAGTATGGTGGAACAAGAAGCACTCAGAATGATGTACGCAGTACAGAAGTTCAAGCATTATTTACTAGCAACACTGTTCGTATTTTATGTGGACATTGTTATACTTTGTGAACAAGCCAATAATCCAGGGAAGGATAAACAGGTGGTTGTTATTGTTGCAGGAATTTACATTCAAGATTGTGGTACGATCAGGAAAGAGTCATGTAAGTGCAGATCACTTGTCGAGGATAAAATTAGGAGAGCCACCGGAGGGAGTCAACGATGATTTTTTCTAGCATGCAGCTATTTCACATTACAGTACTGCCATCTTGGTACACGCGTATCGGAGAGAATCTATTGATGGGACAATTTCCTAGCGAAATGTTGTCGAATGAGAGGACGAAATTGGTGCTAAGGAGTCGAACATTTCAATTGATCAATGGGTTACTATATAAAATGGGACCCAACTAGATTCTGCGGCGGTGCATTCTGGAGGAGGAAATATCAAAGGTGTTGAAGAAAGCACATGAAGGACTAGCAGGAGGACACATGGGACCAGATACAACTGCGCAAAAGATACTTCTGGCAGGGTTATGGTGGCCAACCGTGCACAACACCAGGGAGTGGGTCGTTGCCTATGATACATGTCAGAGCGCTGGAAAACCACTAAAGAGAGACTTCATGCCTTTGAATCCTTCACACACACAAGAGTTATTCGAAAGATGGGGGTTGGACTTTGTCGGTCCCCTCAAGGTAAGTAAAACTAGAAGACGCAAGTACATCGTGGTGGTGACAGAATATCTAACCAAGTGGGTGGAGGCACGAGCACTACCGGACAACTCTACAGTAAGCACAACTACATTTATCTATGAGCATATAATCACAAGGTACGAGATTCAACTACAATTGACAAGCGACCGTGGGTGACACTTTGTCAATCATGTCATCCCAACTACTCACTACGAAGTTCAAAATTGATCATTCACTGTCGAGCCCGTACTACCCGAGAGCCAACAGACAAGCAAAAGCTATGAACAAGATCCTGGTTAGGGTGATTTATAAATCTTGCGTAGTCGAGGTAGAAGATTGGGAAGAAAAACTACCATCAGCATTATTGGTGTACTGCACTTCATATAAAGTAACTATAGGACACACTTCATTTCAGTTGGTGTATGGGTAGAAGGCTGTGGTACTGAGTTTAAGGATCGTGATTGAGAACAAACCAGTAGATATGGTAAGTTTGAGAGAGGATGTACAATTTAAATAAATTGGATAAGCGACAATTGCAAGCACAATGGGCCACGGAAGTTACACCAAACAAGCGTGTAAGGTATGGCATGACAAGCATTTAAAATTGAATAAATTTCAATCAGGCCAGTTAGTTTTGAAGTATAATGGACGAAACGAGATCAGACCAGGAAAGTTCAAAGTGAAGTGGGTAGGACCATACAAGATACGTGAAGTTCGCGATATGGAGCAATCAAATTATGGACGTTGGATAGGAAGGAAGTGCTCGATGCAGTGAACAGCTCGAAGTTGAAAATCTACCATGAAATAAATAACGCACCTCCACATCCGAACAACTAGGAGAAAATATAAAAAATAATAGATAAATAATGTAAAAATGTAAAGTAAATGTAAATAATGTAATATGTTAATAAAGCAATGATAAAAGAGTAAATTGAAGGCTATATAATACACCGTACGGTCAAAAGACTTGTCTATAGGAGATAGCCATATTGTACGGTGTTAATAAATACATGTATTGAGTGCAAGAAAAGGTAAAAGACATTGTACAGTCACCAAGTGGAAAGAATATGGCACCATATGGTCATTTTAGGAAAAATAGCTCACCGTACGGTAGCGGTCAAACATAGGAGGAAAGCTCACCATACAGCCATCTAGGGAGGAAAGTTCACCATACGGTCATTTAGAAAGAAAGCTCACCGTACAGTGCACATTACGGACACTTGTGGGAGGATAGAATCAATCATATGGCCATATGGTATAGGAGCATTATAAGAAATATAACCACTGCTCGTTCTTCACACAATCAGAAGAGCAGAGAGACCGTACGAAGAAATAGTAAAGAAGACCACCGTACGGAAGCAACTGGAAGGGAAAGACCACCGTGCACCGCATGATAGACACAGAGATTGCAAGAGGCAATTAGAGGAAAGCATCGTACGGTAGCAAGGAGGGCATAAAAGATAGAGAAACATCATCGTATGGTCAATGGATAGGTGAAGAGAATTACAATATTGCAAATAGGATAAGTTGAATCCCGTATGGAATACACAAGGAGTCATAAGAAGTGTTGTACGGCTTGGCAGCCAAGAGATTCAAAGCACCATACGGCCAAGGAGAGCTACCAATCAAAAGAACAAAGTTTGACCATATGACCAGCACTTGAAGGAGAGGGGTCACTGTATGGATAGTTGCCGAAATAAGAAGCCAACCATACAACCGTATGGCATCAAAAAACCTTATAAGGAACCCAAGTTCATTGTGTAGTCTTCACGCAACAAAGAGCAGAAGCACCGTACAGAGGAGGGGCAAAGGAATGCCAAAGCAAGAGAAAGCTACAAATGATACCGTACAGTGTACGGACATAGAATTAAGTCTAAGTATAGAGGGAAAGTGCAAAAAGATCAATATACATTTCAGGAGGATGTAGAAGACATTCAGTCATACAGTTTAGGAGAAGTGTTGCATTTGTACACCCGAATAAGGTATTGGAAGGAGGAACCATACGGATCTGGATGGACGCCAAAGGTAGTAAAAGAAACTTTTAGAAATGTGTACAAAGGTAACTGACCTAACGATTTTTTGTCCTCTTCAAGCAAAACGACAAATAGGTGACAGTTATGCATTCAGCCGGTAAAAGGGCTTGGAAAAAAGAAATTGGAAGAAGATTCAGCAACAATTGCAGCCATGAAATAAAATGTAAAGACTTTGCCATCCAGAGTCCATATAGCAGGAAGGGCAAGTGCAGGACCAAGCAAAAAGAAAGGGAAGCAACCAGCACAATTGGCTGCGACGACAAATAATCCCATAGTGCAAAATGTTTCATTTAAAGGTTGAATGGAGTAGAATGCAAGAAGTAGTGGCAGCAGACACTTGATAACCATCCAGTGAAGGCCAGTATTTGAAAGGCATAGGTCGAATGGGTAATGCAAATGCCTATATGTTATATCTGAGATTATGAAGAGTTTTTGTGCCTCATGATAGAAACGTATGATAGGTTCTCTCGAACTGATACATTTTCCCATCTTGAATGCAACTTAGTAATATCATTCAAATCGGCAGACTTCACACAGGTATTGGGGATACCTGGTCATGCACAAGGGGGAAGGAAAATAGATAGCAAACCAAAAAAGTTGAGTCGGGAGGTAAAGACAATTGATACAGCTAGTATGTGGGGATTTGACATAGACGGAGCAAGAAGCTCTCATGGACACGTCAAAGGGTAGAGGATTGAAGAAATCCAACGTGTAGAAAGGCTACTGGCGTTGTCTTATGATTTAGCCGCACTTTAGACATTTCATTCCCATAGGTGACGATGATGAACAAAATTCTAAATGGAAGAGTGTACAACTGGGCTACATTGTTGGTAGAACAAATGTATGAATTTATGACACTGCAGCACAAGATGTTCTACATGCCACACTATGCCATCAGGCTACTCTTGGAGGCAACGACGCGGATGATCCCCAACGATGCACTAGAGGCCAAATCGAGACCACTCGCACCACGCGAATCCCCAATATGCAGTGGAGGCATCTTGATACACTTGGCAACAAGACCACAGTCAGACAGAAATGACTGAGAATGGATGGAGGAAATACTGATAGTGGTCACGAGGAGACTTCTTTTGAGGAGGGTGAGACCAATGAGGATGAAGAGGATGAGGAGGTAGAAGTAATTACAGCTACAGCATTGAGATTTCCATAGCTTGCACTCTCAGCGACAACACACTTGGTTCCTGGAGGTATACATGGCATTCCAGGGTTTGGCCAGTTTAGACAGCCAGTGGTGATGATTCCGATTTCAATTGCAATTTAGCCTGCTGCAGAGACACTAGCTATTCCAGAGGCATTAGCAAAGGCACATTCATCACCAACGGAGACAGTCATTTTGGAGGTAATGATGGAGCCTGCTCAAGAGAGTTTGCCAGCTATACTAGAGGCTGAGGCTGAAGTACTTGTACTTGATGTGGAGATGGACACTCAGGAAGGAGTGATGGCGATACTGACAAGCGAAGGTTTGAGGAAGCCAAGTGTTCATTTGGATGTAGTGGGTTCGGATGCAGTGGTTATGGTGGATACAACATTGTTAGCATTGCCTGAGGAGCTAGACAGAGAGAGCAGAACTCAAAGGTTGAGTACATACCTAAGTACGAGGTTTCACTGTACACCAGCACCTCAAGCAACATACCTTCACACACCTACACGAGAAGTAGCTCCGGAGGAAGATCCTCCACACACAAGTGGAGGGGAGTCACCCGACATAGACTGATGGACTACCACATAGCGTTGTCGAGCAGATAGCAGTAGCAGTAGAGAAGGCTATGGGTGCTCAATAGCAATCTCTAGTAGCACCAGAAACAAGGACGAGAGCAACATTCTTCGCTGATATATCGACTCTAGCGACTCGGGCTCGCCCAGTAGTGGCCTCTGCAGAGATACAGGCCTTGGACTCAGCAATAAAGGAGAGAGTGTGAGATCCTTCATGAGAGTAGGATGCCCAGTGGCCTTTACAGTTTGTTTGCAGGAGCGAGGATGGCCGAGTGTGGAGACTGCAAAGATGTGCCAAGATTGGGCCACTACAAGAGATCTAGGTATGGAGAGCCGAGTAGAGGCTTTGACTTAGGAGATAGTTGAGATACACAAGGATTGTATTACACCCTTCAAAGGAGCCAAGCAAACCAAGTAGCAGCGGAGAGGGCTCTAGAGGAGTCAGCTACCAAGCTAGCTATGAAGAGGGCAGCCTGGGAATCTGAGAGGGCAGCATTGATAGCTCGATAGAGTCAAGTACAGAAGGTGGCAGCAGAGAAGGAAAAGTTACCAACAGAGAAGGAGCAAATGGCAAAGGAGAAAGAGAGAGAGCTTGGAGAGATTATTGAAATGATGCAGTCAGCTTCGGAGCTTCAGATGGAGGCTGAAGCAGAATTGGAAGTTCGGAAGGAGCAAGTGTATAAGCTACAAGCAGAGCTAAACGAGCTTAGAGCACGAATGGCTACTACACTAGGGATGCATCCCTCTTCTTAGTATCTAAATATTGATGTAATTAATTGTTTTGGTTGTAATTTGAGTTTTGTTTTAAGGGTTGTCTCTATTTTGTCGTCTGGAGACGACTATACTTTTTGGCGGAGATGATGTTGTTGATAAATTCTATATTGTAGCCAACAGGTAGAATTGTATCCGAAAGGGCATGTAACGGTTCAGTCACCCCTTCGGGAAAGTATATGTACATTGTTTGGAAGGGACTTTGGGACATCATCATAATCATATTGTAAGCATTGGAGTGCATATTGCATATATGAATAAAGTATCTATTCTATGTTATATCTTACTGTACTACATGCGATAAGTATCGTTTTACCCTGTACGGTAAACATTGAGGTCAAGTCTAGTTGCATTGAGATAGATAAGACTACCCACTAGTTGCTTGAACAAAGATTCATCTACTACAAGTGAATTAGACTTAGCTAACACTTTAAGCCCTTTTTCCATAGGTGTGGAGGCAAGTTTGCAATCCTGCATTCAGAATTTATCTAGAAGACTTTGAGCATACTTGGATTAGGAGATGAAGATACTACTCTCTAACTATCGAACCTTAACACCTAAACAATAATGGATAAGTCCCAAATGTGTCATGTCAAATGAGTTGCACATACTCTGTTTGAGCTCACCAATGAACTATTTAGAGCTGCCAGTAATGATCATGTCATCAACATAGATAACCAGCAAAATCTCATTACCAACCTATTCAACATACAAATTAGGATTAGATGAACATCTCTAATAGCCATGACCTATGAGGTACTTATCAATCTTGATGTACCACGCCTGAGGAGCCTATTTTAGGCCATAAAGTGCTTTTACCAATCTACACACCTTGTGTTCTTGACTCGCAACCTTGAACCTTGGAGGTTGATCCATATAGACTTCTTGCTACAACTCACCATTGAGGAAAGCACTCAACATCCATCTGATGAACTTTCCAACCAAACTGGGCTACTAAGGTGAGGAAAAGTTGAATGGTACTCATCTTGGTTGTAAGAGCAAAAGTCTCCTAGTCAATACCTTCCTTTTGTGAGAAACCCTAGCAACGAGGCAAGCTTTGTACTTGTCAAGGGTTATGTCAGCTTGATATTTCACGTTATACAACCATTTACAACTAATGGGTTCCTTCCCTTCCTTGAAGGAAGATCAAAAAGGACCCAAGTGTGATTCTTCTAAAGACTCTGATATTAACTTCCATAGCCTTTTCCAACTCAAGTATCCCTTTAGCCTTTGAATATGTTTGAGGCTTATAAGCACTATGCATGTTGGCCATGAGAGAAAAATTAACTGAATATTGTTGTTTGCTCGTTTTAGGATGATCCACCCTCAATGAGCTCATAATAATGAAGATCACCAATAGTCTTAGCCCACCATTTAGGTCAGAGAGTAGAAGAAGCAACACCGGATGTAGAAGCTAGAATTGGTACTGGCTCTGGAACAAGTTCAACAAGTGGAAGACTACCATCATCCTGAGGAAACTTAGGTTGAGCATCTTCAAACTCAAAATCTACATTATCCCTCCAATCACGTAGACCTAGTAGAAGATGGACACCCAAATCAAAAGCCTTCAAAGGTTGATCCTCAGAATTTTGCACAAATGAGGATTGGTGGAAAGGTCCACATGCTTCATCAAAGACTACATCCCTACTGAAAACAAGACTATCAGTGTCTACATCTATCAGTTGGTGAGCCTTATGGTTGTCACTGTACCTTGTGAACATAAGTTTTTGACTCTTGGAATCCAAATTGGAGCACTTGGCATCTGGAATCCACACATAAGCTATAGAACCAAAGATTTTTAGATGACTAATCCTAGGCTTACAACCAATCCAAGCTTCTTCAAGAGTGTTTTCCTTAACAGCCTGTATAGGGGACCTATTAAGGAGATAGACCAAAATGAAAATTGTTTCTGCCCAAAACTTATTTGGAACACTGTTGCATTATAACATGGAGTAGGCCATCTTATCAATAGTATGATTGTGCTGCTCTACAACATCGTTTTGCTAAAGAGTGTGGGGTGTGGTTAGCCGATGTTTTATACCATGTGCATCACAAAAGTTGGAGAATTCAGTAGAACAAAATTCCCCTCCATTATATGACTTAAGAGTGATTATATAACAATCAGACTCTTTTTCTACCAAGGCCTTAAACTTCTTATATACAATAAAGGCATTTGATTTGTTTAAGAAAGTACAACCACATTTAATGACTGAAATCATCAACAAAAAGAAAGAAATACCTGCAACCAGTAACAAAAGGTATTTGCATTGGCCCACAAATATCAACATGAACCAACTGAAGTACCTTAGAGGCTTGCTATGATTCACCATCCATGAACGTTGTCTTGTATTGCTTCCCAATGTCACAAGCTCCACAAACACAGTGATGTTGAGTTTGGATCTCAGGCAAACTAGCTACAAGTTCCTCTGAGCCAACTGAGAGAGATAATGCACATTTAAGTGCCCATACCGTTGATGCCAAAGCTTGCTGATGGAAGAACTTCTGGCTGCCACGGCTAAGTCTGGAGAATCACTAGTATCCACAAGTTGATAAAGACCATGATCCTAAATGCCAACAACTACAATAGTATGAGTCTCCCAATCAATAATTGAACACTTGTGTGAGCTGAATACAACATCCAGCTAAGGAGAATCTTGCATGATCTGACTTACTGAGAGAAGATTTAGTTCCACATTAGGAAAATAGTACACATTGAGGAATATGAGATCCCTCCTAGCAGAATGTACCTAAACAGTGCCCTTATCGACAACAATGTATTTTTCTCCTCTAGAAACAACTGAGTTAGTGAATGGAGAGAAGTCTATGAACTAATCACGTCGATAAGTAAAGTGGTGTGAAGCACCTAAGTCAGTGTACCAAGCAGAGGACTTATCATGATCTACAGATCTTTTAGCCATGAAGGCGTAAAAGGTAGATTATTTCTACTTTGTGTGCTCGGCTACATGCACTTTCTACCATGACCCTCCCTGCTTCTTATGTTCAGAAGCCAATCGTTCTTCGTGTAACCATTTTTATGACAATAATTACATTGTATGTTCTTTTTCTTAGAACTGTCTTGAGCTTGACTTGAGCCTTTCTACTACGAAGGCTAACTTTTCCCTTTGTTTTTTCGGCTGAGAGTGTATTGCAAAAGCTTGCTCTGTAGAAGATGAGGTAGGAACAATACCAAACTATTGTTTCCAACAGTCTTGCTACAAAAAGCTTGGTATAGAAGTCTGGAAACTTCAGATCAACATTCGTGGAAGTAATGTGGACAATTTCAACAAAAAGTTCATAAGACCTCAACAAACTTTTAAAGGTAATAACCACCATGTCTTCTTCCTCTATCAACTGACCAATCGCCTCCAGCTGATCATGGATGTCCTTAATCTTTGTCAAATGCTCTTGTAAGAATGTTCTCTCATCCATCATGATGGAGAAAAGTTGATTCTTTAAAAAGAATGCATGACTTTTATCATAAGTTTCATCCAAGGATTTCAAGTGCTCCCAAATCTTAGCAGCTGATTTTCCAGAGGGAACCTACGGAAGTTGATCATCTGTAACAGAAAGTTCTATGAGCACAACAGCTTCATGATTGCGCTCATCAAACTTTGCTTGATCTAGGTCCACTATAGTTGGACACTCAAGGGTGCCCAAGACAATTTGATCAAGAAAATGATATTCAAAAATGGTCATCATTCGCTACCTCTAAGTGTTGTAGTTTCTGCCATTGAAGCACTGACTGCCTTCCAACATGATGTTGATCAAAGAAGCCATCTTTATGTTTTTCAAGAAATGAAAAACAAGGAACTATGAAGATGCAGATTGCATGAAATTCTAGGCACAAATTTCAATGCACTGGACAAATACAAATTTAAATCTGCTACCAAAAAAATCAAGGCATGAATTTCAAGACAATTTTGAAGACCCAACAAAATTGATGCAAACCTAGAAAGAGATCTCAAAAAACCCAAAAAGAATCTAAATTGGAATAAAAATTTGTTGACACAGAAATTGAGGGACATAAAACGAGGTACCCAAAAAAATACGAGACCAACCCAGTCGAGCTCTTGAAAAACCCATTATGAACCTGTAAACAAATTTCAAGTCTGGCAAAACAACTAAGAGGTTCGATCAATACCCTAGCCGGCTTGAAAAAAGAAGCAAAATCTGAGAAATAATGACAAAATTTTGACAAAGAATGTAGAAGGGTTGAAGAAGAGCAACAAGAAGGTCGAAATGACCAAGGAGAGGATCGTTTATGTAGGGCAGCCAAAAGATGGTGCAAGTTGAGACTCCAAAATGATGCACAGGTTGTAGAAAATCAGAATTGCACCCAAACAAGCTGCAAAAACGTGTCCAAAGGTCACAAAATCCATGAAGCTGGCCATGATTTTGTAGGGAAAAAAAACAAACAAAAAAGACCCGTCCTTTGCAAGAATAGGGCCTCAAAGTTTTGTAAATCCTATCCAAAACACATAGCAAAAACCAGCCGCAATTACAAGAAGACATCAGGTAGAAAGATGTTTTCAAAAAGAACTTGGCCAAAGTAGAGAAATCGACCAAAAAAAAGGATGCCCAATACTAGTACAGAAAACCCTAGTTGGGTTTGAAGAAAAAAAGACAATTCATCCAAGATTTTTTTTTTTTGAAACTGAAAACCCTTTTCAAGTCACTTTCGAAAATCTAGAAATTTTTTAAAGAAACATTAAAAATATATTTTGAATATTTATTTGAATTTTTTTCGAAAAAAAACTATGGCTCTGATACCATATTAGGCAACTAATTGGTAGATTATTTTAAGAATTAACAATGAGCAAAGACGCTCAATAAATAAGCTTACAATATTTACAAAATAAGCAAACTACAGATAAGATTAGAGACAATCTTATCACCTAAAATTACAATGAAGTACATTATTGAGCATTAAATAAATAATAAAATATTAATGTAATAGAACATTGGGTTGTAGTGAATAGGGTATTACGATATGTGAAAGGGACACCTAACTTTGGCATTTTGTACAGCGACAACAAAGATCCTTGGCTGGTTGGGTTCACAAATTCAGATTAGGCAGACTTTGTTGATGGAAATATATACTTCTAGATATGTTTTCAATCTTGATTTGGGTGTTGTCATATGGACTAGTAAGAAGCACCTAGCAGTCGCTCTCTCTTCAACAGAAGCAAAGTATGAGGGAATTGTCAGAGCAGCATGTGGGAAAATTTGGCTTTGAAGGATGATTTCTAACATGAAAATGTCTCAAGCAGTGCCTTCACCTTTGTTTTGTGACAACCAAGGGTTGCTAAAGCTTGTCAATCCAGTCTTGCACCAGTGCACAAAACATGTTGAGCTTCATTGTCATTTCACACACCAACTTGAAAGAAGATGGATCAATAACATTGCAATATGTTTCAACTGAGAATCAGACTGCAGACATTCTTACCAAGTTCTTGAGTCTAAACAGATTTGTAAAATTTCATGACAAAATTGGTGTAGTTAGTAGATTGACCATTATGGGAGGGTATTAAAATAACACTGTTATATTAAGTATAATGGTCAATTACATCTTAAGGGTGGTATTTCAAAATTTTCCTTGTTTCTTTCAGTTTAGTTTGTTTTCTTAGTTATCTAACTTATCCGTTGTCGAAAGATCTTTTGTAATCTCTTATCTAAGGAGTCTTTTGCTCCTTTGTTTAATATTAATTATTTCAATCATTTTATCTATTTGTTTTGTGGCAGCTTTTCAAATCTATATATTTTATATAAATTTTTTGGTTGATTTCATAGCATTGCTTGAGATCTGAGCAATTTATATTAATATTGTAGTTCAAGGTGATTAACAGATGTACCTGAAGAAGCAAACATTGATTATTTGAGCTTACTTGCCAATCAAATAATAGTAAAATAATATTAGAACTAGGGAACAAAATTAATAACATGTACCAAATAGAGGAGCAAAGTGTATCTTTATTTGCAGATGAAACTATTACAAACATAGACCCAAAAGCCATGACTGTCACACAAGGATTTGAGACAATCCCACTAGATCATACTACTTTTTCTTGACAAGAAAGAATCTATTTAAAGGGCCAGAGAATTGCCAAGAGGGTACAACCACCACTATATCACTCTCAGCACCACTTGAATCCAGCAATCAATTGATATATAGCTGGATAAACCATATTATCAAAACATAACAATAGGCATTGTACACGTACTACAATTTTTTTTTCCTACTCTACAGGCTATGAGATTTTGGGATTCTCGTTTGGAAGCAACTTGAAAGGAATTCCTTCTGTATAGTTCTCAAACTCATCAATGCAAAGACAAGTCTTCTCATGAGAGATAACCAAAGATGATCATGGTAAGATACATCTGCAGAACCATGCCAAGACAAGTCTGTTCACTAGAGATAACCAAAGATGGTCATGATAAGATACATCCGCAGAATCAATTGTTAAAGGATTTATTTTTCTTTCCATTTTGATTAATAGGACCCTAAAAGAAACACTTAATAGTGTGGTCCATAGTATCACTTCTACAATTAGAAGCATAAGCACACTCATCATATAAAAAGATAAATACAAAATTGCTACAATTTTCATCACGTCAAATTTCAATCACATAAGGGAAATGCCCACATACCATGGTCTACCATGGTCTGCAATTCTTCCTCCATTTTATACCAACATAAGTTGTTGTTAAAGGGGTTAGTAAGATTAATAGACATTATGGATGGCAACTAAAGATCAAGCTTCCAATAAAATTGCTAAGTTTTCACTAATGAACATTTCTGATTACACTTTCTGGTTCATCATGCTTGAACTCCAGATAATCTATAAAAAGAGCCTATATTCGTTATCGTCTCATTCATTGTATTGATGGACCACAACATTGATCCTTAAAGACTTCCATCATAATTTTCCAAAAGTTTGTTGCATAATATTATGGATAGTAAAATAATGAAGTTCCTATCTTTAATTAGATCTACACGGATAAGATCTTTAATCAGAGATTGTTAAAATAAAAAATCCAAAAAAGGTCAGGACACAAAAAATGCTCAAACAAATGGTCAAATTTTGATGTGCAAAGAAGAGGTCTAAAATTGCAGCAATTTAGAACAAAATAAAACACAACTATCACCCCCTAAAAATAAACGTTAGATCACCAATACAACAAACCATCCAAAAGCCCCTCAAGTGATTGAGTTGGAAGAATGGAGATAATGACAAAACATTACATTGCTCCTCCCAAGAATTTTGGTTTGATCAACTCCCTTACAATATTACTGAATTGTAAAAGAAGAGAATTAATAATAAAACTCTTCTACTTATCTTTCCAATCCTTAAATATACAGGCAGACCACTAAAAGACATTTCAGATCTCATGAATGTCATTATTCATGTGAATAACTGTTCAACCATTTATGTAATTTGAACACCTCATATTTTTCTCGACAATATAGAAATCAATCAGTAACTATGTTAACCAGCACAAAATCATTCTTTACCTGGGACAGTATTGGAATGGATGCTCCTGAAAGATTAGCTGCTCAACTCAACAAAAAAAGGAAAAAAACACAATTAGTGGAACAAAGAATTTCCTTGAATACAATCAATATGTGAATACAAACAATATCAAACTCAAATTACAGAAACCAATACCAACAACCATTAACTTCTGATGCTTGAAATTTTGGGAAAATGATCCTAAACAAATTATAATATTTGTACATTTTAACAGAAAAAATAAATAACCCATGCCATTAAATTAATAAGATTTCCACAATCCATTTGATCTGTGCAAAGAAATGCTTCTGGTTTTTTATTGTGTGTGAATTTATAACATAACTTTTCGGATCCAAAACATTGATGTTATTAATTCACACACAATAAAAAACCAGAAGCATTTCTTTGCACAGACCCATGCCATGTTTTTTAGAAATCAAGATAAAAATTCTCATCACTATCATGAGCATGACAGCAATGCACGAACACCCAAATTTTAAAGTCCCTCTCACTATGATGGCATCAAAAGAATTAGTACATACAGTTGAATGGTTAAGAGTGATTTAAGCAGCATACCTCCTGCTGCCATTCCTGAAGCAACTCCAAGGGCCTCCAAAGCACCAACTGCAACAAAACGCAACTTAGGAAAGGCCAACATTTCATCTGTCACAATGCCCATATGGTAGCGAACATAGAGAATGGAAAAGTAAACCAGCACATACCTGTGGTCCAAAATACAAGCTATTGCCAGGATCACAATGCACATAAAAACAAAGAAAATAGACTGGTCTTACAAGTCTCACCATGTCTTTAACAGATTAATCTACAAGACATAGCAAGTGCAGATAAAAGAATTTCTCCGTTATTTATATTTATATAGCAACCACAACAAGTATATAAAATATGTTATTAATTATATCTGAAGAAGCTTTGCAATTTAAAAATAGTAACAGAATAGACATCAAGTGTGAAAAAGTAAAACTCCTTTAATTCTAACCAGTTACCTGAAAAATAGAATTTTGGGGGGGATCTTTATTTAATTTTCTCAACTTCACTTTATACCACATATTACAGCTAGAAGTGCTTAGCCAGTTCTCTGAATAGATGAGAGAACAAAAAATGCTTCTAAAAATTAGGATGTGAAATACACAATGATTTGTTCATAGGCAATGCAGTTGCACTTCCAACTACACTTAATTTTGGAACTGATTATAGTTAGTACACACATCCTACTATTATGTTTCAACAATATGGTTTATTTGACCATGCATTATTTGATTGTTGGCTTCAAGTAGTTATAAACATCAGTTGGTCAATACTTGTAATCCTCTTGGCAACCGTCAAGTCCTTTAAATAGATTTTATATTGAAAACTATATGATCTAGTCAGATCAAAACTGGACCCTGGCTGACCATCTCTGGCATACTTTTGTAATATCTTCATGTGCAAATAAATATTTATTTGTAATCCTCTATTTGGTATGTATTATTAGTTTTTTTCATTATTCTAAGTATTCATTTTACTAAATAAGTGTAAATATGCATCCTTCCAATAACTAGAACATCTTGCCACTAGTCCTCATTCATTTCTAGCCACTATGTTTTAATCTTCTCTGATATCATGCCACTTCTTCTGATCATGATGCCAGATCAAAGGGGCGGGGGGGAATGTATAAATACAAAATTTATCAGCAATTAACCATACTAAATCTACCACTTTTTTTGTGATTAGTTAAATAAATCATTATTTAATTAATTGCCCTTTGGCATTAATTTCAACTTCTTTCCAAGGTTAATTAATTAAACCAATCCAAAAAACCTGAGCTCCTTATTCCTCCAACATAATTAATCCATTAGTCCTTGATTAACTGATTAACACTAATTAATCTCCATTATCATATTATCTAATATTTGAATCCATATTACCAACTATCCTTGTCCATTCAATCCTAATCATTAAATCCATCTACTTGGATCAGAACCTAAACTTGCCATCATCTAACATGTTTTTCTTTCCTCATATGTTCCCACATGCGAGTATGTCACTTTATCCCTGATTAATCAACTAATTCCAACTATCATTTTCTCTAATGTTTGTATCCATATCATCATTGATCCTTGTCCATTTCATCCTAACCATTAATCCATCTACATAGATCAGAACCTAAACTTGTCATCATCTAACATGTCTCTCCTTGCCTCCTATTTTCGTGTGAGCATGCCACTTTATCCCACTCCTTGATCACACATGTGAGTATGCACTTTTAGAAGCATCATAGACTTCTACCTCAACTCCCCCCCCCCCATTGTTTCAATGTATGAGCATGCTAACCTTATCAACCTCTTGTTCACACAAATGTGAGTGTAGTAGACAAGGAATAAAGCACATTGTTATAGTCGGCTAAACAAATAATTATTATTTTTTGTATTTGCAATGATTAGTTTCCAACCAAATGTGAGTTGGCAGTTACCAAAGGTTGGTAGCCTTAACCAACATCAGTCTGCTATTTATGTATACTTATTTTTCACTGCTGAGGACTACTCAGTTGTTATTCTCTACTTAATGCATATACAAGAATTAATAATAAAGCTATGTTTCATGGTATTTCAAGGACAAGGACAGGGATGATAAGTGTTGTATTTCTACGGTGTTTCCTAGAGGGCCAAAAATAGGGGACAATTGTATAAAAGTTTTTAAATATATATATATATATATGAATTTTTTTAAAATATATTAATATTTTATATGTTTTATATAACTGGTAGTGAAATCAGAAAACGTCTTGTCTCAGACACAAAATAAGCATGCAACTCCAACACTTTGATGCATGCATGGAACATAGACTATACTTAGTGCCAACTTAAAACCATTCATTAATGCAAACTCCCACTTGAACTTGTAACTTTGATGTCTTAAGAAAAGCACTAGCTTGCATTAGCTTTTATAATATTCCATGGCATTTCCGGGACATGGACAGAAGGATGGCAAGGGATGCATTTCCAAAACATTTTATGGAGAGCCAAAAATAGGGGATGTGCCCTCGTATAACATAGTAATAAAGATATATCTTTCTTAAATTTTGCAAGTTGTTTATGTTCATAGGTTTTGTAACTATATATTCTTGTTTTCTCCGTAATTCTATAGATTAAAATAAACAAGTAAAAATTCAGCGTCATTGCAGAGTCAAACTCTAGCACATCACAACTCATAGGAAAGAATCATGGAATTCTAATGGGATAACTTGTTGACAAACTAGTACAAGCCAACAAAGATCAAGTGGATCAACTAACAAGAGAAATGGCACATCTTTAGGACATATT
Source organism: Cupressus sempervirens (assembly GCA_028749045.1). Classification (NCBI taxonomy): domain Eukaryota; kingdom Viridiplantae; phylum Streptophyta; class Pinopsida; order Cupressales; family Cupressaceae; genus Cupressus; species Cupressus sempervirens. The sequence continues at coordinate 980,438,023 of CM053787.1, forward strand.
CTTACGAGAATACATTTGGAGGGAAGTTCTCACCTCGGAGGTCCCTCGGGACACTATCTTGGACAACCTCATTGTCAATTAAAAGGTTGATCATCTTGTTGTCCTCCATTTTATCATCACAAAATGGACGTAAAAGTACGAAACCTTTTCAACTAAGTTTTGCATATCTCTGAGATAATTTACTATTTAATTGGCTAACATTGATCAACCAATCATTCCCAATTCGTATAGTGAATCTTTTTCCTGAAGGCATTCATCAAGTCCTTTTCATTTTTTTCATTTTATTAGGCTATATTTGATTTTTGAAGCCTTCAAAGTCCTTATTTGCATTTTCGAGTGTTTGTTTAGTTTGCTTTAAGCTTTTTGTTTCGTTAAATCTCTTGCTTTCAGTTTTCCCTTCGATGCAGTATATCTTAGGGCTTAATCAGACTTATTAGTCAAAATATGATCATTTAAGTGACCAAAAAGTGGACTCTCATATTTAAAAGATGGATGTTATATTCTAATATTTAGTTTCACTTTTTGAAAAATATAACTTAAAATGACTTTATCTTATGTTTTTAAGTTACTTTATCACCTTTGATTTGTCACTTAAGTGATTTAAGTGACTATAGTGCACTTTACGTTATATTTTCATGTTGGGTTGCTTTTAAACTTTTCACTTAAGTGACTATAGTGCACTATATAGTCTAATTTAATGTTGAGATTTGTTTTAATAATTTATTTAAAACATCTAAGTAAAAAGTTGCTTTTAAATAAATATTTACACAATATGTAAACTATATAGCTAAGTTGCCGATTCAGGTTCAAGGACGGGTTCGGGTTTGGGGTTCAGTTCGTGGGTTCGGGCAATTTTTTTTTCCCCATTTGGGTTCGTGGGTGGGTTCGTGAGTATATATATATATATATATATATATATAGACACACACACAGAAGAGAAACATGCATAGTTGCAAAACAAAATCATTTCACAATATGAACAATTGTTGCTTGATCATTGATCAATGCCAAATGCCAAAGGGTTTTGGGTCCCTTCAAAACATGATTTTACCTGAATCTAAAAACATTAAATACTCACTCATTAATCTATCTTCATGATTGTAAAGAAAATTATACATTGAATTACTGAATTGCAAAACATAGACTAGTTCATCAAATAATACATTGAATTACTAAATTGCAAAACAAAGACTAGTTCATCAAATAATAAACTTTGAAACAATATGATAGATGACAAGTGTTTAGTAGTTTATCAATAATCATAGTATCAAATGCCCTTCAAGAGTCAATTGGATCATCATAAAATGAGAGATCAATGGCTTCATCCCCAACTGCAACTATATCTAGAGCTTCATCATTGGAACCCAAACTGGTTCCACTAGTCCCATATGCTGCTATATCACCGTCCTCCTCCTTGACATAAGGGATTAGATGAGTGAAATGTTGTTTAAATTTTTATTAAGTTCCTTTGAGAGTTACAAAAGAAAACAATTTAAAAAACACACTCTTTAAAGTTGTTTTTAGCCCCGAGTTCACTGTGGGTTCGTCTGGGTTCGCTCCAGCAAGGACCCAGACGAATCTGCAGTGAAAACTAAGGACCCTGCCCGAACCCGCAGCGAACCCGAGGGCAAATCCGGACCCGTGCGGACCTGGACCCGAATCCGAGCAGTAGGGGACAAATCCGGCAACTTAGCTATATAGTGTAAATATTCTATTTGACCCATTTAAAGTAATATTTGCTCAATAATGATACAATTAGACATGTGCTAAATAGGAAGTTTAAGTTGTGCAACTCAACATGTCTTTTTGAATTATATTACATGTAATTGCATTTAGAGAATGCAAACAACAAAAATATGCAAATGTGTCTCTAGAATACTATTTTGACTTGTTCAACCCAAATGCATGAAAGTGAAAAGCATATTTTAAAACATGTAATGACACCTAGAGAGTGCAATTTGCACTAAAACATGTTATTGGCAAGCTATTTTAAATATGCAATGAGGTTCCAAGGGTGTGATTTACATCTTGTATGCTAGTACATGCATGTGAAAACCATTTTAAAGGCATATTGCTCCAAACAGCCCAAGCGTCACATGTAAAGGCAGCCCAAGAGTGCATTTTTCATCAAAACTTGCAAACATAAGCATTTCCATTTCCAGCTCACGTGTTTGCATCTTGAGACCACAATTTGGCATTTGAATGCATGCGTTTGCATCTACAATCCACATATTTTACCATTTCATGCAAAAATGCCTCGTGCATTTGCATTTTTAGGGCACATTTTTCATCAAAAACGCCCAAGAACATGCATTTTCCTAAAATGTTTTGCATGTAAAGGAGTTTGGAGACCATGTTTTGGCATCGACAAGCGAAAACATCCATGCATTTGACCACAGAGATCATGATTTACAACTTTGAATTTGTCAAAGGCACTTAGTTGTTGCATGTGTTTGCACTTGGAGAACTCAATTTTGGAGAAGAATTATTCATCTAAACTTTTGTTTCCTCCATTTTTGGCTCATTGAGCTCCAAGTAGAAGGATTCAACTTTGTCTGTATTTCTTGCTTGTTTTGCTACAATATTGCATCCTTTGGCTTGTTTTTGTCAATTTGTTCAAATGCAGCCCATGTCTTTTGCATTTTGTCTTTAATAAGTTTGAAATCCTCTCATTGCAAATGCAAAAACTCTTCCAAACTTCACAAACAAAAATCACATGTATCGGGATATCTTGAAGTTCGTCATGTTTGAGTCAATAGCAAGAGGTATGTTTTCATTTTGTTCTTAGTTTTTCTTGCTTGTTTGTTGCTTGTTTTGATTTCTTTTTGGAAGAAAGTTGGGGATTTCCACCAAAGAATGTAAGTGCATTGACATGCATTCATCTTCCATCCCAATCCATACTTCATCCATTTTCCAAATTCCATTTTCTAACACATGCAATTACATCCTCTTGAACCCAATTACATGTTTATCTCAAGTAAAGATGATTTGCTTTTACCACATGTAATTATCTCTAGAGAATCTGATTTTGCTAAAAGGCCACACTTTTAAATACCAAAGCCATCATTTTGTGCACAACCATATGCATCCAACTTGCATTCTTTGCCATACAAACAAAATCCCATCTTTCCCCACATGCAATCCATCCTTCTAAATCCAATTTTGGCCATTTTTTCTCCAAATACATATGCTTTCTGATTCATTTCCAGCCATCACATGTGTTCCATAAGTATCTAATCAATACTTCAAACACGTTATTCTTCATAGATCTTCCCTTGCAAACTAAAGTCCAACAATCTCATGCATCCAATCCCTTCAGACAGTGTATTTACTCTTTAGAATTTCCATGTTCCAGTGCAAGATATGTCTGCACTATCAAAATCCAAAGGGAACATGAAATATCAGCATGATAAGGCGTTGGCTCACACAACCGCATCGCTCATTTCATCTGCTCTACATCAAATCTTAGATACGGAGATTGGGCATGTAGACATGGCCAATTTCTTGCAAAGGATTGAAGCTCCTGCCAACAAGAAATGAAGCATACCAAAAGGAGTAATATTCATCTAGTATCCACTTTTCCTATGGCTGCCCTGGAACCTGAGTTTGTCTTGGGATGCACTCATCATTTCAACCCTAAGTCAAAAACAATTACGGATGTGGATGGTAAGTTCATTATCAGCCTGGATCCGGATATTATTGAGCAAATCTTCAGAGTCCCTCAGACTTCAGAATGCGTGGATTTGTCTAAAGAAATGTCTCTGCGATTGTGGAATTAGAGAAAATTGGACTATCAGAGGCATACCAATGATAATTGGTTGGAGAATAAAAGACCCAATTTCTCTAAATGGCCTAGAAAAATACACAGATAGTTAATGATTTGATAACTCTCCTTAGCAGAATCTATGCCCTCAAAGAATCCAGTGACTTTGAACCCTGGATGTATAAATTCATCTTCCAAATTTTTGAGAACAAGGAACTTGTCTACTAGGGAGAGCTTATAAGCACAACATTGTGCGAACAGTTGATTCATGTGGGTACATCAGCACCATTCTACATGAATTCGTACTTAGTCTACATTGTTGCGGCCATGGGGACGTTCTCAGGACTTTCCACCAAGGGAAATCAATTTGGAACTACTATAACTAGATTACACTAATACAGGATTCAACATTACCACTGCCAAACCCATCCAAATTGGTTGATATATGCTCAATTCAATGTATAAAGACAAATCCATGGAAGCAGAACTTCAGCTCATCACTCTGAAGAAGTTCAAGACTATATTCGACTTTGACTACCGAGGGATGCATTCAAAGATCAAAAGGGCTTTCAGCCACATTCATCACATGGAGGATGTGTGGATTGACTTTCACACAGAGATAGACATCATGAAAATGGACTACTACAGGCTTACGTTGTAGCTAATCATCAACCTCAACATGGTTGAGATCCTAGTAGGCTTTGAGATTGAAGATGATGGCATGATCCTGGATTCAAAGTATCACAATACTCAGTTTGACTAACTTGGCCCTTTTCCTATTCAGTGGCAACAAAAAGAAAGAACTTCTATCTTTGATAGATTATAATCTATCTTACTGAATACTAACAAGTGGCTGAAAAGCAAAGGCCTCAAGAGAGTAAATCCAAAGATCGGGGTAGATTGCAATCACTTCGGGCCGGTTGAAAGGAGATCAGAAGTGGAGATTAAAAAGGATGGTTCATCCTCTTCAGGGCTAGCTAAAACTATCAAGTTTAAGCTCAAAGGGGGAAAAGGATCAAATCCATCATTGGTTCTTCTCAAGCACCCATGCAGGTTCAAGAATCAAAGGAAGAGGATGAAGAGGAAGAGGGAGAGACAATGATCATATCTCTCCCATAGCCATCAAACAACTAGGAGCCATCTATTCGATAGGAACCTTTCTTGGATGTCATAAACAATGATGTGGATTCATTCTCTACTGTATTCATGCCTACCATTTCCATCTCGGAGCTGAACATGTCGACACTCCCTAGCTCTTCTACAACTGCTCCTATCCTTACAAAAAAGCAATGTGAAAACTTGGGAAATGTATTTGACAATTTTACAACTCGCACAAAAGGTCAAGTTTCCCAACTTGATACCTCAGTTGCAAGGTTCAAGATGTTCATGATGGAGTCATCTCAAAGGACACCCATGGTTCCAGCTATGCAAACTAAAGCATGCATTGTGATGACATAAATACATTCAGGATCAATGTCTGTTGTAGCCACTGTTCCAGTTTCAATAGATGAAGGTTTCGGTCTGCTCATATGTTTGGGAAAAATCACCATGAAAAGGAGGAAGGTCATACTACGGCCGAATGATCTCCCTACAAAAAACAATAAATCTAAACTCCCAAAGGCAAAAGTTGTTTCAAGAATCGTTGTTGATTATGAAAAAACCAAATATGCAGAGATTGTAGAGCCTTAGGTAGACAAACTAGTTGAAGAGCTTAACCACTCAGATTACAAGTTCACCAAAATCAAACTTGGTAAACAGTCATGGTTGGGGTGTTTACAGGATGCCCAAGATGCACTCTCAAATTTGTCAAAAAGAAATCACGAGCTCTGGGAAAAGAAAAATCAGCTAACAATTCTTGTAGCCCATAGTCGTCACATCTCAAACAACCAAGGTGAATTAAAAAGTCGAGGCAACAAAGGCTTAGATCAAAGAAGTTATCCCATAAGGAGTTCAGTCAATCAAAGATGCACTCAAAGTATCAGAGGTATTGAGGAAAGACTCCATGACATGTTCGCTTCCTTCAACCAAGAGACCAATACCCTGAAAGAAGTTTTGGTTATTTGGGATCAAATTGCAAACATTGATTTGGATGTCTTGATTTCGTGTGATGTCATTCAATCCCCAGTTATGTTCTACAAATATCAGGGACTCATGGGTCATAAGGAGCAAATACTGGGAAAGCTTTTGACAAAATTACAGGGAGCCTTAGAAGGCTATAAAGCAGTAGAAATGGAGATCATGAGTGATCTGAGGCAGATGGGATGCAAGGTCCTTACTAAAGATGATAACATGTTCACTGAAGAGGAAATGAGTTCAAGGTACACCGACAAAGTCAATGTTGATTTTGATTCTGAAGATTTCAGATTGCATACGATAAACAGGTTCACTGCGTACAAGTCTATGGCAAAACAATTGTGGGATTCTCTTACAGAGAATTACAAAGTTGTAAAATCAGCACATGCAAATGCAGTCAGAGTTGAAGCTATTTCAAAGAGGATGGAGATTCCATATCTTCCTATGGTTCATGATTGTATTGCCAAACATAAGGCTTTCCTTGACAATCTCAAGGATTAATTCATTTTTCTCTACCTTTTCTTATAGTTTTTAGCATTTCATCTTTGTAGTCGTAGAAGATGAATTGCATGTCTCATGACATGTGTAAATCCAATAATTCTTCTCCTCCTATGATGAGTCCTCCCCTGAGTCGACCTCTACAACCATCTACCACGATCATGTCTCCCCTTCTCGGCGTTAATGGCAATGGTTGTTCTTCTTGCTAGGTTGTTTCCTACATTTGGGTTGCTTGCAGTTGTTTCTACGCTTGAGTTGCTTGCTACTCTTTATGCTTTCATAGATTTCGTGCCTCGTCCGTCCCTCTTGGCTAGCTTTCACGAGTTTCTTTTGGCTGCCTTCTGCTCCATCGTTGGGTTCTTCTGATTCGACAGTTATCTCTTGCATTCTTCCATGGGTTGGCCGTCCTTCTTGCTAGGTTGTTTCCTATGTTTAGGTTGTTGTCCGTCCCTCCTTGCTAGCTTTCACGAGTTTCTTTTGGCTTCCTTTTGCTCCATTGTTGGGTGTCTTCTAATTCAACGGCTATCTCTTGCATTCTTCCACGGGTTTCTTCTACACAGTCGGCCCTTCATCTTCATTCACATTTTCTCTCTCTGCCCTCTATCATGGTTGCTGGCATATGCATGCCGTTGGTGTGTGGTTTAAGGGGTTTGCTTATTCTGCCTTTCACATACAAGCAATTGCATCTTCATTTGCATTCTATCTCTCTGCCCTCTGTTGTGGTTACTAGTGCATGCATGTTTGATCGCTAGTGTGTGGTTTCTCAATAATAATAAAGGGTTTGCAAAGTCAGCCATATTGTCTGATACGTATAGACAGTGTGTCTACCAGTAAACATGACTACTAGTGATAGTTTCTTGCCTCAAAATCATCTTCTGACCTACCAAAGACTATGTGAACATGTGAACAAACTTGAAACTGATAATACTTTGCTTAGAGATCAGGTTGCTGCATTGACAAAAGAAATTACAGAACTCAAACAAGCTACAGGATTGAATACCTCACGTATCCAATGTTTCTCCAATACCTTCATCTCTGAAACTGCAGGCTTGAAATCCAATTTAGAATCAATCATTGGACAACTAGATGGGTTGGAAAAAATCAAGGAACAACAAACTGAAATGGCCACAAAACACTCTTCTCTGATTGCTGAAGCTGAACAAAAGTGAAATCATGGGCCTCTCTTTGCACTAACACAGATACTACTACACCCCGGTTGAGCTTAGACAAGATTGTTTAGGGAAAGATTGAGGATGAGCGAGTATGACGGGGATGAGAGCTCAAATTGCATGTTCGTAGTCTCTCATCCACTTCTGATCCTCTTTCTATTGGACACTCTTTCCTCACTGACCAGCTTGGTATCTTCGATATCACTTTAGATAAGTGTTGGTTTGGTCTTGGAGATGCCCTTTTCATCAGGTTTTTCTCTTTCTCTGACAGGCTTCATGCTCTTAGAGCAAAGAGAAAGTTGTTCTCTCTCTCCTCTAAAATTTATCTTGATGAAGATCTCACGAAGGCACAAGTTACAGAGCTGAAACATGTTCGGGGAATTGTGGCAAGTGCTAGGTAGGCTGGAAAATGGGTTGTTATTAGGAATCTTAGACTAGTTGTTCATGATTCTCCTCCTAGTGGATGGGAGGCAAGGCAGCCCTCGAAAACCGCATGACGATTTCGACAATACTCTAACGAGACAAAGCCCTCCACTCCATCTCTTCTTGTCAACTGTTGGAATGGAAATAGCTCTTTATGGTTATTACCTAGTCTCTTTCATGATGCGATGGGGTCTGTCGATATTTTGGCTGTTATGGAGACCCATAAGAGTCTCATGCGTCCTCTTCCTGGTTACCTTGGATACCAATGGTTGTTAGATTGTAGAGAGGAGGTTCGTACTTCTGGTGGTGTCTGTGGATCCAAGGGTGTTGCTTGTTTGATTAGGGATGATATTTTCAACTACACATCAGTGATTCATTCCGACGCCTTTGCCAGATTCATGTGGGTCCGTATTGGTCGTTGGAATCACCGACAAAGGGACATCTTTCTTGTCGTTTGTTACTTTCTACCAACCTCTTCTCCATATGCCATTCATGAGGCCGAGGATAGGGATCCATTTTGCGACCTTCAGGAGAGTATCTCGCAGTTTGCAGCTTTAGGTTACATCATTATTCTCGGAGAGTTCAACGCACAAACCAGGAATCTCCAGACACCTATACATGACTGGGGCTCTGATTCGATCTATTTTTCTGAGATAGATCCAACCAGTCTGGGACTTCAGCGTACCTCGGATGATGCTCTTGGACTGCTCTCTTGTTATGGTCACCACCTCCTCCAACTCTATGAGTTTTTTGGTTTGTTGATTCTGAACGGTTTATCATCTTTTCCTAGTTCTGACCTCTTTACCTACTAGCCACATTGTGGAAGTGCGTGTTGTGGATTGTATCATCACCACTTCTTCATTCCCTCCATGCACAGTTTCACCATTTCTTGTCTCCCCTTTGTTGACCATGCTCTTCTTTGCATTGCTATCCGCATCTCTCCTAGTCTGTCGCCTTCTCCCCAACCCCCCTCATCCCACTTGGCATTGCCTACACCTCTACTCGCTTCTACTACCCCAAGGGAGATGGTGAGCTCTTTTCCTACCATCTTAGGAGACTTTTGACACCTGCTAGTTTTAGTGACTCATATGCAGCCTCCAACATGTTTGATTTACTTGCTTCTACTATTTGGGAGTTTGCTCTCCTCTCTATCCCTCACCACCCTCCTCCCTCTCTCAGGTCTAAGCATTGGAATACATGTCTCGTGAACCAATGGTTTGATGTTGATTGTAAAGTTTTCCATCACTTTGTTTGCTTAGCTTTTAAGACTCAGTCTCCTGCCTTCGTTCACCTATGTTTCTCTTACCTCCATTTTCTTAGCCACAAGAAACGTTCTTTTGCCTCTTCTCAGTGCATAATCTATGCTTATTCAGAATCCTCAGATCTTTTGGCATACCCTTTCCTTCGCTGTCCCCCCCCCCACCCTTTGTCCTTGACTTTCACTCTCTGACCTCCCACACCATTACGCTCTATGACATTCCAGGGCAACCACCTCTTCATTCCACTCCACCTCCTTTTTGTCATCTGTTCACCCCCTCCAATATTTATGAGGCCATCAAATCTGTGGGATGCAGTACAACGGCGGATGAGGAAGGTTTCCAAGCAGAACTATTCAAACTTGGTGCTTTGGTCCTTGGTTCCTACCTTCCTACACTATTTAATAGAGTGGTTTGTACTAGGTTTCCTCAATCCTGGTCACGACATGTGATTTACCCTATTCATAAGTCTAGGCCTGCTTATAACCCTGGTAACTATAGGACCATCATAATCGAACATACTTTTGCCAAACTTTATGCCACTGCTCTAAACACTATGCTATCTAGAGAGCTTGACAAGAAAGGGTGTAGAGCAAGAGGTTAGGTCGGTTTCTGGGCAAACTACCAGACTATGGATCATGTCTTCACGTTGCAAGCTATTATTGAGGAGGTTAGGCACCTCTCTGAGAAAGTCTACTGTTGTTTTGTGGACTTCCATAAGGCTTTTGATATTGTTCCTAGGATGGCCTTGTTTCAGAAACTTAGCGAATTGGGATTTCAGATATGTTGTTGACTGCTATTATGCGACTACACGAAAAGGTGATTGGTTGATTCAGGACTCTGAAGGGCTTTTCTGTTCTGATTCTAAGCACCATTGGGGTGAAGCAAGGCTGCACCCTTTCTCCCACCCTTTTCGGGTTATATATTGATGAGTTTGAGGATTTCCTTGTGAACTCACAACCTAGCGATGGGTGCTATTTGTATCAAGTTTGGATCTCCATTCTCCTTTTTGTTGATGATGTTGTTCTCTTGGCCTCTTTTCTTGACAGTTTACAAAGACTCCTTGATGATTTGGCTTCCTTTTTTGATCAACGTCAACTCGTGGTCAATCTGACCAAGACTCAGGTTATGATCTTTAATTGTTTAAAGACCTCTCATCTTCATTTCTTCTTTCAGGGGCAGGAGGTTGAGATTATTTCTTACATGTATCTCGGGGTGAAGTTCTCAAGACCCCGCTTCAACTTGAGACTGGCTATTCAGTCCAGAGTTAGGAAGGGCATGGGCTCTCTAACCATACTCGAGAGACAGTGTTTCAGACATTATTTTCAAGACATTTTGTCCAAGTTGTCCCTCCTTGACTCCTTGATTCGACTGACTATTCTCTATGGCTCGGTGGTTTGGGGACCTCTTCTTGCTTCAAATTAGGCCTCTATTGAGCGTGTTCAAACGTTGCCTTTACGGCATATCATTAGATGTCATAGATTCACCCCCCATAGCATTGTTTTGGCCGCATTTGGAGCTCATCCTTTCAAACTTGCAATCATTTTGACTTGATCTGGTTTCTCCATCGGCTTCGAGGCTTTACAGATTTGGCAGTTGACTGACACAGACATTCTCATTTGGCACACTGTTCTTTTGTTACGATTATGAGATCCGACACTAGCGCTAGATCTTGTTGTCGGTATGCTCAGGCTACCTCTTTGTTGAGTTCGATCGAGATTGAGATTGATAGTCTTTCTCCTTACCAGTTCTCGCTAGATGCTCCTGCTCACCTCCTTCCATCACGTCAGGAGTTGAATGAGCATGTCAAACAGGATATCTATAGATAGTACATAATCACTACCTAGCCTAATCCTCCTAGTGGATTACGTCCGAAGATGGCCTTTTATGCTGAGCATTTTCTTCAAGTTCAGAATGGTATTATTGTCCGCCCTGCTTATCTTTATCGGTGCTGCAATCACACTTTGAGATTCTCTTTGGGTTCCTTTAGAGTTGGCTCTCACCATCTTCGGGTCCAAACTGATCACCATATGGTTAAAGAGGACCGCATCTATCGACTATGTAATTTAGCGGAGGTGGAGATTGAGACTCACTTTATATTTCATTGTCCTATCTACTATGAGATCAGAGGGAGATTTTACTGCCTATTTAGAGCTTGCTTTTCTCTTTCAGTGTTCTTTAACTATATTGACCAGTGGTACCTTGCACTTTACCTATAGGAGGCCACCCAGCTCCGTGAACATACCCTGCAATCATTCATACCTCAAGGCCATATTTCAGATCAGTTCATCACTGCCACCACAGGGCGCAAAAAAGCCATCTAGTACTACTCACTTCAAATGGGTCCGACACTGCACCAGTCCTTCCAGGCAGCGACACTCATCCAGTAGTTTTCGGCAAGGATCTAAGACTCTAGATCGTTCACGGTTCTACCCTTCTGTGACTGATTTCTTTGTACCAAGGAAGGATCCTTAATCCTTACCTTGGTTTTTCTAGTTTTGTGTCTTGTTTTGTTTCTTCTTAGACATCGTTTGGTGCTCCTGCTTTGGTTGGCTCTTTTGTTTGTATGCTTAGTCCCATAAACCCTCGTAGTCTTTTGTTGGACATTAATATTATTATCTTATCTTATCTCACCTAGTTTTACAGAGTCAAAGTGGTTGAGTTGCTCCCACTTTTTTCTCTTTTTTCTCCCTACTTTTCCTATATAAGAAGTGCTCCCCTCATCGTAAAAATCATTTTTTATTGTATGCAAGAATGCTCTAATAAAGTTGTGTGAGCATAACTTTGATTGTGTAATATTGTTTTGAAGAAAAGTGAATACAAATAAACAATTGGAGCTAAAACTGTGATTGAGAGCAATTGTGATAGAACAAATTACAAGCTTTGATTGTAATTTGTGTCTATTATCTTTGATTCATGTTGTTATTGTATGTTTAAATAATAGAGCATAATGAGTTAAGAAGCAATCAGAGCCAAAGCTTGATTGGGAGCAATTGTGGTGATATATAAACTAGAAGCTTTGACTATAGCTTGTATTGTCATCTCAATTCACAAAAATAGCTAGAATTCCTTACTTTTAGAAGTCTTTGCGCCCTAATGGTAGAGGTTATTCTTATAGAATAGATTAAAACAAGACTTAGAGCCAAACCGATATGCTTTCAATCAGCCTTTGAGTTGGTATTGGTTTATCATTATCACAATTTCCAACAATCAAATAGAAGTGTAGTTAGATTTCATCTTGCCTGTTACTCCCTCCACGGGCAAATGGATTCTTTCTTGAAAGATAAGAGGAAAGAATATTGGTAACACCCCTTACAAAATCGCTCAACTTCTTACTTACCTTGAGTTGATCCAAGGAATGGTGAGAAGGGGCGGCCTTCCCTTAAAGATAGGAGAGACTTTGTCTCATATGTTGTGGCTAGTCTACCTATTTTGCAACTGGATTTGAACAAGCTATCAATTGCAAATATCCACCCAACATGTCTATTGTAACAAATATCAAGGCTTATCACACCATTGTTATGTGCCAAGTATGAAAGTGTTTACTTGCTAGATACGGAAGTGATCTTAATGTGATCTTAATACAAAACTATGTACCTGTTAAGTACCAGAATTTGCACCCGGTATTGAACTGAATGACTTTAGTAATTCTGGTATAACATGGGAATCACTTCTACGTGGGACATGCAATGAAGTGAGACCTCCAGTTTTCAAGCTGGTTCCTATCAGATGCTTCACTTAAAGCTTGAAAACTTATGAGGGAAAGGGATAGAAAGATATGGAAAAGCAAAACTAAACCTATGGTGATGCACCTAAAGTTCGAATTTCTGAAATTCAGAAAAATTTTACACTTGAAAACCATGAAATAATTTCAAACTCACAAAACTTGCCTAACACATGCATTCACATAAATATTTTGCTGAAAGGTTGAAATGGCTATTTGCTTAGTAAAGGAAAAGAAAGCTTTCACAATCAAGAACAGATTACATCTGCTCACACAACCTGCAACCTGTGCCATATATTTATCACAGAATAGGTACAAAAGTTAGACAAAATTGAAAGGAAAATGAAGCTTTCACGAATAGTTTCATCAAATCACACATACACAACTCTACAAATGACAAGAAGATGATAAAAATTATGCCAAAATAGTCTCCAATGTAGCTTTTGAATATCATAAACTGAGTTACAGAATCATGCAAAAATATGCCCAAAGGATAGAGAAAAATCACTAGGAGCCAAAATTGCATAAGAGAACTCCTTTCAAATGAGCCGCCAACTCCTTAAGTACAAACTCGAACTCCACCTCTATGGTCGAATGCTAGAAAAAAGGCTCCAAAAAATGGAGTCTAGAAGCCATGAAAGGAGGATAAATGTTTTGAAAAAGTCCTTCCAACCCATAGGGAACTCAACACTTGGCTTAATATACACTAAAAATGCCTTGAAAGCTCATAGAAATCCTTCAACAATCATGATAGACTCCTAATTCGAATTCTTCCTAAACTCTTCCTCCTTATGTCTCCAAACCAACTCAACTTCTTACGAACCAGTCATCAAAAGCACTAAAGACCCTTTCCCTCTTAAATTCAAATTTAACAATAAAGATCTACCACTACTATCTTTCTTGAACGTCTTTAACTCATAATAAATGTCATTACCCCTCAACAAGACTTAATCCAAAATACCTCCATTTGGCATAAAACTCGCCACCTCTTCTATTGACTCCATATTGCATCTAAGACTTGAACATTATAAGGTGATTTATAACAATATCACTTAAATAATATTAAAATACATTTTTGAAATAATTGCAACATTTACTTTTAACAAAATGAAGACACTTCTAACTCAAATAATCTATAGAGTTTTGGTTGACAATAACATTATTCATTATTTAAAGCAAAAAGCCCTCTCATTTTCGGTATTATGAAGAGGTATCAATAAAATTAGGAGTTCACTCCTTTTAATGACCTAAACTTCATGATTTCCTTCATTCAACTCTTTTGGAAGAGAAAATAAGAAAGAAGAAAACTCATGGCAAGGGTCTTCTCAGAAATTCTGATCTCGTTGCCATTATTATTCTGGAAGATGACTTTTCCCGTGTGCACTTACGGAGATTGCTGCTATTATGGCACTTTGACATGGAATTGTGATGTGGCGATTTTAGCTATTTCTGGAGCTTAACGTGCCTGATTTTCTAAATACTTGCTTGGTCTTTTCATGCTGATTAAGCCTGCAATTTAGCATCAATCAATTCATTTATTCATGAATCTTGTCCATGCCATCACTTTGTTGGAGAAATTTGATGTTTGAAAGGTAAAAACATGAGCTGAATCTACTTCTTCTGCTGCTGCTATCATGGTATTTGGTATGGAGTTTGGCCTATGCTGGAGCATTTTTTTCTACCTAATTTTTGTAATAATCCCAAGTGCAGAGGCCTAGTGACAACCGACTTGATGGCTGTACAGAAGCTTAAAGTGGGGGCCGTACGGTGTGAAGATCATAGTAGTGGCCATACGGAAGTTGTATTATGGCTGTATGGTGTAAGGTTGGGCAGAGTGTACGGTTCAGAAGGCCATATGGTGATCAAATGGGTTGTACGGTGGTCAAGGATGACCGTACGATGGTCTATGATGGCGTATGGTGGAGAAAGAGGGAAGGGCGTACGGTGGTGGTGGAGCTGATAGCCATACGGGAAGGCCGTACAATGGGGTGGACTAATTAGGTTGTACGGTGCTGAGATGGTTGTACGGTGTGCTAATGAGGACTGTACTAAGGCAATATGGTATCTTTGGAAAGAAATGCCTATAGAGAGGGCCATATGGGTGGTGTCCTGAGTTGAAGGTAAATGGAGAGGGGTGGACGGTGGTGTAACACAAAGAATTTAAATGTAGATAAACAAGAGATTGAATTACCCAATACATACAACACAGAATTGATCAAATTAAACACAGTGTTTTCTCCAATTTGCAATAATTCGCAATATGATGATACTCCGATTTGCCAGATCCGAGCGAAGTATCATAGGTGACAAAATAGGGTGAGGGTTGAATCCCACCGAAACCGGAATGGCCAGTAGAGAAGATCTCTCACTTCCAAAATGGCGAACAACAGAGAATCCCAACTGGAATTCACAGTACAAAGAAATAATCCAAAATTGCATACCTAATGACTACCTATAAGCCGTGCTTAAATACCCGTCGGGGAAAACTTTCCAAGGGTGTACAAAGATAACCAATGGTGACACAAACTACGGAAACAAAAAGGGTCTGAGATACATTAAATCAATCGTCTTGTTACAATAGTTTGATTAATATTAATTTTATAACGGAAACGTTACAGTCCTCCTAACCCAAAATTTGCTTGTCCTCAAGCAAATGCAATGTCGGGTGCTAGAGAATGTGCCCGCCTTCCCATGTTGCATCGTCCAATGGCAAATGTTTCCAATGCACCAAATATTCCTTCACCGTGTGATTCCGCAGTGTCTTCTCACATACTTCAATGATCTCGGTTGGTTCCAATATGAGCTTGCCTTCTTCATTGAGTGGTGGAAGGTCTGTGGCTACCGTGACGTTTTGCCCTACAGCCTTCTTCAAACATGAGACATGAAAGACATCATGAATACGGCTTCCCTCCGAAAGTTTCAGCTCGTAAGCGACTTCACCAATTCGACAAACTATGCGATAGGGGCCATAAAATCGTGGCTTCAATTTTTCTTTTCCCTTTTCCTTCAATGAAGATTTTCGATATGGCTGGAGCTTGAGATAAACCAAGTCCCCTACTTTGAAACTCCTCTCCATTTGGTGTCTGTCGGCATACATCTTTTGTTGATTCTGTACCCATTGCAAGTTTTCCTTCAAGTAACTTAGGATGTCTTGTCCCTCCTGAAGTCAATCCCTCGCCTTGGGTGCACAGTTGTCTCCCAACACCGTGTCGATGAAGGAGAGGGTTTGTACCCATACAGAGTTTTGAATGGTGCCATCTCGATAGACATGTGATATGTGGTATTGTAACAATATTCTCCCAAGTGTATCCACTTGACCCCACGCCTGTTGTTGTGTCGAGACATAGTTTCAAAGGTAACCTTCGAGCCACTTGTTCACAATCTTCGTTTGTTTGTTTATCTGAGGGTGGTAACTAGTACTTGGTGACAATTATGTTCCTACCAATCGAAACAGTTCCATCCAGAAAATACTAATGAATCGCCCATCCCAATCACTGACAATATTTTGAGGTAACCCGTGCAAATGAAAGACTGCTCTAAAAAACAAATCAACAACTTGTGTGAACTGAAAATCTGAGGAGATGGCGAAGAAGTGTGTGTATTTTATCAATCTATCAACCACCACGAAAATACAATCTTTTCCTTTCACCTTGAGAAGCCCTGTTATGAAATCCATTGAAATACTATCCCACTTATGTTCTGGAATCGGTAGAGGTTCTAGTAACCCAGCAAGTAAAATATGTTCAGATTTATTTTGCTGGCAAACCACACACTCTCTTACATACTGCAACACGTCCCCTTTAAGTCCTTTCCATGAAAACCTCTCCTAGAGACTTCTATAAGTTTTGAGGAAACCCAGGTGTCCTGCCAAGGGTGAGTCATGTACTTCCTTCAAGATTTTCTGCTTCAATTTGGATTTCGGCACTAAAAATATCTGATTCTTATAATAGATGATGTCATTCACCACTCTGTACCTATCATACTGGGTGTTGCCATCCATTAGCTCACAGGCAAATCTGTTTTTTGAGTATTCTACCAACAGATGTGCCTTCCAGTCAGCTGAAATCTGATTTAGTGAGCAAATGGTGGGTTTCTTGGACAAGGCATCTACAACCACATTGTTCTTCCCTTTCACATATTCAATGTCAAAATCAAAAGCCTAAACCTTGCTTACCCATTTTTGTTGCCTCTTGCTCAAGTCCCGTTGCTCCAAAAAATATCTCAAATTGTTGTGATACGTACGAATGAAAAACTTGGCACCTACCAGATACTACCGGAACTTGGTTAGTGCATGTACGATGGCCAACATCTCTTTGTCGTAGATAGAATATAGGCATTTTGTCTGTGTAAGCTTCATGTTATCATAAGCTATGGGATGTCTATCTTGCATCAGTACTGCGCCAATGCCTTCTCCGGACACATCGCACTCCAAAATGAATGGTCGAGTGAAATCAGGTAATGCAAGTATAGGACAGGTGCTCATGCCTCTTTCAGTTTATCAAAAGTGAGTTGTGCCTTTTCATTCCACTGGAAAGACCCCTTGTCAAATTCGTTAAGGGTACACTAAGCTGAGAGAACCCTTTAACAAACCTCATGTAATAACTGCACAATCTAAAAAATCTTCACAAATCCGTGAGTGATTTTGGGGGAGGTCAATCAAGGATAGCCTAAATCTTCTCCTGATGAACTTGAACTTCGTATTTACTGACAACATACCCCAAGTACAATATTTCTATCATACCGAATTTACACTTGGATTGCTTGGCGAACAAAGATTTCTCCTCCATGATCCTTGGGACTTTATCCAGATGCTTCAGGTGCTCCACCGATGTCTTGCTATAAATAAGAGGGTCATCAAAAAATACTAATAAGTACTTACGCAATTGTTTGTGGAAGATGCGATTCATGCATGATTGAAATGTGGCAGGTGCATTTGTCAATCTGAACGGCATGACCAAAAACTCATAATGCTCATAGTGACAACGAAAGGCCGTCTTTTCTACATCTTCCTCCCTCATGCGGATTTGATGGTATCCGGAATGGAGATCTATTTTCGAAAAATAGAGTGCACCATTAATTCATCCAGCAACTCATCTATCCTTGGAATGGGATATCTATTCTTTTTTTCTTTTTGTTCAACACACAGTAGTCCACACACATGTGCATCGTCTTGTCCTTCTTTTTGACCAATACCACCAATGACGCAAAAGGGCTAGAACTGGGATGGATCCATCCTTTCTCTAGCAGATCCTAAATCATCTTTTCAATCTCATCTTTGAACTTCATGGGATGGCAGTATGGTGTGGTTATGACCAGTTTGGCTCCTGCTTCCAACTCGATAGTATGTTCAAACCCTCGATGTGGTGGTATGCTAACAAGAATGTCTATAAAAACTTTATCGTGGTTTCTCAAAATCTTCTGGAGATTGTCATCTTGGAGAGGTGTTCGTTACCCTTTTATAGGTTTTGTCGAGACAAAAAAATATGCGGCCCAAGCAACATCATCACGCTGAAAAATTGCCTCCATTTGATGTGCAGAAACTTCCTTCAGACCCTCATTTGCCATTCCATAGAGAACAACCTTATTTCCATCAACAACAAAAGTGAAATCCATTCGTTTGAAACTCTGAGTGTATTCGTCAAGTGCCTCCATCCACTGTATGCCTAGAATAACCTTCATATCATCAAGATCCACTATGAAGAAATCTTAGTCACCGTGTGATTTGCCATTGTGATACTTAGCTAAGGAACAAGGTGCATGCATGGCAAAAGAGTCCCTTCAGCAACCTTGACCTGAAATCCTACGTGCATCTGCGTAGGTAGATCTCTTCGCTTCACTAGACATGAGTTTATGAAATTTAGAGTCACTCCGCTATCCAGCATCATCGTAACCCTTTGTCCTTGAAGGTTACCCTGTACACGAAAAACTGTGCACCTTGGGCTACCAGCTAGGGCAATAGTTCCTCCATGCCATACCAAAGTTGCAATTCTTTTCGTACGATTCAAACTAACCATGTTGGTGTCATCGTGATGTTGGTTGTCTTTGGTGAGCATTTCTTCCTATTCATCCTCATTATCGGACACGACCTCAATGTAGTGTATTTTTCCTTTTCTGAGGCATCTGTGGCCAGGTTCCCATGGTCCCTTGTAGTTGAAACATTATTTCTTCCTTCGGAGTTCCTGTCTGGTAGCTTCGTCCAATGACGGCTTCTTGGGTAGGGGTATATTATCTTTGTCCCTCAGAAACACCAGTGGTTGGGAATGAGAGTAACTTTGTGAGGATGATGTTGATGATGATGCTAGACTCCGTGCATTCTTAATGGCCTCTAACAAGGTGGTAGGATTGAACCCTTTTACCTAACCTTTCAGTGGTTCTGTCAATCCGTCCATGAAGAGCACTACCCGTCGCCTTTCAGAAATGTCCGTGACCAAAACAAAGTTTCTAAAATTCCACAATGTAGTGGTCAACTAATCCAGTTTGTATCACCAGTGCCAAATCTTTGAAATTGAGTTTCGGATCTTTACCATCAAATCAATCTATCAATCTCTTAGTGAATTCCGTATAAGTTCATGCTCCAGTGTGATGGTGCCATGATGCCACCATTAATGCGCAACTCCCTCCAAGTGCAGTGCTGCAAATTTGATTGCTTCTTTTGGCATGGGAGTAAGCTAGTAGTAAGTACCGGCCTTCATAACCCACGCTTGCACAGATATGGATCCCAATCGTCAAATGAGGACAAATTTACTTTACTCAATTTCCTTCTGAGATCATCATTAAAATATCCTCGGTTTCTGCCTCCCGAAATCTCATTCTCAAATCCGCGTAGTCTTTGTTGGATATATCTTTCTCCAAATTCGCATTCTTTCAATTTTCTCTCAGTTGTTCTTGCATCTCTTCAAAGGTTGGTTGTTTCTCTCCGTGTGGTGCCTCCATCAGTGGGGGAAAAGACGGCATGAAAGGTCGAGAGCGTGCTGGATGAGGGTTTGATTTGCCCGACACCGAGTCCGCATTGTGACCATTTTGTTCTCTAGATATTTTATTGTCTGCCAACTTCTTGAGAGTTTCTTCCATGAGTCGCTAAGTATCAGTGATCTATGCCTGATTCCTGGCAAGTTTTCTCAATAGTTCCACGAGTTCGGTAGCTATCCATTCCGGTTCGACAGTCATTCTATCAACAGAATGTGTCCTCCTTCTCTTCCAGCTATAAACTCTCATTCACTATCCACAGGCTGGCAAGATTGAAGTGCTTTGATACCACTGTAATGATCCCACGTACAGAGGCCTAGTGACGACCAACTTGATGGTCGTACAGAAGCTTAAATTGGGGGCCATACGCTATGAAGGTCACAGTAGTGGCCGTATGATGGAAGGTTGGGCAGAGTGTATAGTTTAGAAGGTTGTACGGTGATTAGATGGGTCCTACGGTGGTCAAGGATGATCGTACGGTGGTCTATGCTGGCGTACAGTGGAGAAAGAGGGAATGGCGTACGATGGACGGAATGGTGTACGGTGGTGGTGGAGTTGATAGCCATACGAGAAGGCCGTACAATGGGGTGGACTGACTAGGCCATATGGTGTTGAGTTGGTAGTACGATGTGCTGATGAGGACCGTACTAAGGCAGTATGGTATGTTTGGAAAGGAATGCCTACAGGGAGGACCGTACGAGTGGTGTCCGAGTTGAAGGCAAATGGAGAGGGGCGGACAAATGGTGTAACACAGAGAATTTAAATGCAAATAAACAAGAGATTGAATTACCCTGTTGTCGGTAAAATCTATATTGTAGCCGACGGGTAGAATAGTATCCAAACAGGCGCGTAACACTTGAGTCACCCCTTCGGAAAGGCATATGTACACCGTCCGAGATGGATTTTGGAATCATCATGGTAATCATTGTATTTGAATTGTAATCATTGAGTGCATATATGAATAAAGTATCTGCTCTGTGTTGTATCGTGCTATACTACATGTGTAAAGTTTCTTTATCCTGTACGGTAAACATACCCCATACATACAACAAAGAATTGATCAAATTAAACACAATGTTTCTCCAATTTGCAATAATTCGCAATATGATGGTGCTCTGATTTGCTAGATCCAAGTGAAGTATCACAAGCGACGAAATAGGTTGAGGGTTGAATCCCACCGAAACCGGAATGGCCAAGTAGGGAATATCTTTCACTTACAAAACAGTGAACAATAGAGAATCTCAACTAGAATTCGCAATACAAAGAAATAATCCAAAATTGCATATCTAATGACTACCTATAAGTCGTGCTTAAATACACATCGGGGAAAACTTTTCAAGGGTGTACAAAGATAGCCAACGGCAACACAAACTACAGAAACAAAAAGGGTCCAAGATACATCAAATCAATTGACCCGTTACAATAGTTTGATTAATAATTTATTTTATAATGGAAACATTACAATTTTATGGGCTTTCTTAACGCCATTCTAGAGTTCACTCATGCTACAATGACTAGGTATTTCTCTCTAAAATGGAGCCTTTTGTGGTTCACATGGAGGCTAATCTAAGCAGTTGTAAGTGGTTTTTAATACACATTTTCTTCATTTTTTAATTCGTTCAGAGCTGGCCCCTTTCATTCAGTTCTATATGAGCTCACTTCCTTTTATTGTTGAAAGTTCGAATGAAAATTTTGATTTCCCTTGCTTCACTATGATTCAGCTCAAACCCTCAATGCTGCTGTTGAGTAGTTGTAATTATTAGTTGGAACAGATATATTTTTGCTATCCTTTCTTGCAGTTGTATCATTCTTCAAGCATATAATTTACTTGTTCCCTATAATTCATACCCTTAGCCTTGTGATTTTTTATCGCTAGCTGGCATCTTTTATAGATTTTTACATTCTCCTCTATACAGATCTTTCAGCTTTTCATTTTGGGTATTTGTTGGGCTCTTAGTCTGAAATTTGGGCTTCCATTGCTCAAATAGTTAACATGTCACATTTTTTGAAATATCCCAAACTAGATATTTGCTCGATTTTTCCTCAGAATAACATTTAGATCATAAACATATGAAACCGTATCATAAATAAACTAGTAATGTAAACCATAAAAAATAACCCAACTAATATTTATCTAGTTGTTTCCTCAAACTGATATTCAACACTTGAATATAGGCAGATGTATTGCGAAACACAATAGAAAACCGGTAGATTTACCATAAGGTATCAACCCGTTCTTTCTCATAATAGTATTCAAGGTTCAAGCATATAAAATGCATTACAAACCAACAGTATTAAACCAGTAAATTCTCACATAATCTCCTTAAAATATGTTATTGCATTATACAACAGCAATACAATAACCAACATTGAAAATCCAATCCTAAATACAGCTTTACAGTCAGATTGAAAAACATAAGAAAAGAACCTGTAAGCACATGCGAGACACCTGATGTGACATCTCCAAGGACAATGGGTTTGTGTCCACTTTACCGACACGAGGGGCTACATCCTCATACTAGCTGAAAGCTAAAGCTTTTTGAATAACTCTCACAAGAGAGAAAATTGAAACTGAATCATAAAACAAGCATACCCAAATGAAAGAGTCTCCTCCTTTCATCCTCACAGCTGTGACTCTTGGACTTCCCTTTTTCATCTTATCTCTCTTTGTTCTTTTTGCCCACTTTGTAATATTAAATTGACCTTTTATATTTTGAGTCAACGCTCTCCAAGTCAATTTTAATATTATATATAATATGCCTTTAATATTTCTAATGTCCCAAAAAGGGGGACATTACATTTTCTTTATAAAATCCAAATGTTGTGGCTATTGTTCTGATATGCAATAAATATAATAACTTTGAGGTTTATTATTTGTATCTCAAAATCATTTAATACAGACCAATTTGCCATTACTACTAAGTGTCACCATTCATAATAATTTGCAAGATTTTTTGTGGAAACTTTTCAATCATGCACTTTTGATTTGTCTGAATGACACTTGTATTTGATATATGCTCTGAGGCTGCTGTTATAAAAAACTTTTCCCTAAATCTAGATTGCTTGCAAGCTGTGAAAATTCATTCCATAGTTGTTGCTTTAACCAAGTTGTTTATTTGCTCTAGTATGATCTCCAATATGATTATCTCTTGCTCACTAGTTGCTGAGTGCTGAAAGGATTATGGAAGTATTGTGTTTCTTCTGATACAATGTATGACTTTAGCATGTGTTTTTATCTGTATGCTCCAATTGGTTTGATTGGCCTGTAACATTTATTCCTTTACGGTTTGAAAAATGTTTGCACTAATGAGGCACATGTATCATTTATAAATGTAATATCACACTCTTGCATTGTTCAGTTTTGCACCTTTGACACTTATGATGTGCCTTTAATCAGTTTTCGTGATCCTATCTCTTATAGGCACGCTGAGCTCAATAACCCTCGTGGGAGCCTACGGTTATATCCACGTACTTATGAGAGATAAGATTCTGCACAGGAAACAAACATGTTATCAATAAAATCTTGATGTAATGATGATTGTCTCTTTGCTGATATACATTTCTATTTTATGCAAGTGCATGATATCGCTGTAGCATAGAATGTTCAGGTATGAGGTAAGGTGTTTCTTTCATTGCTTAGATCCATTGGATCTAATGTAATGATCCGTTCCCTATGTTCCCTCTATGCAATGGTTTTCTTCAACTCACAATTCAAATTTCAGACCCTTGAAATGGTCCTAAGATGCAGGGAAGTCTGTACACCCAGTTCGAAGGGGAAAAGAACAGCCGTATGTGTGTTGAGGGGCCATACGCTGATTATGCAAATGTTGTACGGTATACGACTTGTGATAGCCATACAATGTGGGCTCAAAGAAGTGAATGACGTACGGAGGGTGGGGATGGAGTTGGTCATATGGAAGAAGGCCATACAGTAGGAAGAGGGAGCCATACAATGGATGATGATGGAGTTGTTCGTACAGATGAGGATGTTGGAGGAGTCAAACAGTGATATGTCGTACACAAGCAGCCGTAGGGTGGCCATACAATGGTCTTGGGAGACCATACGGTGTAGAAGGGGCGAATTGGAGGGGGAGAATGGGAGGCCGTATGGTGTATGTTAGCGACTAGGGATGAATGGTCGGAATTCGTAGGGTGATACACAGAGAGTTTTTGCAGACCACAAATAGCGAGATTTAATGCAGATAAACAACAAATGGAAATACATAGGACAAAGAATAGATCAAACCAACACAATGAATATTCGCAATATGATGATGCTCCGACTTGCCTGCTCCAAGCGAAGTGTTACAAGTGACGGAATAGGGTGAGGGTTTAATCCCACCGAAACCAAAAGAACCAAATAGGGAAGATCTTTCACTTCCGAAATGGCGAACAACAAGGAATCCTAATTAGAATTCGCAGTACAAAGAAATACTCTAAATTGCATACCTAAAGGCTACCTCTAAGTCGTGCTTAAATACTCGTTGGGGAAAGCTTTCCCAGGCTATACAAAGATAGCCGATGGTGACACAAACTATGAAAACAAAAATAAGAATGGGTCTAAGATACACAAAATCAATCGGCCCATTACAATAGTTTGATAAATGATTTATTTTATAACAAGAACATCACAGTCCTCCCGTCCCAAATTTTGCTTGTCCTCAAGCAACTGTAATGCCAGGTGCTAGAGAATGTGCTCACCTTCCCACGTCGCGTTGTCCAATGGTAAGTGTTTCCAATGCACCAAATATTCCTTCACCATGCGGTTCCACAGAGTCTTCTCACGTACTTCGATGATCTTGGTTGGTTCCAATATGAGCTTTCCTTCTTCATTGAGCAGTGGAAGGTCTGTGGCTATCGTAACGTTCTACCCTATAGCCTTCTTCAGGCATGAAACATGGAAAACGTTATAAATACGACTTCCATCTAGAAGTTCCAGTTTGTACGTGACTTCACCCACGCGACGAACTACACAATAGGGGCCATAAAATCGTGGTTTCAATTTTTCCTTTCCCTTTTCCTTCAATGAAGATTGTCAGTATGGCTGGAGCCGGAGATAGACCAAATCCCCTACTTCGAAACTCCTCTCCATACTGTGTCTATCGGCGTAGATCTTGTGTTGATTTTGTGCTGCTATAGGTTTTCCTTCAAGCATCTCAGTATGTCCTGTCCCTCTTGAAGCTAGTCCCTCGCCCTTGGTGCATGGCTGTCACCTAGAACTGTGTCACTGAAGGAGAGTGGTTCGCACCCGTACAGAGCTTTGAATGGTGCCATTCCGATGGACATGTGGTACATGGTATTGTAGCAATATTCCCCTAGATGTAACCCTTTGACCCATGCTCGTTGTTGTGTCGAGACGTAGTTCTGAAGGTAACCTTCGAGTCATTTGTTCACAATCTTTGTTTGTCCGTCTGTCTACAGGTGGTAATTAGTACTTGGCGATAATTGTCCCTGCCATCTGAAACAGTTCTCTCCAGAAGATACTAATGAATCGCCCATCCCGATTACTGATGATGTTTCGGGATAACTCGTGCAGACGAAAGACTTCTCTAAAAAACAGATCGGCAACTTGTGCGGCTTGAAGGTCGGAGGGGATGGCAAAGAAATGTGCATACTTTGTCAATCTGTCAACCACCACAAAAATACAATCCTTTCCGTTCACCTTGGGAAACCCTATTATGAAATCTATCGATATACTTTCCCACTTATGTTCTAGAATTGGCAAAGGTTGTAGCAGCCTAGCAGGTAGAGTATGCTCTGACTTGTTTTTCTTGCAAACTGTACACTCTCTTACATACTATAACACGTCCCCTTTAAGTCCTTTCCATGAAAACCTCTCCCGAAAATTTTTGTAAGTTTTGAGGAAACCTGGGTGTCCTAACAGGGGTGAGTCATGTACTTCCTTCAAGATTTTCTGCTTCAATTTGGATTCTGGCACCAAAAATATCTAATTTTTATAGTAGATGATGTCATCCACCACTCTATACCGATCATCATGGGTGTGGCCATCCATTAGCTCACAAGAAAATGTGTTTTTGGAGTATTCAACTAACAGATGTGCCTTCCAATCAGCGGAAATCTGGTTTAGTGAGCAGATGGTGGGTTTGTGGGACGAGGCATCTGCAACCACATTGTTCTTCCCTTTCACATATTCAATGTCAAAATCAAAAGCTTGAACCTTGCTTACCCATTTTTGTTGCCTCTCGTTCAAGTCCCATTGTTTAAGAAAATATTTCAAATTGTTGTGATCCGTACAGACGACAAACTTGGCACCCACCAGATATTGCCTTTCAAAACTTGGTTAGTGCATGTACGATGGCCAACATCTTTTTGTCGTAGATGGAATATAGGCGTTCTATCTACGTAAGCTTCCTGCTCTCATAAACTATGGGGTGTCTATCTTACATTAGTACTGTGCCAATGCCTTCTCCAGACACATCACACTCCAAAATGAATGGTCGCGTGAAATCAGGTAATGCAAATACGGGACAAGTGCTCATTGCCTCTTTCAGCTTATCAAAAGTGAGTTGTGCCTTTTCATTCCATTGGAAAGACCCCTTCCTTGTCAGATCCGTTAAGGGTGCGCTGAGCTAAGAGAATCCTTTAACGAACCTTCGGTAATAACTGCACAGTCCAAAAAAAACTCGCAAATTCATGAGTGATTTTGGGGGAGGCCAATCAAGGATAGCCTAAATCTTCTCCTAATGCACTTGAACTCTATATTTATTGACAACATGCCCCAGGAACAATATTTGTCATACCGAATTCACACTTGGATTGCTTGGCGAACAAAAATTGTTCCTCCATGATACTTAGATCTTCATTTAGATGCTTTAGGTGCTCCTCCCATGTCCTGCTATAAATAAGATCATCAAAAAATACCAATAAGCACTTACACAATTGTTTGTTGAAGATGCGATTCATGCATGACTGGAATGTAGCAGGTGCATTGGTCAATCCGAATGGCATGACCAGAAATTCATAATGTCCATAGTGACAATGAAAGGCTGTCTTCTCTACATCTTCCTCCCTCGTGGATCTGATGGTATCCGGAACAGAGATTTTTTTTTGAAAAATAGACCACGCCATGCAATTCATCCAGCAACTCCTCTATCCTTGGAATGGAATATCTATTCTTTATTTTTTTTTGTTCAACACGCGGTAGTCCACACACATGCGCATCGTCCCGTCCTTTTTGACTAATACCACAGATGACGCAAAAGAGCTAGAACTAGGACGGATCCATCCTTTCTCTAGCAATTCCTGAATCGTTTTTCGATCTCATCTTTGAATTTCTTGGGATGCCAATACAGTGTGGTTATGACAGGCTTGGCTCCTGCTTCCAACTCGATAGTATGTTCAAACCCTCGATGAGGCGGTATGCTAGGAGGAATGTCCATGAAAACTTTGTCATGTTTACTTAAAATATCCTAGAGTTTATCATCTTGTGGACGTGTCTTTGTCCTTTTATAGGTTCCGCCGAGATAAAACAGTGTGCCACCCACGCAACGTCATCAAGCCAAAAAATTGCCTCCATCTGATACACAGAAACTTCCTTCAGACCTTCATTTGTCATTCCGCGGAGGACAACCTTCTTTCCATCGACAACAAATGTGAAATCCAGCCATTTGAAACTCTGCGTGTATTCATCAAGTGTCTCCATCCACTGTATGCCTAGAATAACCTCCATTTCATCAAGGTCCACTATGAAGAAATCCTTAGTCACCGTGTGATTTCCCATTGTGATACTTAGCTGAGGAACAAGGTGCATGCAGGGCAAAAGTCCCTCCGGCAACCTTGACTTGAAAGCCTGCGTGCATCTCCATAGGTAGACCTCTTCACTTCACCAGAGATGAGTTAATGAAGTTTAGAGTGGCTCTATTGTCCAACATTACCAAAACCCTTTGTCCTTGAAGGGCTCCCCATACACGAAAAACTGTGCACCTCGGGCTACCGGCTAAGGAAATAGTTCCTCCGCATCGTCCCAAAGCTGTAATTCTCTCTGTGTAGTATAAACTGACCATGTTGGTGACATTGTGAGGTTGGCTGTCTTCGGCCGGCATTTCTTCCTGTTCGTCCTCATCATCGAACACAACCTCAATGTAATGGATCTTCCCTTTTCCGAGGCATCTGTGGCCAGGCTCCAAAGGTCCCTTGCAATTTAAACATAGTTTCTTCCTCCAGAGTTCCTGTCTGGTAGCTTCGTCCAACGAGGGCTTCCTAGGCGAAGATTTGTCCCTCGGAAACGCCGATGGTTTGGAATGTGAGTAACTTTGAGATGATGACGCCGATGATGATGCCATACTCCGCGCTTTATTGATTGCCTCCGACAAGGTAGCAGGATTAAACCCCTTTACCCAACCTTTTAGAGGTTTTGTCAGTCCGTCCATGAAGAGCACCACCCGTCTTCTTTCGGAAATGTCCATGACCAAAATAGAGAGTTTTTGAAATTCCGCAATGAATTGATTGACTGATCCAGCTTGTCTCAATTGTGCCAAATCTTTGAAATTGAGTTCTCAATCTTTACCATCAAATCGCTCTATCAATCTCTCTATGAATTCTGCATAAGTATTTATTTGATCATGCCCTAATGTGATGGTGTCGTGATGCCACCATTCATGCAGAACTCCCTCCAAGTACAGTGCCGCTTCTTCTTCTGGCATAGGATTCAGCTTGAAGTAAGTATCAACCTTCATTACCCACGCTTGCGCAGATATGGAACCGGATTCGTCAAATGGAGACAGATTTACTTTATTCAACTTTCTTCTGAGATCATCGTTAAAATATCCTCTGTTTCCGCCTCCCAAATATCTCATTCTCAGATCTGTGTAATCTTTGTAGGATATATCTTCCTCAAGATTTGCATTCTTCCAGTCTTCTCTTAGTTGTTCTTGTATCTCTTCAAAGGTTGGTTGTTTCCCTCCGTGTTGTGCCTCTATCCGTGGAGGAAAAGACAGCATGGAAGGCCGAGAGCATGCTGGATGAGAGTTTGATTTACTTGACGCCGAGTCCGCGTTGTGACCATTTTGTTCTTCGGATATTTTATTGTCCACCAACTTCTTGAGAGTCTCTTCCATGAGTCGTTGAGTATCAGTGATTTGTGTTTGATTCCTGGCAAGTTCCCCTAGTAGTGCCACAAGTTCGACAACTATCAGTTCCAGTTCGGCAACCATTCGATCAATGGAATGTGTCCTTCTCTTCCGGCTATAAACTCTCATTCACTGTCCACTAGCTGGCAAGATTGAAGCGCTTTGATACCATTGTAATGATCCGTTCCCTATGTTCCCTCTGTGTGGTGGTTTTCTTCAACTCGCAATTCAAATTTCAGACCCTTGAAATGTTCGTACGATACAAAGAAGTCCATACACCCAGTTGGAAGGGGAAAAGAATAGTTGTACATGTATTGAGGGGTCGTACACTAATTATGCAGATGTTGTACGGTATGTGACTTGTGATGGTCGTACAGTGTGGGGTCAGAGAAGTGAATTATGTATGGAGGATTGGGATGGAGTTGGTCGTACGGAAGAAGGCTATGCGATAGGAAGAGGGAGTACGGTGGATGACGATGGAGTTGGCTGTACGGATGAGGATGTTGGAGGAGCCATACGGCGATATGTCGTACACAAGCAGTCATAGGGTTGCCATACGGTGGTCTTGGGAGACCATACAATGTAGGAGGGGCAAATTGTAGGGGGAGAATGGGAGGTCGTACGGTGTACAGTAGCGACTGGGGATGAATGGTCAGAATTCGTAGGGTGATACACAAAGAGTTTTTGCAAACCACAAATAGCGAGATTTAATGCAAATAAACAAATGGAAATGCATAGAACAAAGAATAGATCAAACCAACACAATGAATATTCGCAATATGATGATACTCCGACTTGCCAAATCCGAGCGAAATGTTACAAGCGACAAAATAGGGTGAGGGTTTAATCCCACCGAAACCGGAAGATCCAAATAGGGAAGATCTTTCACTTTTGAAATGGCGAACAACAGAGAATCCAAAGTGGAATCCACTGTACAAAGAAATAATCTAAATTGCATACCTAAAGACTACCTCTAAGCCATGCTTAAATACTTGTCGGGGAAAACTTTCTGAGGGTATACAAAGATAGCTGATGGCGACACAAACTATGGAAACAAAAATAAGAATGGGTCCGAGATACACAAAATCAATCGGCCTGTTACAATAGTTTGATAAATGATTCATTTTATAATAGGAACATCACATCTAACAAATCTTTTCTGTGTAGGACTCAGAGACTTGGAGGAAATGCAATTCGGGGCAGCAGGTAGGCGGGATTGGAGCAATACAACATGATCAGTCATTACAGGCAATGACTGGTGCCCTATGCCCCTCTCATTCTATGTGTTTTCTTTCATGTTTATGCACTTTCGTAGAATAGAGATAGATATTAGTAGATTTGAAGGTTACTCTCACAGTCAATTGTGTGAGAGAAATTTACTTTCAGTATTTCATTTCATTCTATCAGTTGTAAATATCATTTGTATCTATATTTTGATAAATTTACAAGGACATTCTTGTGTGAAATGAATGGCATTCGTGCACTTTTTTTGTCTTCATACTTAAATTTTACAAGTGTGCAAAATTTCAGTAATAGTACCAATGCAAGATTAACAGAAGAATAACATAAAATAATATGGCAAACACACAACCATGGTAGAATATTACTTTTATTGCTTATACTGAAGTATCACATTACGAACATATCCCTCGTGGTTCCCAACAACCCCTACATTTAGCACTCTAGTTGGTTAAGGAAACCAAGCATCGTTACTCTTCAGTACATCTTATTTCATAACAAGTATATTATTATTCGCTAATTACTTCATACTAGCCTAAAACCACACTTCATCATCCTTCAAGATCTTCAAGAAGAAAAGGATTGACAACAGTGAAGAGAACAAATATTGCATCAATATAAGGAAAGATATCAAAGGGAGAATGAAGAAGGGAAGATGAAGAATACAACACAAGTAGAATGCCCCTAGGATAAATTGTTAGATAGAAAACCCTTGGCCTTTGGACTAGCTCACTTCACATCAAGCTTAGAATCAACCCAATCAATGTCGATTATAGAAACTTGTCCCTTTGTAGATAGAGAGACCTTACTTAAAAACATGTGATCTAGGGATCAACACCTAAGACAATGATCTGCATAAGATACTATAACATATATCATGGAAGCATCAATCACCTCAAATACTATCTTCTAGGGTATTACTCATCGTGAGACCAAGGCTTGTAATTAAACCATAGAGGAGATACAACAAAAGATTTGCATTGATGGAAGTGAAAAAACTACATAGGAAGAAGATAAGAGAAACCATAGCTAGTGCTCAATAGCTAGTGCTCATGATTTTCAATTTCAAATGGAAATAGATAAAGATGTGATATTTGAAGGCATCGTGAGATGGGTTTATGGTCCACACATATGAAGCTTGTTGGCATCCACTTCATCTACTTTGACTAGAGCACCAAAATAAACACCACATGGCTCTTTTGTACACAAAAACATACTTGGAGAACAATGATCATCAAGAGGTACAAGGTGGGATGATTAGAAATCTACTAATGGGGTACATCTGTGAGGCCATGGATAGGACTAAAGAGTATATTTGAAACTACTACAATGGGGGGCATAATCTAATCTTATCTCATTTGATTAATAATTGATCATACGTAGAACAATCAAGTCCACCACTTATTCATGCAATTGAGTACCTTCTGAACCCCAATTCTTCTTATTTGAGTAGTGTTGATGTGAGTTGTATGCCACTACAACAAACAAAATTGAAACACTTAGCATTACAAATGAAATACCAAATTCTCAACTCTCTCTTGAACAAAGACACCACGTATGATAAAGATTGTAAATAAAGATCATCGAGATGACTCCAAGAATTATTCTAGTTGTGGACACTCACTCAGTAGTAAATATCTGATATGTTGGTGTCATAAAGAGGCTTACGCTAGTTATTAAGACTTTGTCAAGTTGACTTAAAGAATGTTATGGCTTTATGAGTGCAACAAAATATTCTGACTTCCAACTTGCAAAATAAAATGCTAATAGATTTAAGCGTATGAATCCAAATTACTTCTATTCGAGATTGTGAATATCTTTGTGACCCTACTAGGTTTTTGTCTTGTCATCAACTCCACTAAACTAGTGCAATCTTCTAAGATAAACTGAAAGATTTTCAAATTACTGCCATGACATTAACACCATGCAACGATGCACACCAATGTATAGTAAACAACTGAAGCTATGCTTTTGATCATGTCATTCAACCATGTAAGGCGAACTTACAATCAACACGTAGCTAGTGGCTTGGTCTAAGCATGTTCAACAAAGATGCAACCACAATTACTTTCATCCAATCTAAAATACTCACAGAAAATTCCAAAACTAAGTAATTGAAAGAAAATTCTCCATTCTAAATGAGGAATGTAGGGAACCATGAAAACCAACAATGACAAAGACTAAGTAATTGAAAGAAAATTCTCCATTCTAAATGAGGAATGTAGGGAACCATGAAAACCAACAATGACAAAGGAATCATTTTGGCAATATATTGGCAATAATTCTCCAACAAATCTCTACTTTACAAATGAGAGGCTTGTTGGCAAGTGAGTGTCGAATGAGTGTTCAAATGTTGTCATTGATGGAAACATATCTCATTGGCAGGGTCACTTGGATTAACAATCAGTTTTGGTGAAGTTGGTACATGAAAAATGCCTAAGTCCAGAGTAGGAATTCAGGATACAGTCAGGCAGTTTTGGCAAGTGACAATAACAGAGTGATCAGATATGGCTACAACTTTTGAAATATGATATATACAATGTATATATGCTTCTAGTATGACCGCTTGTGTTTATATGATAGTTAGCATGAAGTTTGGTGATGCGAAGTATAACTGGTTCAGTATGACAGTGTTCTAGGATAGATTATGTGATGACGCATTTTGGCCTAGCTAATTGTAACTGTTTGGAGTTTGACAATTCAATTGCTTGGCAATGTAGGGATGATATCCAACGTCTTAACTATTGAATAGCATGGTTCTATTTTGCTATTGGTAGTTGTTTGAAAAACTTTGGTGAAGTGTTTGTAAGCTGAAAGGGCAAGTCATTCTCAAGAGTGTAAAGGAAGAACTTATTTGGTATGCGAGATATGGATATGTGATATTTAATGTATGTGTGAGCCTTGATGCTGGATCAGGACAAATGCAAGCTTCATTGGGACTAATTTGACATTATGATGTCATGTATAGTCTTGTATTATTATAATACTTTCTTTATAATTGGACAATAAGTCCAAAAGGTGGATTTAACCTTCATTCTTGAGAAAGTGTGCTCTTTGTTTTGTTCTCAAATCCTAATAGGGTTGCATACCTTTAACAGGGTCATGTCCTCTAAAAGTGACTCATGTACTAAATGCTTCTTTTGAATCTCAATAGGGATACTTTCAGATTAGTGCATTATCTTGTGGGCATCATCTCCGTCGGGGTTTTAAAGTTTTTCCTTGGCAAGAGTTTCCTTGAGAACAAATCATGGTGTTATGAGTTCTCTTTTGTTATATGCTTTACTTTTATGTATTGTGGTTTGTGGGATGTTTATGGTTAAGTTATAAATTATTGAATTGGCTTGAAAGTGCTGTAACACTAATTCAACCCCCCTCCCACCCAGTGTTGCTTGGTCCTAACAAGTGGTATCAGAGCCTAGTTCCTTGAAAGAAATTTTACAATTTGAGGAGGATCCTAATGGAAACAAGTAGCTTATAAAGTAACTTTGATGCAGCACTTGAGGATCTGGATGTAGCAAATGCCGACAAGGAAAGATAGAAATTGAAGTTGAGAGATGCACAAGATTAAATCAAAAAGCTCAAGGAGCAGATTGACATTTCAGGAGTAAAAGGGAAGGAATTTGTTGAGCTGATTAATGAGCCTAAGTCAGAAGAGGATGAGTAAAATTTAGTTGAGAAACTTCGAAAGGAAAATGGAGCACTTTGACATGAATTTGAGATCACATCACTTCAAATGGCTAAAGAAATTGAAGATGGGAAAGAGTTGAAAGAAAAGATTGAAGCAAATATGAAGAAAAAAATAGACGAATGTTAGTTTGAACACTAATCTTGGACAAGTGAAATTAGAGGCTGAACATTCAAGATCTAGTCATCAGGAACTTGAAAAATATACCACTATTGTCAAGAGCGAACTTGTGGAAGCAAAGTTACATCTTAAGAAGCTTTATTCCAGTAGTGATAGACTTGATGGGCAATTGCAACAGCAGAAACCTAAGGGTGACATGACTGGAATTGGATACTATGATGGAGAAAGTTCTAAGGTAGCACAGGAAAGACCAATGCAAGATCCGATTAAGACACCTATTCAGATTGATGGACCTAAAAAGAAGACCAAGGAGACTAAAGGAAGATGCTATGCATGCAACAAGTATGGGCACGTGAAGAAAGATTGCAAAGGTAACACTGATACTAAGCCTTTTACTAGTTATTGTTTCAATTATTGGTTTTATGGGAAAAGTAACACGAATGCAAAGCTAAATCTAATCAGAGAACAAATGAGATACCTAATCCTAGATCGAATGTTAGAAGACCTATTGGAAATAACAATGCCATATCTAATGGAGTTCCATGTCATAAGTGCAACAAATTTGGACATATTGCTAGAGATCACAGACTGCAAGTGAATCAGAATGGACCAAGGTATGGCAGTTCACTTGTTACATGTTTCAAATGTAATAATCTAGGGCATACAACTAGATATTGCAGATTTAATGGATTTGCAAACAATGGAAGAATGCCTAAAGTTAGAAGGAACAATTATAAGGAAAGAAGGAATAATGGATCAAACCAAGCAAACAATGAGAACATCAACAAGACATTTGTAAAGGAAAGCAAGAGTGTAAATGAAAAAGAGTGGAAAGAGAAAGATAAGGATATGACATCAGATAAGGGAGAGTCAGTGCCAAGCACTGAACCTTCTACTTCAGCACGAATTGGCTAGTATGGCCTTAGAGGAAGCAGTTGTACAGAGAACATCTTTCCCCCGAATTCCTGGAGCTAAATGGTGCAAGCTTGGAATAAGGTAAATCAAGGTTGAGAGACATGATATCTCTGATTGCAAGCCTTGATGTGTTGATTTGAGACGTCGCTGTGAGCTTTTATGGTTACTGTCCTTGTAGCAGCTTTTTCAGGATGTGATCTCACCCATTAACTGCAAAGCAATTTGTGATGATTTAATGGGTAAAATATAATCATTTGTTACTGCTTCATTTCCAAAGCTTGAGCAGCGAGTGTTGAAAAAGATTTTGTAGTTGTGCAAAGGATTTCAAAGAGTTTTGTGAAAACCCTACTCTGACAATGTGAAAGGTATTTAATCTGTCTTGTGAGCTTTGTTTGGAGTTGTTTTCAGTTGATTAAGTATGGATACACCTCAAGCTTTTGGTATCAAGGAAAGAACAAGATATCACTTTAAGAGGCATCCATTTAAGTCCATTGAAGATGATCTTGAGGGTGTGTTCTCACAAACTCCCAACAAAGTACTTCATGTTGAGGATATAAGAGCTTATATTCATTGCAATTATGAAACCATTGGTAATGACATATAGAGTGATTTAGAAGGCATATGTAATGATGACAGAACTTACAAGAGTGAATTCAAACACATAGAAATCCTAAACATTGTGCAAGTCGTGGATTTCAAA
The DNA here is from genome assembly GCA_028749045.1 of Cupressus sempervirens. Classification (NCBI taxonomy): domain Eukaryota; kingdom Viridiplantae; phylum Streptophyta; class Pinopsida; order Cupressales; family Cupressaceae; genus Cupressus; species Cupressus sempervirens. Next base: position 980,473,643 of record CM053787.1, read on the forward strand.
GATTTTAATGAATTGGAGTGGATTAAGATAGTCTTGAGCCGAATTCACGATCAATTCTTTTGGATACGAGACCAACCAGTGAAAATTACTAAAGAACTAATAGATGCAGTAGATTTAGGTGCTCTTTTCTCCACTCCACCATGGAGTTGTCAGGATCAGGTCAATCCTCCTAGGATTGTTAGGCTAGGACCTCTCCAAGATTCCTACCTAGATTCCTTCTCTCCTAGAGACAAGAATCATTGTACCTCAATCCCTTATCTCAAAACCTATTCCTAGGCCTTTCAAGACATCTTGATACCTTGCCTACACCCCCACACCCCTACTACAAGATCTTTTTAGCCTACAAGGTGTCCAACACCTCCCAGTATCCTTTTGTGAACTTATTTGTTCATTCCCCCAATTGGGCTGCACCATTGACCTGTGCTTTCCAAGCAATCAATCATTTTAGGCCTAATAGACCTAGTAGAATTAGGCCTCCTAACACTGAAAATGCAGAATTACTCAAATTCGGTCTGAGCAAGGTACCAAATAAATTTGATATTTGGGTACCCTTTTGGATTTACTATTAGAATATGAATTTTCTCATTTGGGTTACATAGAGAAGTGGCTCAACCCCAAAACCCTCCTTTTTAGGATTAAATTTAGGGTTCCTTCTTTATCCACTTAGTCTAACGGTGAAAACTCCTCATAGAAATCCCAAACCAGGCTCAAACCTTCCTAATAGACTTACATTGTTCCTTTAAGGTGCCATACCCTGTACTTCAACTTACAAGGTTGCCCTATCCATCCTTTTCCTTCTCTCAATCCAATTGATCAGCCACCGATCACCTTTTTGGCATCTCAACCATGGAAGGAAGGTTGGAGCTTCCTACTACAGACATATTACACCTATCCCTAGCCATCCGCGAAGCCATCATTAAATAGAGGCCGTGAATTGCTAGGATTCCATTGAATGACTTCAAACCCTTGCTTACCTAAAACTTGCAAAATGAAGAAAATGGATTCAAACAACACCACTAAACTACTGTATTGAATCAAATGGACAATATGAACATATGAGAGCAACCCAACAACTGGGTTCAATCACTTCATCACACAAACCAAAAGTTTACTTGGATATGTAGGGATCAGCACTCTAGCAAACACTCGGAAATTGCTCCAAAACTTGCCTTCTTGATTCCAACTCAAAAATATGGTGATCTCCAACATATATACACTCTTCCAAGTTAGTTGGTCAGTGCACAACCAACTTTCCTACCTGGTTGGCATTCTTGTCATGTTTTTTCCCATTTTGCAAGAATTGCTAAATTTGCAAAAATTGCAAAGTTGCAATTGTGCAACTTTTGAGCAACTTTTTGCACTCTTGTGCATTCTGACTCCTAATGTGCATGAAATGATCCCAAATCATGCCTATAGACTAAAGATGACCAAAAATGGCCAAATTTGTCCTTGGGTCAAACTTTGACCAAGCGTTGACTGTGTTTGACCAATCAAGACTATCCTAGGCAAACAAGTCCTAGATGGTCTTTAGGTCCTCAAAAGAGTTCACCAACATAACACACTTTACTTCTATCTCCTCTAGGCTCAACCTATCCAGGTTTGTTGCCCTGTGAGTTTATTACAAACCAAAATTGCCAATTTCTTACTTTGACCCCCTTACCTATCTTGTGCTCCTGCACCACTTATTCATCTTGTAACTGTTTTTGACAATGCTGGAATTGTACATACTGTGACAAAGCTTGTGAACAAGGAGGTTGAGAAAAATACTATTTATAAATGGGACAAACGTGCTATAACCCTCGCAGATATCAGGCAGAAAGATGTGAGATTGATTTCCAAAAATTATGGGATATAAAATGCACTACAGCAGCAGGCATAACTCAGCATCTGCAGGTATCATTAATACTGCTTATAAAATGGTAATTGAGCATGAGCATTTTGACATATGTGAGATTCTAAGGCAAAAATTGTTGGAGAATATCAGAATGATCAAGCATGACAGATCACAGATATTTAGTTTTGGATCATTGATTCCACATATGTTCTTCCATATTATCCATAGGTTTCCTAAAAAACACTTTTGATCACTAAGCACTATAGAATGCGAGATAGGAAGATGATAGACAGTGACTTATTTGGTCTGCTTAAAGGATTCCAAAGGGAAATGAAGCAAAGAGTTAAAATTCCAAGAAGAATTGTACAAAAGTATGCAAATACAATGTGTTTTATTGTGGAAACAGATAGGACATGCATGGAAGCAATTGCACCAAGGGTTCAACGGATCCCACACATGGGATATGAGGTAGACCCATTTATAGTTGTGCAACATGTAGATGTCATTCTTGCTTCTGAGAAGGACCCTATGTTAGGATTCTTAGGTACCGAGACAAGGGAGAGGGAGGGCAATCAGTACAAACAAGTCATAAAAATTCAAAGTGATTGGTTGATGAGTGTGATATGAACAAGCCTAGAAAGGATTATTGACACAATAATCCTATAGTAAAAACTTTGTCATATCCTGATAGTATGCAATGCATATCCATGGTAGGTATTGCATGGGAGTATATCACGCTGCACTGAGATACCGTCTTCCTTTTTGTTCATACTTTTCCAAGCTGCCAGGTATTGCAGGGTAGGGAATTATGTGAGTAATAGAATCCCAAAGAAGTGTGAGGCTTTATGGTTGTTTAGGAAAGTGCCTCAACCATATTTTTATGTCTTTTATTTACCTACCAGCGAGTAATACATAGCAAGAAGCCCATACATCACATATTGTGCTTCTGCCTGGATTAAGCAAAATTACATAGATGAAATAATGAATGCCTATTTACGTTAAGATATAACATTTGTTTGACTTCAAATTCCTCTTTGAAATATTTTCCTGACAAGATGGGCATGAGGGCCTAGGTCACATAAATGGGAAAAGGGGATCCACTACTCTTTACAGGTGATTGAGAAGCATGTCCAAATTATTTACTCACTTGGTAAGCACCGCATGTTAGATGTTACGTATGACTGATTTATTTAAGTTATGCTCAAGTTGTGATCTAAATCTAATTTGAGTTAGGAAATTATAACTTTAAATAATAATGTGGTCTCTTGATATTTAAAATTGAAACATTTTCTCCTTGAGCTATTGACGTGTGAATGAACTAGTTGTGAGTGTATATATATGAGTATGACAGAAAGTGAATATGAAGTATCCACTAACGGGGTCAATTCTATGTGATGACAAGTTATGGAAAGTAAGCACATGTATGTGTGCGATTCCTTGTAATTTTTAAGTATTATGAAAATTAATTTTTTGTTTTTTAAAAAGCATTGAGATAGGGTAACATTTGATTTGATTTATGATAACATGGACTGATATTTTGGTGTTTTTCCTACCAAATGGATTTTATCGAATTTAGAGTTTGTTGAGATTTTAGATCCTTAGAAACTATATAATGTTAGTAAATGTTCCAGATTTTGTGGAACAAGAGGTTTCATATTTTCTTATAAATATTGTAGGCCCATAAGGTTGAAAGGACAGATTGAGCGTGTAGAATGATAATAAATTGTATGCTTTTTTTTGGAGTCTCATAGTGTTTTATTTATTTTTCTTGCTGCATATTATTGTAGCCCGTAATAAAGTATTATTATATTTAGCATTTGTTAAGCTTGAGTGGGTTGGGTAGTTACATAGTGAGGGAATGCATCGGTTGGCTTTCCCAACTAACCAACCCTTTTATAAAGACTTTGGAATATTGATAATGTACTCGTGATATTTTGGTATGAATAAAGTAAATCATTCCTTCGCCATTTTGGTATTGTGGTAATGAGGTACATGATCTGTTACTAATCTATAGGCATATATCTTTATTAGTCTATGAATTTAAGTAGTGTTTTCATTCTACATTTTGGAGTCATTGCATAAGTCTTAACCTTGAGGTCTTTGGCAAGACAGGATGGAGTAATGAGAAGATCCTTCCTGGAGGAAATAACCAGAGAAGATCAATTGACACGCAATCTGGTGATGGCTTGGGAAGTTGCGGTCGATCAGTACATGCAAAGGGAAGCCTGTGAGTGAACGGTTCCTAAGAGCATAGTACGCAACGAACTTTTGGTGCCACCAGCGGTGTACGATCTACTGGGACAGATTCCTCGCCTGTTAGCAAGAAACTTGGTAAGCGTTGAGAAAGAAAGAGTTGAAATAGAAAGGGAACGAACGAGGCAACAAGTACTCTAACAGTTTGTTGAAAGGACACGGCAACGCAATTTAGAGGAGCGTGATAATCATAGGAAGGGAAATAGACACTAAACCAATTCATGCCCCTGATTCCAAACAAATATCTGAGGCAGGTACCAGAGGAAGAAACTAGGGAGGAAGTCGCCTTGAGGACATTACGTGTCTAGTAGCAGCAAGAGAGATGTCATAACTTAAGGGGTAGGGGGACCCCACCCGAATCCAAGAAGGGTTGATTGAGCATACAATTGAAGCAATAGCCAATTTGGCTACTTCTGAGACGCTAGGAAGGAAGTTAGGGTGCAGAAACCCAGAGTCCCCTACAGGCAAAGAACTTCGACAAGAACAAAACTTAAGCGCAAGAGAAGGAGATACCCTTGGATCGAGCCTGTAAAGAGGGAGCTTCCAGTCAGGAGGAAGTGTTCCGTCAGGAGGGAGTGTTCCATCTGGAAGGAGTGTTCCATCGGGAGGAAGTGTTTCGCAAAGAGGAAGCATTTCACCTGGAAGCATCCTGTCAGGAGGGGGTGTCCCACCAAGAGGAAAAGAAGGCTACATAATGGCAATGGACAAACAAAAATTGCCTAAATTCACTGGGGATGATTCAAAGGACCCCACTCACCACTATAAAACATGCATAACTATATGGCAAGCTAACGGAGAGAATGATGCAAATGAGTGGCTAAAAGCATTTCCCACCACACTAAGAGGTGTAGCCATTGACTGGTATACAAATTTGGAGGCAAGCAAGAAGAGCACATGGAATAATCTCCACACAGCCTTTGAAGGAGAATTCACTCCTAGGGGACGATGATAAAATAGTGATAGAGATTTATAATACAAGGCAAGGTATGAACGAATAGGTTAAAGCCTAGGGTAGAAGGCTGAAGGAACTGAAGGGAAAACTTGACAACAAGCCCATGGATGGACTGAAGAAAAGGTGGTTCATTGAAGGACTAACACTATCCCTAAGGAAAAAGATGAAAATAGTCCCACCATCAACCTTTGTGGATGTGTGTACTCGCGCAATGGACATAGAAAGTGAGAACAAAATCTCCAAGGCAAGAAAGCATGGAAGCGCAAGTGAAAGTCCAGAAGAGAGGATGAATCCAAAACCATCCAAGCTCTAAGAATGGACATGAGGCGATTAATGAAGGAGGTAATAGGAAGTAAGGAAGATATAAAAGAAGGGAGGGAGCTATGGTGCAAAGACTGTGAAAATGAGGGCCATACAAAAGGGACATGCCTGAGGAAAGCAATTTGTGAGATTTGTTAGGTGTTGGGACACACGATCAAAGATTGTTCCTACAATCTAAAAACACAGAATGCACAAGTATTCTTCATGCAAGGAGAGCAATCCATACCACTCTCCACCCCTACAAAGAACACAAAAATAGAAGCCTCACCGAGAGGATATAGAAATAATGGAAGAGGGAACAATAATAATAGCAACAACAATAGCAATAACAACACACCCCAGTGAGTAATCCAATACGATTCTAAGGGAAGACCTATGATCCAATGTAGGCAGTGCAACAAAAGGGGACATTTTGCACAAGATTGTCAAAATGGAGGACAGAATGTGTTACATCCCAAAATTTTGACCTAATTTTAAACTTGTTTATAACCGTTGAATTTAACGGATTATGCTTTCATGATCATATGAAATAGGTAATTATTTATATATGTTGTATTAACTGTTAGTGAAGATGGTCGTTAACCATTAACTGTTATTAGATGATTAGTGATTGCTTGATTTAAAATAACTATTATCATGTTTATATGAATTATTACAGAATTATTATTATGGCAAAAGTGTTTTCACGAGTGATTGCAGGAGAAGATGAAGAGGGGAGGCAGCATTGCTAAACGGGATCATCGGAATGGGATGTTCGCTTAGTTCAATCATTAGGATCGGCAGGTATGACCTTAAACTTCTTTGGAAAGGACACAATGACTTGATTACAGGATACATTTATGGGACCGCATGAGCTATTAAGAAAATAACCTAAGGAAACATAAAATAATTTAAATTAAAATATAAAACATACCTCAAGGGATTTTTAATTGATCTTTCATCATATTATTATAATAAATATTTATATACGTACAGATAAATATAAAAAATAAAGTGGCACCATGAAATTATAATTATTTAATATAATGACATCAACTCATTGATATACTTACATGAACATATGTAAGTATATATTATAATAATACTGAAACTATAATCTTTCCAACTCTCTCTTCCAATCTTTTTCTTTTCTTTTCCCTTTTTCTTTCCAATCGATTTAATATTTGGAATTTCAAAATGGATTATAATCTTTTGATAACGGAGGAAGCCAAGAAGTCATAGCTCGTTCCTTTATAGGGAAGCCGAGAGAGGAGTCGGACGCATTCAACATCCCATTATGCTCTCCACATTTCCGAATTCCTTTTTGGCACTGTTGTCTCCAAACTCCTTAACCCGACTTCATCTCAGTATTCTACTCTGCTGAATTTTTGCATATATGGACCAATGTTTTGATCAAAACAAACGATATTTATTCCTTGCCGAGCAAGTAACTTCCGGCTAAGTTTCAAAGGTTGTGAGCATTGTAGGTGACGTCTCAAATTGTTGGAGAAAAACCGATCAAAAGTTCAAGATCATCAAGCAGTACAGACTCCTTAGTAGGTCATGTGATTACCATTTCAAATATGTCCATTTTCTATAGCAGTTAAACCTCTTCCTTTGTCTGTGATCATGTTATTTCTTTTTTTTTTTTTACTTGCTGAATAAACACTGCAATTCATAATGAATTGTCTTTCTACTTTCAGTGTAACCAGAACCATTATAAAAGAAGTTGATTTCTATCCCTTTAAGAAAAGTTTCTAAATGTATCAAGAACCTGTATGATTGTCATTGATATCAAGAACAAGATTATAATGTTGCAATTCATGATAAAAGATATCAAGGCGGAATGCTCATAAAACTACCAATACATCTAGGATTCACCGGCAGAGAAGCCATGAAATGGTGAAGAGGTGTAAAAAGGGCAAAATGCTCATAAACTTTTAATACACCTAGGACTCACCAGCAAGGTAGCCATATATGGTGAAGAGGTGGAATAATCTGCAAGAAAGCAAAAGAGAAATTAGACATGAATAACTTAAATGATAATATACTTAATAGCTCATGCTCATCCCTGTAATGAAACTTGTTGTCAAGTCGAGCGGTGGTGATCAAGTCATTGAACCCATTGGAAATCCTTGGCCACAGTAGTTTATAGGCATGTTTTCCATCTAATGATCACTTGATGTCAGTAGCACCAGTTATGTAAGCATGTCTATTTCATAACTGAGTGTACATTCAAACACTAGGATGCTTAGGTGGCTGGACTGAAGAACATCCCAAGCCCGATCCTGAGGTAGGGAGGGTCATTCTAATTTAATGGAATGTGTGGGGATAAGTATGGTCCGAGGTTGGGAGGTTAAGCCTATGTCAATGCTTCTCCTCTCACCAAAGCCGAGGCTTGCACAACCAGCTAAAGGTCCTCCGATGATACTTGTATGGTCCATTCCTTTTGTTCTTGTTTAGCATTTACTTTACTTGTATGTTTCGTTACTCAGTTGATCAGGGATATAGTTATGCTAGTTAGCCATTAATCTAGTTATTTCAGCTGATCGTGAATACAGTTGTGAATGGTTAATCGTTAATCTAGTTATTACAGTTGATCATGAATACAGTTATGCTAGTTAATTGTTAATCTATTTATTTTAGCTGATCATGAATACAGTTGTCAATAGTTTATCGTCGATATAGTTATTTCAATTGAACGTGAATACAGTTATTTCCTGTTAATTGTTAACAATAGTTAATGTCATGTTATAAGGATTCAATTATCTATTTATGAATGTTGGGAGTTTTTAGTTTAATCCGTCTTTGTTTTAAATATGAAAATCCATTTGTTACAAAATGGAGGAATGTTGTGTAAATGGTGTGGACCAGGCAATCATGAGGATGCGAATTGCCCCAAACAAAAAGGGATGAACATGTTAGACATTGAAAAAACAGAATGTGAAATCCTTGCCATCACAAGGATGCAAGCCAAGAAACTAGTCTACTCGGATGCTACTATGGAGAAGGAAAGATTTCATGAAGCAAGGAAAGACATTCAAGATAACATGCGAGAGGAAGGCAAGGCAAGGCCAGATAAACTTACTACAGATGGGGGTATACCGAATATTGTGAGGCTAGTACTGGAGACCACTATTCTGGTGAAAATTGCTGATTTACTAGAAGCATTACCTCAGTTGCAGGTAGCATTAACACACGGGGTAACACAAGGGGCAAGTCTGAGAGGGATACCCTCCAAAGTAGAGAAGAAAGAAGAAGCATTAGTTGGGAAAGAAAACAATACCCTACTCACTATAGGAATGGGGAGGACACCAGTAGTAGTATAAATGGAAATATTGGGGTATAAACTCTTGAATACTATTGCTGATGGAGGTTCTAGTGTAGATGTCTTATTTGAAAAAACATGGAAGGCAATAGGGAAACCCACACTCTGGCCACCTACATTTCAACTGGTGGGGGCAGACCAACACGGAATTAAGTCAATAGGAACCTTGACAAGGCAAAAGGTAGTAATCGGTAGACAACAATTCTTCCTTGATTTTGTGGTTATTACTTTAGAGAAAAAGGGGTATGATGCTTTAAAGGGAAGAGGATGGCTAGTTAGGGCGAAACTACCCATAATTGGAAATGGAACACTCTATCTATTCAATCAAAGGGTAGAAAGTACACCATAGACCTAAGGAACCAGTTGGTAAGTCAGGACATGGCACTAGATTCAGAAGAAGAGGGGGAAGACCAGGCAGGGGTGGAACCAAATGAGAAAGGGATGCTCAGACTTGGGGAATGCTCAAAAGATGTAATGAGCTTCCTCAATGGATTATTTCACTGGCAGATGGGAGACTATGAAGTTTTCCAGCCAAAATATAATATGTTGCAAATCCAAGAATCGAAGTCTGAAGAAAGGTACCTGAAAGGGTATAAGGAATACAAAGAGGGTAAAATAACCATTAGCAGGACACATACACATATATTTGAGAAAGAGGTAGAATACAAGGAGGCCAAACTTTAGACTATAAACCTTGGGGAAGAAGATCAACCCGAAGAGATTCTGATAGAGGATGACTAGGATCCAATGTTGAAGGTGGCAGCTTTTAGAATCTTTCTGGAGTACAAGGGTGTTTTTGCTTGGACATACAAGGGTTTGAAAGGAGTGCCCCCAGAACTATGTGTCCATTAGATACCACCAGTACCTGGAGCGAGACCAGTACGGAAACGACCTTACAAAATGAATAAAAACTATGCAGCCAAGGTCCAGGAAGAAATTACAAAGATGTTGGAAGCAGGGATAATAGTCAAAGTACAAACAAGTGAATGAGTATCTCCTATAGTCATATCATTGAAGGACGACAACCAAATTCGAATGTGTTGACTTCAGATGTCTGAATGCAGTAACTATAAAAGATCATTTTCCCATTCCCTTTATTGATATCATCTTAGAAGAAGTGGTCGGCCATGAAATACACTCCTTCATGGACAAATTTTCAGGACATAATCAGATTATTATTACGAAGGAAGAAAAGCTAAAAACTACATTTTTTGTTGAAGATGTTGTATGTGCCTATAACAGGATGTCGTTTGAGCTGTGCAATGCACTAGCCACATTCCAAAGAATCATACTACAAACCTTCGACTGTATGTTGGTAGGAAACTTCAAAGTTTTCCTAGATGACTAATCCATCTATAGTGGGAAGGAGCACTACCTTAGAATTATTGGCAAATGCATGGATCGATGTCGAAGAGAAAGGTTGGCCCTAAATCTGAAAAAAATGCGGATTTATGGTTCCACAAGGAAGACTTCTTGGTCATATCATATACAAGGAAGGATTGAAGACAAATCCTGACAAGATCAGGGTCATTTATGGATATGGAGGCTCCATCAAACGTAACGGGTGTCAAATCTTTCTTGGGACATGTAGGGTACTGCAGGAGGTTTATAAAAGTCTCTCTATCCCTAGAAAAGCTAAAGACAAAAGGAGAACAGTTTTGTAGGGAGAAGGAACAGGAGGATGCTTGCCAAGAATTAAAGAAGAGACTAGTAGGAGCCCCGATCCTCATATACCCTCGCTGGAATAAAGAATTCCATGTCCATGTGGATGCATCCAACTATGTAATAGGCATCACTCTGGCACAAACTAGGAAGGAAAGGCTAGATCACCCTGTCTATTTTGCAAGTAGATTACTATCAAAAGCAGAGCGCAACTATAGTACCACCAAAAGGGAAGCTCTAGGTATGGTTTATGCCATACAGAAATTTAGGTATTACTTACTAGCTACGCCCTTTACATTTTTTGTTGACCACCAAGCACTAATGTACCTAATAAACAAGTTGGTGATTCAAGGAAGAGTAAGTAGATAGTTAATCCTGTTGCAAGAGTTTACCTTTAAAATCATAGTCCGACCAGCAAAAACTCATGTAATTGCCGATCAATTATCAAGAATCAAGTCAGGAGAAGCCTCTGGCAGCGAAGTGAATGAAGATTTTCCAAGTGCACACCTTTCCAAATTGTTGTGCTACCTTAGTGGTACGAAAATATCGAATAGTACTTGTCAACAACTACCTTTCCCAGAGAGATGTCAGCAGCATAGAGGAGAAAGATTGCCCTCAAAAGCAGCATATTCTAGTTGATCAAAGGATTATTGTACAAACTAGGACCAAGTAGGGTATTAAGGAGATGTCTCATGGAGGAAGAAATTCCAGGAGTACTAAAAAAATCCCATGAAGGATTGGGAGGAGGTCACATGGGACCTCACACAACTGCAAGAAATGTGTTATTGGTGAGACTCTGGTGGCCCACATTGTATGCAAATGCTAGGGAATGGGTGTTGAGCTACAACACCTGTCAGAGAGCTAGCAAACCCTTAAAAAGAGATTTCATGCCACTATTTTCGTTTCAACCGCAAGAATTATTTGAACATTGGGGGCTGGACTTTGTCGAACCCCTAATTGTAAGCAATATGCATCGGTGTAAGTACATAGCAGTGGCAATCGAGTGTCTTACAAAATGGGTGGAAGTACAGGCTCTATCAGATAACATAGCTCTTAGTACGGCCAGATTTTTGTATGAACAAATAGTAACCAGATTTTCGATTCCACTCTAGTTGACAAGTGATAGAGGGATGCATTTTGTTAATCACACCATCAGAATAATGACAAGTCTATACAAAAAATTTCATTCCTTTTCTAGTCCCTATTATCCAAGGGCAAATGGCCAAGCAAAATCAACGAATAAAATATTAGTAACAATCCTTTACAAGACCTGTGGAGTCAAAGGACAAGATTGGGAAGAACGGCTTCTAGTCGTGGCATGAGTGTACAGGACTTCTTACAAGGCTACCACTAGGCACACACCATTTCATCTAATGTATGGGCAAGAAGTAGAAATGCCAATGGAACATACAATACCAAGTCTAAGAGTAGCAGTTCATAACAGATTAGGAGATGAGGAGAGTCTGCAAGAGAGATTCCACACCCTCCTAAAATTGGATCAAAGGAAGACGCTCAATGGGCTACGGAAGTAGCCCAACAAAGATGGAAATTTTGGAGAAGGAAGGAAGGCAGTACAGACAGAGTCATATGACTAGAGGAAGGAAGGAGTCCGAAGGGGGCCACATGCAGCGTATGGACCAAGGGCAAGGAGGAACAAGAAGGTCGATAGGCAGTCGTATGTGGGGCAAACCGTACAGAGAAATCACTTGCAGCCGTCGTACAAGTTGGACATATGAGGAGGGTAGAGGTCGTATGGAGCAGAGCCACTGTACGGGTGGATTGAGAGGGGGCCGTATGGAGCAAGGCCATACGGAAGGGTTGTACGGAGAAGGGTCGTATGGAGCAAGGCCGTACAGAGCAGAGGCATACGGATTGGTCCGATTGGTCGTAGGCCAGTGGCACCAGACTTGGTTTGAGTCTCATAACATATTATCTTTCTGCTGTGCACCAGACTTGGTTTGACTTGAATGCACAACTTGAAAGGAAAATCAAACATAGACATTAAGTAAATTCAGAATGTTTTTAGCAAGATTTGTTTTGCGGCTTGACTTGAATGCAAAAATTGAACATATCCAATAAGTTTAACAAAGGAACATCCACTCAGGATTTGGTTTGACTTAAATGGAAAACCTTTTATATAATTACTAAGTTGGATACAGCCAAAAAAATATATGCCTAAAGTTGAGCATGCCCACTAAGATGGATACAATCATTCAACGACATTCAAAAATATGAACATACCTACCAAGCTGAATCCAATCAATCAACGAAATTCCAAGAAAATAGACATGCACACAAGGCTAAAGACAATCAACCAATGAAACACCAAAAAATATCATACCCACTTAACCGTGTGCATAATCACTGAATAATATGTTAAAAAATGAAGATAAAAGCGTAACTAATTACAATTAACAATGAAATGCCAAAATTTGAAGATACACACAAAGCTAATTACTATCAATCGGTGCAATACCACAAATTGAACATACCCAAATGTAGTAAGTTGGGCGAGGAAGAAAGGGTAGTCCTTCAGTGGGACCAGGGCCAATTTGTAGAGCACCCTATTAGCCACAGCCAATGCCACTGTAACTGCAGCTGCAGTAAGAATTTTGAAATCTTTCTGCGATTCTAAAGACGCGTCCATCTCTGCACTGCTGGCTCGAGCACCTGACAAAAGAGGGCATCCACGCTGGCACCCACCTAAGCTTCCATATCTGTTAGTACCCCATCGTTTTGCAGCCCTTTGCGAACCACAGTTAGATGGTTTGTGGGGTCTGGGCGTACAGAGGACAATTCCAGCTATGGCATGATTTCGAGAACTCCTTCTGGGAGTGAGCATTGGTGGTCTTACAAGCGAAAATGAGTTGCAGTGGCTATGGAATGGGATCCGAACCGACAGTATAAATGCCATGCTTTAATGGGAAGGAGGTAGCACTGGGTGGCATAAGAATAAGAGACGAGGAATATGTTCCTAAATGGAATCTTCCTTCGTGCGCTTATTCTGCCGATCTGAGATAACTAATTTATAGCGCTGTGATAGGGATGTGATTCGTATATAGTTATATATTTAACGAACTTATAAGGACGAAGAAAAAATTAAAATATATGTTTTGTACATATTTATTTTTATTTTTTAAATTCAGTAATTATTAAAATAAAAATAAAATGCATGGAAAAAAAATTGTAGTTTACATATCTTAGAAAGATTTCCTTTGTATCTATGTTTTAGTTTTAAATTTATAATTTAATTTTATCATTTGATTTGTTTTATATAAAATGATTTAAAAGTTAGAAAAGGTTGTTATATATATAGAATAATTTCTACCATTTTTTAATTTTCTAATAGAAATGTTGTTTATAGTAATAGTATAGAACGATTATTTTAATACCAATTACAATTTGAAATGATATGCACCCAAAAAATAACATAAAATAAAAATACTTCTTACATTTTGTAGAAAAATATAGAAAGTTTACATTTAAGTCTACATTTTAGTTTTTTTGTTTTCAATTTATATGATTCAATTTGAAAAATTAGAAATAGAATTTTGTAAAATTTTAAATTTTGAAATGACTTACAAAGAAGGGAAAAAATTAAATATATGTTATACATTTTTTTTATTTTTTTATTTTTAATTTTAATTTAGTAATTATTAAGATAAAAATGAAATGCATTCAAAAGAATATTGTTTACATATCTTAAAGATTTTATTTGTATCTAGGATTTACTTTTAAATTAATTGTTTAATTTTATAATTTGATTTTTTACCTAAAAAGATTTAAAATTTAGAAATGTTTGTCATGTATATAAATTAATTTCTACGCCTTTTTTTTTTTATCGGTAAGAGGCCGAAGCCAATATTAATTATTATGTGTTGTGATTACATAATTTAATTTTATTATTAAGTGTGAATAGATTCAAACCCAAGACCTCTTCTATAAGAGACTCACAATTTACCATTGTGTTGTAGGCTCTTGCCTAATTTCTACACCTTTTTATTTTCATAATTATAACAATTATTTATTTATTTAAAATAAATTAATTTATTGTAATGCCAACATAATACACAATATAAGTATTTATTTAACTATATTATAATAATATATTCTAGGGTCATTATATTCTCACCACTCTTAGAACTATCCATTATGTAAATCCTAATTATAACCACAATCCCAATCCTAACTATAACCATTATCCCAATTCTAACCTTAATCATTTTTCCAGACCCTTAACTCTAAGCTAAACCCTAATCCAAACTTTAATCATAATGTAACTACAGCGTGACCTTAACTATGGCTTAAAACTTAAACATAATGTGAATCTTAACTTAATTTGATTTTGTGTATGGCTTGAAAATGGAATTCAGCTGCTAAAAATATAAATCCATATATCTTATTAAATTAAGCATTAACCTAACTTTAATCTTTATTAAAGCAAAAGTAGAAATTGAACCCTTACCCTAAAAAAATATTGAGTTTTCAATACCTTCCAAAATCTTCTCCAATAAATTAAACTTTGAACCTAACACTAATAATTAGACAAAACTGAATTGAATCCTAATCTCTTTAAAATCTAAATAAATTAACCTAATCCTACACCATGTAATTAATTGTAAGAATTTTTGGTGTACCATAGCCCTAATTCTAAAGGATATTAAAAATTTAAGATATATTTGAATCATAATCCTAAATCCAATCTTATCTAAATTGAAACCTAATGTCAAACTTAACTCTAACCCTAATTAAACATATTGTTAAAATTTAAAACCTAATATAATTACAATTCTACATGAAATTAACCATAGTACTTATTTTTTCCCTTCATTCAATTATACAAATCATTCCTATCAGCTAATCGTTGCACATACATAAACATGAAACTACTAGTTTAAAAAAATAGTTTACAATTCCAAGTGAGTTGTATATGGGTTTATACATGGCTTATAGAACTAGTACTAGTGTGCAATGGGTGGCAAAGGTAAGAAGATAATTTAAGTATGACATTTGTAGTTGAGGATAAATTTGTAACTACATATCAAAATAGTTCTTCACATATACTTTATCTTTTAGTGCCTTTATTCTCTTATACTTGTCCATAGTCAACACATCTAAGAGACACTCAATATTTATTTTACAATTCAAGTGAGTTGTATATGGCTCTATACATGGCTTATAGAAAAATATAGGACTATCATGTGCTTTGTGTCGCCATTTAACTATACTTATAATAAGAGTTTGGTTGAAGGTGCTCAAAACTATCCTTAAAATATTAAAACATAAAATACAATTCATAATCGTGAGTCCTCATAATTGCATAAAGTTGAGGAGTTTTCAAGCGAATGGTATATAAATCACAATATTTGTTTTTGGGTAAAAAAGGGGTAATAAGTTAAGGAGGTTTGATAATGAGGATATAGATTAAGTGTGTTTGAATTATAATATTGTGTAATGTCCCTATTTTTGGTAGGTCTACATGGTTGATGGAGTTAGCTAATCATAGCGACCCTCGTAAGCTGATAGGGTGTTTTGGGGGTCCTAGTTGTAGATTTACTATTTTTAGTAAGTCTATTTTTGGTAGTGCAGTGGGTGGCTTCAGCAATTTGTCCTCACCTATAGTAAATAAAGTTAATAATTGCTTGAGCTCTTATTTATTCATTAATTATTAAGTTGCATTATTATAATAATGACATTAAGTGATATTTCTAAAAAGTGTGTTGGAAAGTTTCTATAATTGAGTTCTTTTGGGAAACTTCCATAATTTCTAAAGTGGAGTTTTTTTTGGAAACTTTGGCCAACGAAAGATTATAAATGAGAGCTCATTTCATTGGAAAAATCATGCTTGAATATATATTTGTTTTTGTACCTTTGTGGCTTTTTCCCAAGTCTAAATTGTGAGCCCTTGTTGAAGTATAAGGGTCTTTGAGTTTCTGATGTTTAAAGTCACTGTTGAAGTATAGTGGTTTCACTAATCAATTCTCCTATCTATCATTATTTGTATATGGGAGATTGACATTGTAATTCTAAGATTTATCATTCACAATTGTGTTGAGGTAAACAATTGTCAGAATTCTCCTATTGTGTCTATTGTGGCTTGGAGATATCTGAGAATGTTTAATTGTTGAATTGTGGAGGTTGCATGACCTTGCTAGAAGGTTACATTGGTGTTCAATTTTTTTTTAGAATTCAAGCACTCGTGGTGAAGGAAAAGACTATATGCCAGTAACATTGCATACTCCTTGTGTTTTGCATTGGAACAACTATGGGAGGCCATGTCACATGAGTTGGAGCCTAGGTTACATAAAGGCAATTGTACTGAGATGTAGAAAGAGTCATGTCAAGCAGCAACTCCTTACATGTACCCAAAAATCTACATATGTGTGGATGACAATGGTATTCATGACTTGCAATTGGAATTGGCAGTAAAGGGAAGATGTTTTGGTGGCATGACTAGGCACATTTGACTACAATATAGGTGCCAATATTAATATATGTACTTCTAATTTGAGGTTTTTAAAATAAAATACAAAATTTCCTTACAATTACAATCTAATTTTACATCCTCATTAAAAAATTCTTGTAATTTCTACTACATATAAAACTTGGGAATTACTGAATAAATTTGAAAACATTTAAACATTGTCAAACTATTAATTCAATAAAAGAAATTGGTGTTATAAAGTTATAGTCGGCAAAGGGTTTTCACATATTGTTCAAATGGAGTGACTTTTGAAGAGAATTGTATTCAAGCTATTATCCCAAGTTGGTAGGATAAAGTATGAAGACACTTCCACAAATAAAGAAAGAAGATAGATTCATCATGAAATGATATGATATTAAGATATTTACAAATGTACATATCCTTTATATATATAGACAAGAGGCAAGAGAGTTAAGGGCACAAAAAGTGTCATGTGGCCAAATAAGTGCAATGTTAACAAGTCAATAAAATTAACTACTTGACACAAATATTAATGCAACCTAGGAAATATAATATGATAACTAATATTCTTAAGTGGAACTTAAGCTAAAGTAAATAATAATTTAATCTAATACCCCATGTTATGACACAAGGAAGCTTATTATAAATTATAGGTCCTACCCCAAAGGAGAGTTCAATGATGTCATAAGCAAGCAAATAAACTTTACAGGGACACATGATCCAAACAGAGGTTCCCAAGTGTGTAGAATGCCATGGTGCCAAATAAAACCTTATCAAAGCAAAACCTACACTTTACTTGAGCTGCCAAGAAATTGGTATGCCTCAAACAAAGAAAAGGATAACTCTCGTAAATGATGGAATTATATTCTACGAGCTTGGCACAAGATCCACAATAGGTCCACATTACAAAGCTAACTATGTGGAAAGAGAAAAAATGAACATCAATGACCATTCTTCAAACAACAAATAGGAACAATGAAAGGAAATCCTTTTGGTTGATGGAAGATTGGCAAAGTACCAAAGATGCTCCTGCGTCAAACACTTGGGTTAAATAAAGAATTGATGTCCATATTAGGAAGCACTGATGTTCTAAGAAGTACCATAAAGATTTGATTTAGCTTATGTTATCCAAGAACCTTTGTCTATAAGTTTATTATGCCACTAAACCAAATATTCTTTGTGATATTTTCCTCTTGTGCTTTTACCGATTCTAGTATCCAAAATCTTATCAATTCCTTATGTCTTCTTCTTAGGATGATTAGGATTATCAACTTTATCTTCATTTGATTCATGATATTCAAAGATGTCTGAAATATTAAACACATGTGAAATATCCATATCTTTGGGTAATTCAACTTCAAAAGCATTACCACTATCACATTTCTTCAAAATTTTACAAGGTCTAAACTTCATCTTTAGATTACTATATGTGTGTTGGTAAAAAAATTTGTCACTTGAAAATGGCCCAATGGAGTGTATGTGACAAACTGTTCACAACAGTTGAGCCATTTTCAAGTGACAAATCTATTTACCAACAGATTTTTGGCAACTCTACTGGGACCAAAACAAGAAAGATTAATTAGTTTCATGTGATGAAATAACCTGGTATTGTCGCATGAGAATGTGCTTCCAGTTCTCTAGCTGAATCTTGGTTTCCAAGACACGCAGGAAGATATTATTTCAAATTTGAACACTCTAGCCTGGAGGTGTAGACGTAGTTCTCAGCAATATCATCAAGTAAATCGAGTTCTAGAAGAAGAAGAAGAATTTGGGGAAATCTTGTGAAGAGCTCCTATTAGTCAAGACATTGTAGTCATTGAAAGAATAGTTGTTGTTCTAAGAAGGAATAGGAAAAATCTTGGTCATATCCAAGGTCAAGTAAATAACAATCAGTAAGCTACCTGATAAAGGTACCTTCCCTTGAATGAAGGTTGGCAACTCTATTTTGAAGTTTGAATATTGGCGATTCTATCTAAGATTCGATTGAAAACATGGTTTGGTACAAAGGAAAAGTGGAAAGTGAAAGTGATAGTGGTAGTGACAAGGAATACTTTTCATACTCAAAGAAACACATTCCTAATGAGCCTCTACAAGTAAATTTCTTGAAGAATTCCTATGGTGGCAGGAGGCTAGATCCTAGGATGGTTCATCCTTGCTACAAATTTTTCAAAAGATCAAAGAAGATGATGGAAAGGATTATGGGTTTCTTTCTCATGATCATGAATCTTTATTTGAAAAAGGTTCAACATATAAAGATAAAGAAGGCCTTGTTGAAAAATATGTTTCATTTAAATTAGAAATAAAGAATAATGGAAATGTTTCTCATTTACTTGTCTCTCAACAAAATCAAATTTTCATCGATTTTAAGCAAGGTAGCTTCTTGAAGAGTTTCTATGGTGGGCAGAAACTAGATCTAGAAAAGATCCATCCATCTTTGCTCCAAACTTTGCAAAGGATAGATGAAGAAGATGGTAAAGATAATTAGTTTTTTTCTCACAAACCAAAACCATTTTCAGAAAGAAGTTCCACATGATATTATAATGAATAACTTGATCAGAAAAGTGATGGATGGAAAATGGTGGTCAAAAAGGTGCCCCAATGCCTGCACCTATTGCTCATCAAAATCATACTTCATTGATCCCAATAAGGTTAAATTTTTAAAAAGCTTGTATGTCAGTGCACGCCTGGATCTTGACAAAATACATCCTTCTTTACTTCAAACACTATGAGAACTTGAGAAAGAAGACCCATGCAAAAATTATTTTCTTGATAGCACAACATCTCCCAATCCAAATGTTAGAAAGGACTCATCTAAATCTTCATGCGTGAAAGAAGATGGGGATTCTATGTCTAATCAAGGAGAGGGTCAAGAAATAGAATCTATAGGAGAAGAAGGGTCTGCTAATGTATCAAGGCATCACTGTGAACCTCTCAATTCCCAAGAGAACATAGTCAATCATCTCAATCCTAATGAGAAAGAAAAAGAAATATTAAGTTTTTCTTAAGAAACTACACAAAATATGATTAATGATGAGGGAAATCTAGATATTCATTCGCCCCTAATCATTAACGATGAGAACTCTATTTCTGAAATTGATTCTTTAGAATATTTTTCACAATCTTCTACCATTACCATTGATGAAGAAATAACCTCAAATGGAATTTTGCAGACATCTCCATTTACTCCTGAGATCGAACTCTTTACTTTTGAAGATGTTGAAGAGTTTTCAGAAAGTGGTATGATCATCTTAAGAGTAGAAGATCATCTTCAAGAGAAAGATGATGAGTTTTCAAGAAATCTATTTCAAGGTTACATGCAAGTGGAATATGAAGCTTTCCCATTTTGTGAAGATGGTCATCAATAAGAATCAATGAACCAAGTTTGTGAAAACATTGGTGAAAATTTAATAATAGGTACAATGGACATGGGAATTAAGGATAGGCTTCAAGTAAGAGAAGATGACACATCAAGTTCTCACTCTTCCTCATGCATGAAACTTGAATTTGAAGCATTCAAGTTCACAAGTGGAGACTACAATGAAGAAAACATCGTGATGATATCTCACACTAGAGAAGTACTTGGCCTTGAAGAAATGTGTGCTCTTCTAAAAGAATTTGTCTTACATCAATATCAACTGATGATCAATTCTTTTGATCAAATAGACTCATTAGAGGATGTGTGCACCAAAATAGAAAAGATGATTGTTCCTTCTTTGAGCAATTTGACGGAAGAAGAGGAATAAATACATCATGGGAAGATTCAATGTGACAAGGATGTACATTCATATTGGAATGGTTTCATAGAGAATACAAACACAATCATCGCCCTAGAAAGAAATAGTGTCTGGTGTCAAAAATAAGTTCAAAAATTCATGATGAGCAATCACTAGAATTTCAAGTAGAAGGCTTGTCAAGTGGACAAAATTATCATAAATGTATTTAGAAATTTGAGAGCCTTATCCTTCAACTCTTTCAAAATGAAGTCATCAACGACATACAACATGAAGCAGAGTTGATTTTGAAGTTAGAGATTTTTGATAAGACATGGTTATTTGGATACATTCCTTTATCAAGTGATGTGAAACATGCTAGAAATCTCAGAATTGGAATTCAAAGAGAGAACTTATACTTTAGTCCATAGGAACCTGAAAGTCGCCACATGTTAGCACACCTTGGTATTTATTTTCCCCATCCAGTGAATGGATTTGCATGATTATACCTTGAGTCAGTGGAGGCAGGGAAACTTGGGTTGTATATAGTCTAGTTAGGAGTTTTTGTTGTGTCTACTTTTTCTTTCAGTTATCTGGTTTTTCGGTGCTAGTTTCCTCCTTTGCAAAGTGGTTCCTCAAGGGACTCTACAACCCAATGGATAATGCATTGATCTGATTTTTTTGGATTCGAGCTTTGTCCTTATAAAGTCCTTGTCCTCAGATAGAGCTAGTTGTTGCCTGGATGTCAAAATTTCCTCAATTCCTAATTTTTTGAACTATGGTTATTCTCATAATATGCCTCATTTTAAGCATTAAAATGGTCACTTACTCTCAGAGTTTTTTAGAAATTTCACCCTTCAAATATATTTGGCTCATTTCTAGCTCTGTCCAACACTTTGAATTTTTAAAATCCAGCCCTCGAGTCAAAAGTTGTTGCAAGTTAATGGAAGGAACCAAAATACATATTTTCAATCAAAATCTTAACCATTAACCTTTTAAAAATTTAAGGTTTGGGGTCCAAAACATGTGTTTCACTTTGAAATCTTAACCTCTCCATCAAAAAGAGGTTAAGATAAAATTTCAAAACACGCAATCCAAACCATTAACCTTAACTTCCTAACTTTTAAAAAGGTTAAGATTTCGGGTTCAAAATGTTAGTGTAAATAATTATTATTTACACTTTACTTAAGTTTACTTAGGATAAATGCATTATTTTATTATTTATTAGGTTAGAAACCTAGGAGTTTGCATACTCATATGAGTTGTCATGTTGACAGCACAGGAGTAAGAAACTCTAATTTAGCACATGGTGTCTACAACACTTGAGTTTGCATAAACAACTAAGTCATCATGTAGACAACACAGTTGTTCACACTATTATTTTAGCACATGGTGTCTACAACATAATTGTACGTGCTACACCTTTGTAGACTTATCCTCTCACCATCGCACTAACTCCTATGCTTAATGGAGGATAATCCACACCTAGCAGACATGTGCCTGGTTGTAAGACTTATCATGTTACTAACTCCTAGGCATTCTAGATGCATCTTGGAGCCCTTTATATATATGCACCTCTAGTGCACTATACATGGAATTGAATATCATATTGTTATTCTGATCATACTCTGTTGGTCTATTTGTGCTAGTTATTGTGCTTCTTGGTCTTTGGTGAAATTTTCCCTAAGGCAAATTCTTACATGGTATCAGAGCTATACCAAATTCTTACACAAAATATAGGTTTCACTTTGAAATCTTAACCTCTCCAACAAAAAGAGGTTAAGATAAAATTCCAAAACTTGTATTCTAAACCATTGACCTTAACCTCTAAAAAAAAGAGGCTAAGATTTAAGTTCAAAACATGTATTTTAGTTTAGTTATTTACCTTTTTGTCTAGCTGATAAAGGTTGAGAATTAGAAGCAAGATCATCTCAAAAGCATATGTAAGATGCAAAATGCATTTTAGACATGAAGGTATGGAATCACTGGTTTGAAGATGTGGAGTCATGGCGTATACCATGATTAAGGAAGGTCAACAACCTAGTTCTGCCATGAATTTGATGTTTTAGCCTACAACACATTAAAATATTGAAAGAGATGATTAACACAGACTTCTCGTGAGTCTGGTTGGTAGTAGATCATTGACATATCACTTTGATAATACTCAAATATGCAAATAAACATGGCGATGATGCACAACTCCAAATCCCCACCATGTGATTGATTCAATAACTTGAGTTTGTGCGTAAGGAGTGTTTAATATGGTAAATGAGAATTGTGCTAATACAAATGAATTAAGAAAGCCTACGCAATCAACCATACATTGGTTCAAATTTCTAAATGATTCAATTCACCTGCTTGTGGCTTTCCTTTGTCCCCCAACCCACAACATTCAATGTGAATGCAACATGTGTGATCTGACAAAAGGTTCTTGCAGGTGCCATATCTCATGAATTGGTCTAATACGTGATTTGAAGTCTTTCAAACTCAATGTGTAGAGGAGAAATTCATTTCTAATCCAAGAAATTTAAAAGGGCATAGACATTGAAGTTGAAATAGCAAGAAAAGTAGTGGATCTGACTTGTTTGATTGAATGCACAATTAGAATGTGACTGAACTGTTTGATACAATTCTTCAATCTCCAACACATGGGTGACCTCGGACTCTCCCTCCCCATGGTATCCATAGAAAGACTTCAATATCACTAATTGATTCAAAGAGTTGGCAAGATGATGGAGTGAATATATTCAAGACCAATGTACTCATGTGCTCAAACCAAATATCATCAACTAATTGCAATGAGTGCAACTTATGAGTAAGACCATTGCCTCCATCTATTTCATAATATAGCTCTTCTTAAATTGATGACAAGAATGTTAAATAAGTCACACTTTTCATTCTCCCTAATCATGAAGAAAGACATATGAGTGGATATGCATGCACAGTATAAAAGCATACACAGGCACGTAAGCTACTTGACATATTTCCTTTAAAAAAGGAGGGTCAACAATCTTCTTGTTTTATTGATTGGTGGTATTCCCATTGCAATGCCCACCGTGTTGTCTGTAACCATGACTATTGGTTCCCATCACCTCTCTCAATAGGGAGCCATTACTAAGAGAATGGAAACCATTGAATAAATGGTTGGAATGGATGTCCTCAACTATGATAAAACTGTAACTCTAACACTAAATAATTTGAGCACGGATAAAAATCTCATTGAGGTATTTACAAAGAGGGTAGATAAAGAACATGTGGTGTTGCTGGTAGCAAGGGTTTCAAGAATTGATAATCAAGATGCCATCAATGTTGCCATGGTTGGAATGTTGTCAAGTCCAAAGGAGGTGAGAGTAAGGATCACTGAATTCCATTTTCTGCCATTCAATCCTATCAACAAGAGAACTACTCTCACTTACATTGATTAGAAAGAAAATTGGCATAGAGCTAGTAAACAAGCACTAGAGCAGATTTTAGATCTTTGCAAGTGCAAGGAAGACATGAAAAAGAAGTTGCATTCAATGATTGATAAGTATGTTGAATGAGGGCTTTGATCTCTAGCTGTGGCTAGACAGGAAGTGTCGGAGAGAAAGACAGAGAGTGTTCGAGGACCTTGGGTTTTCATAAGTTTATTGCCTTTGTTTGAACCTCCTTGCCATGATAGTGGAGAAACCATTCACAGAGCTCTTAACCTTGGAGTCAATGTAAAGATGATCACAGGTGACCAGCTAGCTATTGCTAAAGAAATAGGATGAAGGCTTGGAATGGGAACTAATATATATCCTTCAACTACCGTACTTGGCCAAGACAAGATGATATTTGAAGCATCTCTTCCCATTGATGATTTGATTGAAATGGCTAATGGATTTGCTGGAGTATTCCCAGGACACAATTATGAAATAGTGAGGCAACTTTAAAAAAGAAAAGCACAGTTAGTAGATATAATCATAATTGGAGAGATCATGAACATAAAGTTAGTATTTGGTGCACTTGTACATGCCTCATGCTCTTGACCTCTTCATGAAAAGAGGGATATGTATTCATTAATAAAGTGATGTAACTTGAATAAATCATTCAAATATCAAAAGAAGATCGACAAGGACTGATTGTTCAATCTTCCTCTCGAAAGATGTAATGTCTAAGTTTCATATTATACTTGGTTAACTTTGTAGAATTTAATTAACCCCTCCCAAATTACATATTTTGGAGGTAGTTATTAACCATTAAGGAGTAGTTCTTAACCTCCGTGTCTATATAAAGAGACATTTTTGGCTTTGTAAAGGGGACTTTTTGGACTTTAGAAAAAGGGAACACTATGCTAAAATTTTGATCAGAAGATAATATTTGGAAAGTGTGTACAAATTTTATCTTTGTAATAAAAAAATTCCTCTTAGGTTCTTGGTGCAAGAAAATAAAGGAACATGTAATTTGAGTTCTCTTCTTTTGAATCTAAATTGTTAGAATTGTTGATTCTCTTTGCAGTGAACATTCTCATGGTATTGTGCATATGTTTGTGAGCCTTTGGATCAGCATTGTGCTAGTAATAGTTCTTAAGCGTAGATCTTGATTATTGTTATTAGCGATTATAAGTTAGTCCATGAAAGCTTTGGAGTTTTGTGGTGCATTCATCATCAATGGATTTTTATTTATCTTTTAAAGTTTGATTTCATCTCTTTTTGAAAAACTTCAAAATTTATATCATACGAGGGAGCTGCCCCTCTAAATGCATAGGAAGGCCACATATCAAGGGCCTATCCAACTATTGTGAACAGTTTCTCACATACACTTTGTTGGGACATTTTCAAGTGACAAATCTATTTACCAACAATGTGGCAACTAGAAATATGCTATTCTTCAAATGTACTATTACTCTTACATACTCATATAATTCAACATATGAGTTGCAGGAATTAAATTTGAAAGAAACATTTATATTAAAAGAAACATACTTTAAAATTGGATTGTTGCAAATGACAATTTTTGTGTGAATCAAAGGAGTCTCATATTATTAAAACAAAAGAAAATGAATCCACCAATGAGCAAGATTAGAAAAAAAAATAAGATACTCAACACCTACATATCATTGACTTAGATCAGAGACACCAATTATTAATAATCAACAAAACAACATTTTTTTGGAATAAGTATTTATCAAGAAATAGAGGCCATCTATCTATCTCTTCAGAGCATTTATGAAGGTGGACAAGAATCACCTGATGAATTCTTCATATTCAAGGGGATATTATAAAAGAAAAAACACTACTACATTTGAATTTGACCTGTGAATCAAGTAAAGAACTGACAAATGATACAAAAATGAAAAATATTAAAAAAATTATTGTTGGAATAAGGTATGCATGAAATATGTGGAGTATGGTTAGGCCAATGACTCATTTCACATAGAACTATTAGAAATAATAGTCCACCAAGATAATCGAGAGAAGGGGGGGGGGGGGGGGGGGGGAGGGGTGAATCAGTTATCCAACTAAAACATTTATTAACCTTAATTATCTTAACCATGTAACCAAAGTAAACAACCATAACAAGAAGCACATACAAAATTACACCAGATTTGTTGACTAGGGAAACCCTTGATCAGAGGGAAAACCACAGTGGGAATGATGCCCAAAAAGATATACTAATATATATTCCTTGTTAGAGGGTGAACCCTATTAGGAGTCTATAAACACATTCAATACATGAGAGTCCTTGTTAGGAGACTTTGAATCCTTGTTAGAAGATTCCAACCCTATTAAGAGTTGTGCCAACCCTGTTAGGAGTTGTAGAAGCTAGAAGGAACCACTGTCCAAATAGTTTCTAGGGCAAGACCATTGAACTTCACTATCCAACTAATCTCTCAACTATTCCTTGTAGAATAATTGTTCATACTATGCTTTATCCTCTTTCCTTTGTCCCATCAATTAGACCAATCAGTGATAGACCTTGTAGACTAGGTCACAAACCTCGGATCCAAATATCAAACCTCAGATCTCAAAATAAAACCTCTGCAATGAAGTTTTCTCCAACTTCACTCTACTCTACTTATCTTCGCATATCAACCTGATTACTTAGTGTTTATATCTTTTCCTCCTCTTTTCACTCTTCTTACTTACTTTATAACAAAGGAAAATGTCCTTCCTTTATACTGAGTCCATAAAACAATTCGCTTGAGTTAGCTATTACACCTTCCCAATTAATTATTATAGGACCTCATTAATAACACATTTTACTTAGCGATAACATCAATCTATCACCTTGTAACTTGAATAATTTTCGTACATGTAATATTATGATGAGTGAGATTAGCCATGTCATCTTCAACATGTCTTCTACATACGTTTAACCTTCCTTCTCAAAATAATAACTCTACTAAGAGATATAACAAGTTTACCAGAACATGCTTTTGTAAACTATATCTCTGAATAGTCTTCACCAAAACTTGCATAACTTCTTCTAAACTTAATGTTTTTTGCACCTATGGTTAGCTACATATACTAAACACTCAGTAGTATCTCCCATTAATCTCATTAGTGAAAATACTCAACGATCTGTCTGTACCAACTTAATCTTTACTATTGTTCTTCTATCATATACCACATAAAGCTACTATGTTGACATCAATGGCAAACATAGTAATGATCTAGTCATGTTTCTACAATACTTCCCCACAAAAATATCATCAACATTCATGCTTTCAACAATCTCCCCCTTTGGCATTGATGGCAACATAGATGAAAAACATCTAGTTCCAAAAATAACAATTGTTATCCTTTCTTTTCAAATCCTCTTTGTCAATCATACTGGCTTCTGTGTTTCCTTAACCTTATTACTGACATCAATTGTTCACACACTTCTCCCATGTATCAAAATGTTTTTCATGCTGTAATCTCTCTTCCATTGACATCAATGACAAAGGTTTTCAATAACCATCTATCATTGCATCCTATCAATCTCTGTAATAATTGTCTCTAACCTACTTAAGTATCCAAAGACACTATCCAAAAAAACATCTATCAAGAGTCCTAGATGACTCTGTCCATCACAGATACTCCCTCATACAGGAAGCATCAACATTTAGTCCAGACAAACAATAGTGCTTTGTACCACTAGACTGATGCACTCTTGCATCATCTACTTCAATGTAGGTAAGGGAATAACCCCTAGCATACCTCATAAATAGTCAACAATCTCTTTAGGAAGAGGCTTAGTGAAACTATCTGCAATTTTCTCTTTGGTGGTTACATACTCTAATTTGATTTCCTTTTCTGCAACTTTCTCTCTCAACATGTGATATTTCATAGAAATGTGCTTAGTCTTAGAATGTAACACTATATTCTTAGACATATTCACTGTACTTGTGTTATCATAATGTATGACAATAGGTTCATTGAATTCTATCCTTATATTCTTCAACATTTGCTTCATCCAAACAACTTGATTACAATTGTTTTCCACTGCAACATATTTTGCCTCTGTTGTACTCTATGAGATACAATCCTACTTCTTTCTTAACCAAGAAACCAGTCCTCCTCCAAGAAAGAATACTCCACCACTGGTGCTCTTTTTGTCATCCATATTGCCTGCCCAATCAGTATCAATATAAGCATATAGAGTGAAATCATTAGATCTATCATACCATAATCCAAACTCTAATATTCCCTTTAAATATCTAAATATCCTCTTAACTATTGCATAATGTGCTTCTCTAGGGTCAGCTTGAAATCTTGCAACAATTCCAACTGCATTTGCTATATCTGGCCTTGTGTGAGTCAGATATTGTAATCCTCCAATCATAGATTTGTACTTCTTCTATTCAATAGTAGGTGTCTCATCATTTATAGATAACTTGTATCCAATTATTATAGGTGTTCCAACTAGTTTATATGTTTCCAAACCAAACCTTTTCAATAGATCTTTCGAATACTTAGTCTGAGAAATAAAGATTCCTTCTTTATCCTACACAATTTGCAATCCTAGGAAGTATTTCATTTCCCCTGTCATACTCATTTCAAATTCCTTCTTCATTTCTTCTGCAAACTTGTCACTTTCACTATCATCTCCTCTAAATATGATATCATCAACAAATATTATCAAAATTAACAATCCGTCACCTATTTATTTCAAGTATAGATTACTATTTACCATACCTTTGCTAAATACAAGTTTTATCAAATGCTTGTCCAACCTTGCATACTAGGTTCTGGGTGCTTGTTTTAAGCCACACAATGCTTTCTTCAATCTACATACCATGTCCTTGTCATCTATTAAAGGAAAACCTTCAAGCTATTCTATGTATACCTCTTCTTCAAGTTTTCCATTCAGAAATGTTGACTTGACATCGATATGATAGACTTTGAATTTCTTATGTGCTTCATAGGCTAAGAATAATCTTACTACTTCAATTCTTTCCATAGGAGCATAGGTTTCTTCATAGTCTACTCCTTCTTGCTATGAGTAACCCTTACATACCAATCTTTCTTTGTTCCTTACAACTTAACTTTGTTCATTCATCTTGTTCCTATATACCCATTTTGTTCCTATCACATTCTTGTCTATTGGTCTAGGGACCAATTCCCATATCTTATTCTTCACTATCTAATCCAATTTTTCTTTCATAGCTTGCTTCTAATAATCATCTTTGCATGCCTCATCTCCATTCTTTGGTTCTACTTGAGATATCAAACATACTTCTTCATTGATTCTACTTCTTGTCATCACACCTTTATCTTTACTGCCGATGATCTACTCTGGTGGATGATTCTTTGTCATATTCTTACCAGAAGTAGGAGTTGTTATCTGAACTCTTAGTTGTGTTGTAGGTTCTGAACTTTGTTCCTACCTTAGCTCACCTTCATTCTACAAATCATTGTTAGTATCAAAGAATACTTCATCATTCCTTTTAGTAACAACAACATTTTCATCATCATAATTGTAATCAACTATTCTTTTTTGTATCTTGAATTTCTCATCAACTCTTACACTTTCACTTTCAAAAATAGTCTTAGTTCTTAGATTATAACATCTATAAGCTCTAATTTTCAATGAATAACCAAGAAACATACCTTCATCACTTCTAGCATCAAATTTACCAACATCATCATCTCTTTTGATAAAACATTTATTGCCAAAAATTTTGAAATACGTAACTATAGGTGAGTGACCAAACCATGGTTCATAAGGGTCTTCAACTCAACTCTTTCTTCTACTCTAGGATTGAATCTTTTCTCTTTAATCTGTTTCCCATTCTACAAATCATTGCTAATGATAACTTCCACATTTTCATGGTTAGCCTTTGGATCAACAATAGTTACCAAAGTTATCTCTTCTACTACTTCCTTTTCCTTAGCCAATTTAAGCTCATTATCTTTATCACAATCATTCAAGAATACTACTTCCTTTTCCTTAGCCAATTTAATCTCATTATCTTTATCATAATCATTCAAGAATATTTTCATACTTCCTTTAAATGCTTCATCTTCACCAGAAAGTGAACTCTTTCTACAAAATCATTCAAGAATATTTCCTTACTCTCTTAGGGCATGTAGATGAAAAATGATTAAACTCATTGCATGTCCAAAAAATAAAAACTTCCATACATTTTGGCTCTCTTTTCATGAGTAGATCAATACCTTCCTTGATCTTCATGTCTTCTTCGGATCTCAATCTATCTTTACTTGTGCCTCTATCTAGAAACTCAGTGCTCAAATTTGTACACAATTTTGATTTCTTACCAAGAAGCTCCATCTTTTGGGTATCGAAATTTTCCTCCATTAGACTCAGGTCTATCTTTTCTAAAATAACTCATCATTGATCTCCCAAAGCTATTAAACTTATCCTTCGAGGACCTAATGCTCTAATAACAATTGTTACAAAATAATAGTCCACCAAGATAACTGGTGGGGGGGGGTGGGGGGTTGTGAATAAGTTATCCAACTAAAATAATTATCAACCTTAATTAATCTTAACCATGTAACCAAAATAAATAGCAACCATAACAAGATGCATGTATGCAATTACACTAGATTTGTTAACTAGGGAAATCCTTGATCAGAGGAAAAACCCCAGTGGGAATGATGCCCGCAAAGATATAATGAGATATATATATATATATATATATATTCCTTGTTACAGGATGAACCCTATTAGGAGTCTATAAACATATTCAGTACATGAGAGTCCTTGTTAGGAGACTTTGAGTCCTTGTTAGAAGATTCTAAACTTGTTAGGAGTTGTGCCAACCCTGTTAGGAGCTGTAGAAGGTAGAAGGACCCACTGTCCAAACAACTTATAGGGAAAGACCACTAAACTTCACTGTCTAACTAATCTCTTAACTATTCCTTGCAGAATAATTATTCATACTATGCTTTATCCTCTAACCTTTATCCTGTCAATCGGACCAATCACTATTAGACCTTATAGACTAGGTCACAAACCTTGGATCCCAATATCAAACCTCAGATTTCAAAATAAAACCTTGGTAATGAAGTTTTCTCCAACTTCGCTCTACTCTACTTATCTTTGCATATCAACCTGATTACTCAGCATTCATATCTTTTCCTCCTCTTTTTGCTCTTCTTACTTACTTTATAACAAATGAAAATGTCCTTCCTTTATAGTGAGTCGATAAAATAATTCCCTTGAGTCAACTATTATGCCTTCTCAATTAATTATTATAGGACCTCATTAAGAACACATTTTACTTAGCGATAACATCAATTTATCACCTTGTAACTTGAATAACTTTCTGTACATGTAATATTATGACAAGTGAGCTTAGCCATGTCATCTCTAGCATGTCTTCCACATATCTTTAACCTTTCTTCTCAAAATAACAACTTTGTTAAGAGATATAACAAGTTTACTAGAACATGCTTCTATAAACTCTATCTCTGAACAATCTTCACCAAAACTTGCATAACTTCTTCTAGAATTAATATTGTTTGCACCCGAGGTTAGCTACATATACTAGATATTTAGTAGTCTCTCCCATTAACCTCACTAATGAAAATACTCAATGATCTGTCCATACCAACTTAATTTTTACCATTGTTCTTCTGTTAGATACCATAGAAAGCTACTATGTTGACATCAATGACAAACACAGTCATGAATGTAACATATCATCATGATAATGATCTAATCATGTTTCTATAATACTCCCCCATAGGAATATCATCAACATTCATTCTTTCAATGAGAACATCATTGATCATTCATTTCAACCTAGTGTGCACCATGAATTGGACATGATATGATATGGGGGTGCCACATGAAGTTGACATAGAATTGGGCATGATACACTTCTTTGTATCAAGAAGATATGGACATGAGCATCCCCATGAAAAGGAGAACTAGGGAAATTCTTTTCAAACAATAGCATAGGGATAAGGCATTTGGTGACTACCCAAATGACAATGGCCACTTGTTCATATGGCCAAGTGCTAAAAGCATTCATGAGCTCAAGTAAGATAATCTAATTAAATTGTTAATAAAGATGTTATATTACAAGTGGATAGAGACCAAGAATGATGGTTCACAATTTGTAATACCTTCTGCCATACACATCATCAGTGACATCTACTATAATAACTACTTCGAGCTCAACAACATAAAACATATTATGAATGAAGGAATAAAAATAATTACCACCAATAAATTTTTTGATATTCAAATTAGTGCGTAGATTAACGATATCCAATATAAGGATGAACACTATTATTTGTCCAAAATACCATAACTCTTTATCAGAAGAGATAAAGAATTTGGAGGAAAGATATGGAGCACAGGTTTATTAAATATAAGACAACAAATGAATAGAAAGAACCATGAATATAATGAAGAGATCCCTAATAATTAAGGGTCCCTTTGGTTGTTGGAATAGGACTAGAATAGGAAGAGAAAATTAGAGTATGTTTTATATTCATTGTTTGGTACACTCAATTAGAATTGGGAATAGGAAGACATATTCCAATTTTGCCCCTAAAATGAGCATATGTCTATGCCAAAAATATCTATTATTGGAATAGGCCATTCCTATTCCCAATCTAATTTTTTTAAAAAAAACTTAAAATTATTATTTTAAAAACATTTTTTATAACTTTTTCATTATATCTATTTGTTTTAAAAAATGAAATAAATTATATTTCTCATTAACTTCAATGAATAAAATAAAAATGAAATAAGTTAACCTTTTTACAATTATTGAAAAAATTAATCAAAAAGAAATAAATAAAAAAAAAAAAATTTAAGGGAAATATTTTTAAAAATACAAAACTTAACCTTATTCCTATTCCATTTTTGTAGAACCAAACAATAGATCAACATATTCCCAATTGAATTCAAAGTGAACCAAACAGGATTGGAATTGCCCTTTTCTATCCCTATTCTCCATTTCCATTCCCATTCCATTTTTCTATACTAATTTTCAATTCCTTTGCCAACAACCAAACAGGCCCTAAAGGAGACAAATCAATAAGAATTCAAAAAGGGGTGATACATAAAGGAGTATAAAAGTAATAAAATAAAAGACACATCATATCCTTGGTAAACATGATAAGCCAACAAAAACATCATGAAAGAATCTTCATCACTTCCCCTCTTTGCAAATGAGAATCCAAACAACCCAACTCTATAAATAGGATAATGATCTACAAAATTTAAGAATTAAGAAAAGACTGTGAGTAAGAAAAGGTGAGGGGGAATATCATAAGAGACATGGTGACTATCACTATGGCAAGTATTGATGCATGCTTTCCACATGAAAGGGCCCATGATTTAAAAAAGAAGAAGAAGAAATAGGAGATTAGTCCAACATCGACAATCATACATATGGTGGAGTAACTAATTTCAATGAAACATTAAAACAATATATAACAAAGACAAACAATTCATAGATAAATATATGAATGGAGCTTGTAAGGATTTGAAGGAAGAAATTTTAAATGTTTCACATAGGAACATTTCAGTGGAATATAGTGATTGATATGATATTAAGCATTAAATAGTAATCACTGTAATATTAGTAATCTACAAATATTAAATAATAATAAATAATATAACTTATTATTTAACTATATTAAAATATTATACAATCATATTACATGTATTGTAAAATAATAAATATTTTTAATATTAAATAAGATAAATATTTTATATATTTTTATAATAAAAATTATCTTAATAAAATGTCATTTTTAAATTTAAAGGACAAAACCATTCAATATATAAGGTATATAATGGAAGAACATAAGGAATAGATCAACACAATTTTTAAAAAATTTTTTTGTAAAAGACATTTGGAAAGAGATATTAGGGAGGAAAATAAATTTGGAAGAGAATGAGAAAAATAATATTTAATTTGTTCTTTAGAGGGATGATCAGATTGGGATCATTAAAAATTTTATATACAAACTCAACTTGTGCCAAAATCAAATCCCAATTAGAAGATCTATCTCCAATCAAACATCTCAAAAGGTTATCCAAACTTCTATTCACAACTTTAGTATGTCCATCATTCAATGAATGAAATGTAGAACTAAACTTAAGATCAGTATTCAACTTCTTCCAAAGTGTCCTCCAAAAATAACTGGTAAACTTCTGTACCTATCTAAAACAATAGTCTTAGAAAATTCATGAAGTCTCACAATCTCTCTGAAAAATAAGTCTACTAGTATGTGTACTACATCTGATGTCTTCTTACAAGGTATGAAATGTGTTATTTAAATTTTTTTATCAACCACTACAAAGATAGAATCATTACCTTTCTGAGTTCTAGGTGATCCCATAACAAAATCCATATTGATATTGTAAGAATTTGCCTTAGGGCAGAATTTACCCAAGACCAAGGAACTCAAAACACAAGCACAAATTAGACCAGAGTATGATCAGAATAACTGTATAGTATTCAATTCTATGTACAAGTACACTAGGAATGCCTCAATATAAAGGCCTTTGAGATGCATCTAGAATGCCTCAGAATTAGCATCATGATAAGTCCAACAACTAGGCACATGTCCGCCAGATATGGGTTATCCTCCGTTATGCATGAAAGTAAGTGCGATGATGATAGGATAAGCCTAAAAAGGTGAAACACGCACATCAGTGTTGTAGACAACATGTGCTAAATTAGGAGTGCAAAAAATTGTGTTGTCTACATGACAACTCAATGAATGATGCAAACTGCTGTGGTGTAGGCACCATGTGCATAATTAGAGTTTCGTACTTCTGTGTTGTCTACATGACAACTCTAGAAGATGCACAAACTCCTAAGTGTCTCATAAAGAGAAATAATAAAATAATGCAAAATAATAAAATAATGCACTAACCTAAGTAAACTTAAGTAAAGTGTAAATAGTAAATACCTATTTACACCAACATCCCCCCTTAAGTGCAACTTAGGGGAATGCACTTAAGCTCACTAATGTAGAATGGGTCTTGACTACTAGGCCATGTTAGGTACCCATGTACAAAAGCAATGCTTAAATGATGCAATGCAATCTCTCATAAAGCAGAGAAAGAGGGAAAACCTCATGGGAAAAACCCTCCTCCAAAAAGAGAGATAAGTACAATAGAGAAAAAGAGAGAGAGAAGAAGACCTCATAAGAGGAAAAATTCCCTCCTAGAAGAAGAAGAGAGAAGTCAAGGTACTCCCCTATTTGCAACATCCCACACCCCCAAGAGATCTTGCAAATGAGTATACTTGACCTCGGTGAAGGGTTTGGTGAAAATATCAGCGACCTGCTCTGTTGTAGGATAGTACTGAAGTGCAATGATCTACTCATGTATTAGCTCTCTGATATAGTGCATGTGAACCTCAATGTGCTTTATTCACTGATGCTGAATTGGATGCTTAGAGATTTCAATGGCACTCTAGTTGTCACAATGAAGAACTGTCAGCTTAGGTAGATCGAATCCAAACTCCTCCAGGATGTGCTGTAACCAAAGAGCCTCTGTAGCTGCATTGACAACCCCTCGATACTCAGCCTCTATGGAAGAAAGAGAAACATTGTTTTGCTTCTTACTTTTCCAACAAATAGGGCCAGAACCAAGGTTAAATGTGTACCCTGTAGTAGACTTTCGAGAATCTAAGTCTCCTGCATAGTCTGAATATGTGTATCCAATCAACTGAAGCCCTGTACCTGCTAGATAATGAATCCCATGTGTATATGTTCCCTTGATATAGTGTAAAATACGTTTGGTAGCCTTCTAATGAAGCTCATGAGGTTCTTGCATAAAGCGTGAAACCATACCAACTGCAAAGGCAATATTAGGGCATGTGCGTGTCAAGTAGATAAGGCTCCCAACTAACTGTCTGTATAATGTCGCATCAACAAGTGGAGTTGTGAACTTAGCTTCTATCTTAACACCTGATAGGAAGGGAGTAGGAGCAGGTTTATAGTCACTCATGTGAAACCGAGAAAGCAAGTCAAGAGCATACTTGGGCTGTGAAAGTGAAATCCTTGTTGAAGACTGGATGATCTCAATGCCAAGGAAGTAGTGTAGCAAACCCAAGTCTGTCATGGAAAATCTATCCTGAAGAGAGGTCTTGACACTGGCT
Organism: Cupressus sempervirens; assembly: GCA_028749045.1. Lineage (NCBI taxonomy): Eukaryota > Viridiplantae > Streptophyta > Pinopsida > Cupressales > Cupressaceae > Cupressus > Cupressus sempervirens. The sequence goes on from CM053787.1 coordinate 980,509,680, forward strand.
ATGATGGATGCAGTGCTCCCTGTAATGATCAAGTCATTGACATAAAGCACTAAGACCAAGTGAGAGTCATCCTTCTGAAGAATGTAAAAATTTGAATCAGAATGACATCTTCTGAAACCTACTAAGTGGATAAATGAATCAATTTTGGCATACCAAGCCTGAGGAGCCTGCTTTAAACCATAAATAGACTTCTTTAATCTGCAAACCATAGTAGAATCCTGTATGAACCCCTGTGGCTGCTCCATATAAATTTCCTCATGAAGGTCACCATTTAAAAATGTGCTCTTAACATCCATCTAGTGTACAACCCATCCTTGAGCTGCAACAATTGCTAGTGTCAAGCGAATGGAGTTCATCTTGGCAACTGGTGCAAAAGTCTCTATATAGTCAATACTTGGAACTTGTGAGAACCCTTTGGCAACTAGTCTAGCCTTATTTTTATCAACACTTCCATCCATTGCAAATTTGGTTCGATAGATCCACTTGCATCGAACCACTTTTCTTCCCTTAGGAAGGGGAACTAAGTCCCATGTGTTATTTTTCATCAATGAACTATATTCTTCCTCCATAGCTTTATCCCATTCTGGAATCCCTGATGCTTCCTTAAAAGACTGTGGATTTGAAGCAATGGCTATGTATGCATGTGGAAATGACTTGTGTTGTGACCTAGTCCTTCGAGTATCTGAAGGATTTCCCACCAATGAACCTGCTGCATCAAGAGTTTGTTGTACCCAATGAGGTTTAGTGGAAGAAGATGAAGGAATGTCCTCAACTATTTGTTGACCCTGTGAAGGTGGTGACCTGCAAGTCAAGGTTGGAGGAATTTCATCTTTTGAGTCACTTTCATCACTATTATCACTATCCACATAGGAGGAAGAAGGAGGAGTTAAAGAAGCCAAACTTGGACATGTCTCTTCAAAATGAACACTCCTCTCATAGAAGATTTCGTGAGTCTCTGGATCCATTAATTTATATGCCTTAAGATGATCAGGATATCCAACAAATATGCAAGTAGTCATTTCCTTAAGGGTTCTATTCTTTCTTTCAGCTACACTATTCTACGGTGGCGTGTGTGCAACTGAATGTTGAAGATCCATCCCCTCATGTGTGCAATAGTCTATAAGTCTAGAGTTGACATATTCTCTGCCATTATCTGTCCTTAAGATCTTGATGTCTTTCCTAGATTTCTTCTCAACTTGAGCTTTGAATGTGATAAAGTTGTCAAAGACTTCACTCGTATGACCAAGGAAAAAGACCCATGTGTACCTTGAAAAGTCATTAATAAATTTGAGAACATAGTGGGCCTTACCAAAAGAAGGTGCTGGAAAGGGGCCAACTACATCACCATGTACCAATTCTAGAATAGTGGTTGCCTTCCAAGACTTCCCCTTGTCATATTTCTCTTCAGGATGTTTACTTGCTTCACAACCTGGACATACTCCCTCTGAAAATTTGACTTGAGGTAGACCAATGACCATTTCCTTGTTGCTTAATTGTTGAAGGTAGTGATAATTAAGGTGTCCAAATCTTTCATGCCATAGTTTACATTGAGTGTTTGAATGAGTCAACAAGGCAAGAGACATGGACTTAGGCACAAAATGTGAGAAAGAATAAAGTCTTGTCTCATGGTTTGTCTTTCCAATCGCCACCATTGAATCATCTTTGAGATTCTTTACCACTACTATGTTGGGGAGGAACTCTACTTTGTTGCCACATCCATAGTGAGTGATTTGATAGATGGAGAGAAGGTTGGTGCTAAGGCTAGGAACATGAAGTACATCCTTGAAGATGCCATTCTCTAACTCAACATTCCCTTTACCTTCTACTTCAATTTGAGTATCATTGCCCACATAGATGTTAGGTACATTTGAAGTTTTTAAAGAGGAAAATTGCTTCCTTGAAGCACCCATATGATGAGTTCCTCCCGAATCTAGAACCCATTCCTCCACATTATTTGTACTTGCAACTAAAGCTTGGCCCTTGCCCTTTGAAGTGGATGAAGAACCCTTGTCTTTGTATGCATTTGGAACATCAATTTTGTGTTTCCTCATAATGTTGACCAATTCATCAATCTGCTTATCTTTGCACTCATGTTCTTCATGTCCATTCTTCTTACAATAGAAACATGTTTTCTTCACCTTCTTGTTGGAATTGTTTCCCTTTTGATTTTTCTTGGAAGAAGACTTTCCTTTTTGTGAAGAAAAATGTTGAGTGGAAGAAGATTGATTGGAGGATGATTGTTGTTTTGAGGAGGACTATTGTGTTTCATCTTGTGGCTTAGCCTTCCATTGCTTCTGCTTCTTGTTTGAGTTTTTGCCACTTGAATTACCTTCATTTGCTACCAAGGCTTTAGTTTTGGAAGACTTGAGAATTCCCATACCTACTAGATTTTCATGTTCAAGGATCAACATTTCTAAGAATTTCTCGAATAAAGGCTTAACATAGGCACTACCCATTGTTAATTTGTGTATATTAAAGCTAGAAACAAAAGGAGCATATTCAGGTGGAAGATGAGTCATTATGTGTTTGATCATATTTCCATCTTTAATGGGTTCACCACAATCCTTCAACTGTGTCCTATACATTTCTACTTGGGTAAGATAGTATTTAATTGTATCAAAATTTCTAGGATCCAACTTGAGAAGTTTATCCTCTATTGTGTAAGCCATGTCTTCATCTACTGTCCCATACAAAGCTTCTAGTTTATCCCAAACATCTATTGGATCTGTAAGCTTCCTAATGTGAAATTTGATAGGATTAGAGATATTTTTCAACAATGTTCCTAAGGCCATCTCTTGTTTGGATTCCCAGTCTTCTTTACGAGCTTCATCAGCATCAGCAGGAGGTTTCTTGGCTGCACCAGTGACATAATGCCATAAACCTTTTTCTACCAATGACTCTTTAATATTTTCTTTCCAAGTAGAATAATTATGTGGAGTTAACTTTGAAAAAGAACCCATAATGCAAGAACACAAGATAAAGGAGACACAGTACATAGTACACACCCCCCCTTTCACTCAATCAAAATATCCCCCCCCAAATAAATGATTTTGGCACTTTATATATAGTGCGTTTACAATGGACCACTTGTCAAAATGGACAAAGTGGGCTTTCTGATTTTTTTGATTACAACCTCTGTATAGAGTACAAATCTGGACTATTACAATGTAGCTCAAAATTACATCAATTGTGAAGCATTACAATGCAAAACAAGACCTATCTCTGAAAGTGATACTTTTGTCCAAATAAGACTACAATATGACTGTAGATCTGAAAACTAGACAAAAAAAATACACTTTCAAAAAAAATGGAACTTGAAAAGGAGTCCAGATGAGCCCATACGATGCCTTAGAAGTTGCAAATCTTAGGATTAGATAGGTACAATCACAAAAAATTGTGATTTCTAACCAATATGAGCACCAAAACTAGAAACAAACTACACCACTAAAAAAGTCAAATTTTTTTACCCAAAAAAAAAAAAAATTGCACTTGATTTGGAGTCCATATGACCAAGTTATGGCTATTTGAAGTCAGGCTACCAAATCAAAAATGCATCTGAAGAGGGGTCTATAGAGGAAAACACGATGTTAAATTTGACATCTAAATGGCTATCACAACAGTTCAAAAGTACCCTAGAATTATGGTCATATGGCCATCAATTTTAGGATACCAAAAAGATGACATCAGCGTTTGCGCAGGCTTATGATGACATCACTATGTACGATCGATGACGTGTTAGTGTATAGATTTGTATGGACCATACAAACATGCTGCCTCTGTGTCAGGGTATGACCAATGACTGGACACTACGTGGACTGCCTGCGTGGTGATCAGGGTTACTACTGATGTATCGCTTTGACTGTGAGGCAGTTGTGATTTACAGTGCGATACGTGTCGCAGACTTTGTCAGTGAAGCTGATGTGGCATTGGCCACGTGTCAGGTCTTCATTGGCTCGTGTCACGAAATCTGTAGGTGTAGCGATCGAGCTTCGTTCACCAGAAAGGAGTATAATGCACTGTTGAAATCCTTGTTTCCATGTCGTGGCTAGGACTTTTAGTCCCACATTGATAGTGTGCTGGGTTTCTATGCTTGTTAAAAGAAAAGCACAATAACAATTAAGCCAAATGAGCCGCCGAGGAGTTAATGACCGTCGGTTGCTGTGTTTGTTCGACCGGTGAAAGGTATATTCACTGGAGGAAAGTTTGAGGGTAGTGACGTTGGTTGGTTTGTTGAATAGGCCACCATGGTTTAATATATATTTCCCATTACATTGCCTACGAAACAAAATAAAATTCTACGATCTGCGAAATATTTTAAGTGTAGGGTCGGGGTGTGACTGCCCAGTGCCTATGCCAAATTTTTTCTTGGATGTTCAAAAATAATTTTGAAAAAAAAAATTCTAGAATTGCAAAAAAAATATAGAATCTCAGATCCGAAAATAAATTAATCAGACTGATAAAGATCATACCCAGATTTGCAGATCGGGCCTTCGGGTTCTGATTTGCAAAAAAAATTTGCCTCCTAGTTGACTATGGCCTAAAATAGGCAAATTTATAGTCAATCTTCACTGAATTGTCACTCTAGATACAATGGCGAGGTCCGCTTCGGCTCTAGATGCTCCCAATTGCAGCTGATGCTCCGGATCTGAATCAAGTCCCTAAAAGAGATGGAGCAACGAGATCTCCAATGGCTATGTGACGAGTATCTCCCTCAGCTCTGATACCATGTAAGAATTTTCCTTAGGGCAAAATTTACCAAAGACCAAGGAACTCAAAACACAAGCACAAATTAGACCAGAGTATGATCAGAATAACTGTATAGTATTCAATTCTATGTACAAGTACACTAGGAGTGCCTCAATATAAAGGCCTCTGAGATGCATCTAGAATGCCTCGAAATCAGCATCATGATAAGTCCAACAACTAGACACATGTCCACCAAATATGGTTTATCCTCCATTATGCACGAAAGTAAGTGCGATGATGAGAGGATAAGCCTATAAAGGTGAAACACGCACATTAGTGTTCTAGACAACATGTGCTAAATTAGGAGTGCAAAAAACTGTGTTGTCTACATGACAACTCAATGAATGATGCAAACTGCTGTGGTGTAGACACCATGTGCATAATTAGAGTTGCGTACTTCTTTGTTGTCTACATGACAACTCTAGAAGATGCACAAACTCCTAAGTGTCTCATAAAGAGAAATAATAAAATAATGCACTAACCTAAGTAAACTTAAGTAAAGTGTAAATAGTAAATACCTATTTACACCAATAGATATCTTCCCAAGGTTTTCAAGGAATAGGCAAAGGTATGTGCATTCCAACATTATAACTATTTCCTTTAGCAACTTGACATATTCTGCAACTCTTTACCATCTTCTGAACATCCTTATATATCTATGGCCAAAAGTATCTTTCTAGAATCAACTTTACTCTCTTATCAATCTCAAAATTTCTTGTGAGTCCTCCACTGTGTTTCTCTTTAATGATATTCTACCTCATAGATCCTCTAGGTATATATGATTGAATTTCTTTGAACAACATATCCTCCTAAATGAAATAATCAAGCCAATTATCTTGTTCATTTGTCACAAGGTTTTTACAAGCTTTCCAAGGTTCTACAAAATTAGGGTCATCTTCATAAAAGTCCTTCAAATCCTCAATCCAAGCACTTCAATCCTCATCTCTGTTAATGGACTTCTTCTTTTGATCAATACATTTACTACCTTATTTGATTGTCCACTCTTATGTTTTTACACAAAAGAAAACTTTTGTATGTAATCAACCCACTTCATTTGTTTCTGATTTAACTTATTTTGACTTCCCAAATACTATAAAGCTTTATGATCAGTGTACAATACAAACTCTCTAGGCATCAAATAATGTCTCCATTTTTTCAAAGTTTGAATTATTGCATACAATTCTTTATCATAGAATAAATATTTCCTTTTAGAATCATTCAATTTCTCACTATAGAAAGCTACATAGGCTTACCGTATTGACTCAAAATAGTGCTAATGACATTCCCACTAGCATCACAATCAACATGAATTTTTTGTTAAAATTAGGTAAAGCAAGAATTTTTTTCCTTAAATCTTTCAAAGCTTATATTTTCTCCATGTGTCCATTTGAAATCCTTTTTATCACCTCTCATTGTCTCTCTTATAGCATTACAAAGTGAATTGAAAATTTTGATAAATTTTCTTTAGAAACTTGTCAATCTATGAAATGATCTAACTTCTCCAACATTCTCAAGTGTCAACCAATCAAGAATATCTTTTACCTTTTCATAATCTATCTTAAAACCATCAATTGAAATTACAAAACCAAGGTACATAAGCTCCTCTTTTATAGCAAAACATTTCTTCAAATTCATCAACAAATTTTCCTATTTCAACCTCTAGAAAATTTGTTTTATATGCTCAAGTTGTTCCTCCTTAGTCTTATTGTATATTAATATGTCATCAAGGTATACAATCACAAACTTACACAATAATTTCTTCAAAACTTCATTCATCGACCTCATAAATTACTAGGTGTATTTGTTAAACCAAACGGCATAACCAACGACTCATACAAACCTTTATTTGTCTTTAAAGTAGTTTTTCATTCATCTCCCTCTCTGATCCTAATTTGATGATAGCCACTCTTCAAATCAATCATTGTAAAATGTTTTTCTCCACTCAATCTATCCATAATGACATCTGTCCTAGGATAAGGAAACCTATACTTCACTATTATTCTATTTATAGCTCTATAATCATTGCACACTCTTCATTCTTCTTATGTGCTAATACATCAGGTATTGCATAAGGACTCAAACTTTCTCTAATAAAACATTTCTTAAGTAATTCCTACAATTGTCTATTCAATTCTTCAATCTCTTTAGGTGTTAGTCTATGCAATGCTTTATTAGGAAAACTAGCTCCAAGTATCAAATCCATACAACAACTTATACTTCTCATTAGGGGTAATCCATTAGGTACATTGTCAAAAAATATATCTTGAAATTCATCCAACAGAGATCTCACCTTAGGTGCAAGTTCAAGTTCATCTTGTTTCTTAGACTTTCTAGGGATCAAAGTGAAGCACACATGTTTTGATTAAGTAAAAATAGGTTTTAAAAGACCTGAAACCTTTACATCAACAGAAGTCTGGAGATAAGCATGATAACAGAACAACAGAGAAAAGTATCCAAAAGTAACATGAGACAGACCTCCAACAAAAACATCCAAGAGGTCACAAAAGATAGAGCTAGAAAAAACAGCAAAAGAACAACAAAGGAATAACAACCAACCAACTAAGAAGTATTTATCAGGTCAACAATCTAATTCACAAAAGTTTGTATGTTTTCAGTAGCAGCCTTCACCTCGTCTTTCTTACTAATCTCCTCATTCTTCTTAGAGTGAGCACGGGTATGTTTACTTGGTCCCTGAGTATTAGCCCCTGGAGGGGAATCTTGGCCCTTATCAGGCTCATTCCTCTTCAAGAGAATACTCATATTGTCCACTAGTTGTTTGATAATATTCTCCATATTACCCATCCTAGTTTCCAGTTTGGACACCTTCCCTTGAATGCTACTAATATCCTTATCCATGACATTTTGTTTAGCTTCAATCATTGGGACCTTAAATGCATGAGATTTTTCACTTCTTTAGCATTCCTTATAACTTTTGAGAGCTTGTTAATATGTTGGCCTAAAGTTCACTCCCCTCTAGAAGTTCTTCTCAGTTGTTCCATTTCCTTACCCAGCAATTGTATTTGCTAGTTGAGGGTACCAATCTCCTTCAGAATAGAACCTGGGTTGCCGAATAAACCCTTAGAAGACCCTCTCCCACCTTCAGCTTTATCACCCAAATCTAACATATGCCCTTGTTCTCCATCATCCTCATTGTTTGATTCCCCATTCTTCTTTGTATTAAACCTATCCTCCTATCGCCTTGAGGATTTTCTTTTCCTCTCCAACCATCAAGCCAAAGGCTCATCATCAGAAGGAGGAGAGACCAGCTCATCTTGAAAACCTTTGCCCTTACCTTTGCTGCCACTCCTCTTATTGTAATGGTCTCTGAAAATTTCCTCCACAAAGTCACTTTCCCAATTACGGTTAGAATCAACATCCTCAACATTATTTTTCTTCTTTTTTGAGTTGTCATCCGAGCCCTTTTTTGAACTAACCATACCCCCATCAGCTTCATCTTGCGTCTTAGAATTGTAGCCCTTTTCCTCAATACTCCCTTTTCGTATCCTGATCAGCCCCTTTCAAAGTCTTGGGTTTTAAAACTTTTTTGGATTTTAACAAATTCATAATCAAAACCATGAGACCCACATGGCAAACATGGTCTCCATTCAGGTCATTTTGAATGGCCTGGGTAGAAACACTGAGAGACTACAAAAGATAAAAAGGAAAATCGATCCTAACATCATGTCGGAAATGATTTGCCAACATAAAGTGATAACCATACAATTTTTTGAATCTCCCATCCAGAGTCAAGTATTCCATAATCATAAAGAGTACAAAATGCCAAGGTCGAGAAACGAAGGCCAAGTTATAATAAGAGTTAGCTATTTTAACCAGTCGATTCCTCTCCCATTCTGTCTCAACAAAGTCATCAATAACCTTATCCGAGAGCTTCCTTTCCCTATAAAAATTTATACTATCCATATCCAACCCCATTGCCTCCACAATGACCTCTTTGGTAACATCCATACACTTGTTCCCGACCATCATAGAGCCATCCTTCAATGATTTAACGAACTAGTGTGTAATTGTAGGGTTATTTCCTCTAAGCCTCTCCATGTAAATAATGAAGTTGACACACCTCATAATGTTCCACACCTCTGGCTTGTTCTTCCACTCCATGCAACTAGGTGGCTCCACCCTTTTCCTCTTTCCCCTCATAATCTCTAAGCCAAAATCTTTGGTTATCTTCCTTTGAAAACCCCAAAACTCTCTGCGAACACTGCTACCAAAAAGAGGGAAGGAAGAAACAACCTAGAATTCATGTGAAGTGCCCACCTTCCTAAAAATTATAACCCACCTCACTCCAAAGGAGTAATTCTCATAATTCACTGACAACATCATAATTAAAGGATTTTTGCTAAGATCTCCATTTATCATGATTGACATGATCATGACCATCTAGAGGTAAGGTATCATATGACTCCCAAATGATAATATGATCATTTAAACATGCCACATTCAAGGCCCAATCAGCTAAACCATTAGCTTCTCTATAGTTATGAGATATAATACAGTTTTGGAATGAATTAATAATGTTTAAAGCCTTGGCAATAATATTACTAATAGTCCACGAAGGTGGATTAATTTTATTTAAACAATTAATTATATTGAGGGAGTCACCTTCTATTTCTGTCGTAAGGGAAATCTGCAAGACTACAAAGATAGACAAGTAAAAAAAGATTTAATCTAAATCAACTACTAATAAAACCAACCTTAATTAAATATAGGCATGATAACCAACAAATAAATTAAATAGAATAAAATCAAATTGAATGATGTCTAATATCTTCCATTGCTTCTCTTCATTCGTATGAAGTGTGCACTCAGTTGTGATCTTGGCAATAGTTTGACTTTGAGCTCTGAGAAATGATAAAATTATATGATTTAAAATAATAATAGGATGATAGAAAATTGATAGAGGTTCGATGCGAAAGTGAGTCATCAAATTATGAGATAAGGGGGTTGTTTATATATATTTTCTAGAAATTCATAAATAGTTGAGATTGATTTGGGAAAATCATGATCAACGGATGAGGATGAAAGAGACTAGAGAGATAATTGGAAAGTTTTCAATTTTAAACTAGAAAGGATAGAGGATAAAATCTAGGATATTTTCAATTTTTGGAGAGATAAAGTTTTCAAAAATAAAAAAATAGAAACTTTGAAATCATTTTTGATTTTGGATTTTTAGAAAAAAGGATTTTTCAATTTATCAGGATTTTCTAATTTTTAGAAATTGTAATTCCTCATAATTTTGATTATTTTGATTTTTAGAAGATTCAATTGAATGGAAAATTAAATTAAATTAGGAATATGATATTAGATGGAATTAAATGAAAATTAATCTGAAATTGATCAAAATTTGAAAGAAATAATGATGAAATTAAATTAAATTTAGAATTTTTTAAATAAAGAAGAATAAATTGGTTAATTTAAATGGCAATAACTATTATTTAAATGATTAGAAATTGAATTTAATTAAATAATAATGATCGATGAATTAAAGGTTAAATAATTAAATAATTTTAATTGTTTAATTAAAATTAGGGGATGATTAAATGATGCAAATATTTTATTATATAGGAAAACTATGATTAATTAATGATTTAGCACCCTTAATTAATAGAAGAATAATTAGTGCATTAAATTTGAACTCACAAGTAAGTCCATTTTTGGGAGTCTGTAGTTTCTTTATATCTTTCATAAACTAATTTCCCTTAACCAAAAAAACTCTCACAAAAGTACATTGACTTTCCTTAGGTTTCTCAATCAAAGGAAACAATACTTGTTTCTTCTCATTATCCCAACTAGTATACTGATTCAATCTACCATCATGCAAAGCTTTCTTATCATATCAGCCGAGGTTTTCCCAAAAAAATATGATAGAAATCCATAGGCATAATATTAAACAAAGCTTCATTGAAAAGTAATTCCTAATCTTGATTTTCACAAGGCATTATTCACTTACCAATAATCTATGTTCATCCTTGATCCTAGCAATGTGATAAGGGCTAGGGTGCTCTAATCTCTTTAATTTCAACTTAGTCACCAATTCTTTAGATGCCAAATTTTTGGAACTTCCACTGTCCATAATAACCTTGCAATATTTATCTTCAATCTTACATCTGGTGTTAAAGAGACTTTTCCTCAAAATGAGTTCATTATCTAAATACTCATTCTACAAAGTTCTTCTCATTAGCAAGTTCTCTCCTTTCTTAGGTTAATTAGGTGCATTAATAGCTTCTTCTCAAATCAAAACGTTTATGCTACTTTTTCAAACTTTCTTACTAGAAAATTTATATTCAAAAGCTCCACGTCCTTCTTCTCCACACTTAAAAAAAATTCCTTTAAACCAAGATCCATCATCTCTCTTTTTGGATTACTATTATTCCAATAGAAACCACTATAATTAGCTCTAGTGTAGTTACCTCTTCATTTGCTTCCATCATCTTCTTTCCATCTGGACTTTCCTTTCTAATTATATGTGCTACTTTCTACATATCTCCCTCTACTTCACTTGAATCTTCCAACTCTTGCTCTTTATCTATGCTCTAATTTTTTTGCCAACTTTTCTTCAACCTTCAAGGCATACAAATAATTTTCTTCTGCACTTGCCATCTTTATAAAATTGATTTCATCTTGTAAAAAAGTCCTCAAACCAATCACGTATCTAACAACCTTCTCAACTTCATCATCAACATGTCAAAATCTAATGTCCAACTTATAGAATTCCTTAGTATAATATCTCATAGTCATGTATTTTTGTCTCATATTTTGTATTCTTCTCAACAAATAAACTTGATAAGTAGTAGGAAGGAATTCCTTTTTCAACTTACCAAACATCTTTACCCAAGTCTTGATCTTTTCTTTTCCTTTTCTTTGTCTATTAGTTTGCAAGTGTTCCCACTAAAGAGATGCATGTCCTTTCAACTAAGTAGTTGTTATCCTCACCTTCTTATCCCTAGGAATACTTTCATAATAAAAATATTTCAAAATCTCAGAGATCTAATCTAACAAAGAATCAGTATCAAGTCTTCCATTGTAAGTAGAAAGTTCAAAAATAGGTCTTGAATTTTATCTATTCAAAACTCTAAGAAGTCTTTCTTCATCTTGTTCCACTTTAGCTTTAGGATTTGGTGTTGCTTCTTCTTCTTCTTCATCACTAACATCTTCAAGATGTACTCCTCTTCTCTAGGTTGTTTCAATAGCTTCAAGTCTAGTTGTAATTTGTCTGAACATATCCATAATAACATTGTCTATATTTCCTCTACCTCAAACCATTTTGACAATGATTCTTACAAGAATCATAACCTTTTACAAGTTATAGGTAAAAAATGAAGTCTTCTAACCTACAACCAGTCTTTAACAAGGTTCTACACAATCCCAAACTTCACCAAGAAAGAATAATCCACTATGATACCACTTGATGCAAGGTGGGAGGGAATATAATTCACCTCCTAGCTACCCTATCTAAGAGTTACACATGGAAGCCATCCAATTGGAGAAACCACAAGAAATTATAGAGATAAAAATACATAAATGATGAGACAATCTTCATTCAACATGCTAGGCATAAGGTCTACTTGGTTGTAGTCATATACATTCAAATTATTCTCTCTATAATTTGATCATCATTTATACTGGTACTCTCTTTTTGATGCTATCATAGTTGTCGTCTATGTTTTCATGTTGAGTTGTCCACTCAATACACATTTTCTCATTTGAGGTCATTCTTTGAAGCTTTGTAATATCTTTGAAATCTCAAAGTGTTTGAGCTTCAAAAATATAAAATGAGTTGTGATTTTGTGTCTAAATCTTCCTACGTTCTTGCCAAAAAGTAGAGCAAGATTTTTCTATACTATTTATTCTTTATACTTGTTTGATTGTGAATACCAAATGCCAACAATACACTCCTATCATCGTATCAAATGGCCACTATCAATGTAAAGTTGTTCTATTTAGCCTTGAAAAATTGTAAAAGATTAAAACTTTTTTGAAGTTCTTAAAAAAAACTGTACCTCAAATTGGTGCAATTGTGTTTGCCGAAATTGAGACCATGAAATATATTGTGCATGAGTGATGCACTTAAAGTTGAATTATAATTCTTTTTCTTATGATTTTTTAAAGAAAGAAATAAGGTAAAATTCTATGATTTATTTGTGTAGTTAATTGATGATTGATTTTTGCACTAAGGATATGAGTGTTTGCCAAAAAATAAGAATTGGCTTGTAATAAATGATGGATATATATATATATATATATATATATATATATATATATATATATATATATATATAGTATTATAATTCATTTTTTGTATGTGGTGCAAGGATTGTGATACTAAATATTGATGGTATTCATTGGAAATGAATCTACTACGTCTTTTGTGAAAATAAAAACCATGGAACATTGTAAAAGTAGCTACATTTTGCATTTTGCATTTGGGACGCATATGATTACAAAAACAAAAAACAAAATTATTAATTAAATTATACTGCATGAGCTAATGAAATATATTATACATGATAATGTAATCTTAGAGATATATGATTTCAAGAATTTTGGTTATGTTCTTTAGCTAACCTTGGACACAAGGTGTCATGAAATTTATACTCCCTCTCTATGGCTAGTGTAAATCAAATTTTAGATTTATTTTTAATTCAATTTGTCTATCTTATTTTTCAGCTTGATGAACTCTCAAAGTAATGCAAAGATAACTTGAAGATTTTATGTTTTCTTGTGACCATTTAGCCACCAAATTTTATGTTATCTATCAATAAGGTTCATGTTCACATTTATTTATATTGGTTTTGTACAACACTTTTAGAATTGGGAATTAAAATGTGTGAACATTGATTTTGAAATCTATTATGATCTAGAGGTGGTTAGGGTGTACCTTCTATGTTCTCAATCTTATCTTCTACGTGAAGTGATATTTTCTATCAGGTTTAATGTGAAACATTTGATAGAATGTATAAGGGAGTATATTGCAAAGAACATACCATTCTTATTTTTGAATTCATATTTTTTTTCTTGAAATAGGTTTGATCAATTATGAAATGATCAAGTGTATTATCATGAATATGATTATGAATAATATTCATGCATCACCTAAAATATACTTTAATAAATAGGTATTTGATGTGAGTTTTGATTCTATAAGAAGAATTGCATCAATATTCATAAGATGATGGAGTTCAATAGATTCCAGTACATTTTGTGAACCTAAGGTATTACTACTACATGGGTGATTAGGTATGATAAATTGCATGGAATTATGTTTGAGGAAATTGATCTTGATGTATTTTTTATGTATACAATATTCAGATGTCAACATTTCTTGATGATATTAAACTACAATCATTTTGATATGTTTACTTATGATGTATGAGATTGTTCATGATGAAAGGCACAATCCTTTAACTAGTTGACTTATTTTTTGATTTCCATGTACATCTATTTAATAAATTCTTGTATGAAAAGAAAATATAAGATATGCACGAGTTGCATTAATTTTAATTTTTTTTTCAAATAATATGTATTAGAATTGGAAAGCTTATATTCTAGTGAGGGGTGTTATAGGCATATTTAAGGAAACTATAAGTATATTGGAAGATAGTCCTTTTAGGAACGATATGTATGAAACTTGTTAGTATGAATCCAAATTACAAACCAATAAATATATACAAATATGTTAATCATGTAATCTTACTTTTTAAACTTGGAAAAAAATTAATTTTAATTTTAATTATATAAATAAATATTTTTTTGATCAATATATAAATAAATATTTTAATTCAAATCAAATAATGTTTTGTTTAGATAATTTTTTTTTTTCAATTTTATATAATTATTCTATCATTAATTAATTTTTACCTTCTTATAATATCATTTCTACTATACTTAAGTAAATTATATTTAATATTATAATTATATCTAAAAGCAAATACTTGAGATTAGGTTGCACTTGTTTCTATTTATATCAATTTCATATTTTTCCTTTTTCTTTTAAAAAATTTTCAATACTTTTTTAAAACAAGGATGCATAACATCAAGTTCCTGTCATTGAAGAATAAATATAGTGTTTTATAGGCAATTGATAACCCAATTAGAAAGTATTTGCAAATGTTTTATGGGCATAGTTTTTGAAAAAGAATTTTTAGATTATTAAGCTTTGTTTTGTTTAACCATTTTTTCTTTTATTCTATCATTGTGTGGTCAATTAATTGAAATATGATTGAATTAGCTTAGTTTGTTGTATGATGAAGTGGCTAGATCCCAATATATTTTGTGCGAAATAATCTATTTTCTTTAACATTGTTTTATTTTGACTAAACTTGATGTATTATAATATTGTTCAAAATGTTAAATAATATGTAATAAAAATCTATATTATACAAATAATAAAATTTGTGGTGATATTATAATAATTGTAATAGTTATTTTTATCATTATTAAATATATTTATATATTTGTAGTTTCATGTGAAAACATATTAATATTAACAATTGATATTAGCAAGGTTATCATATGAAATCATGAAATTGAAAGGTTATAGGTGAAGTGTCACCCAAATTCATGTAAATCAATCATTTTTATTTTGTCAAACAATTTTTTATTAAATAACATGTACAAGATATTTATAGTCATTGTTAGATTGGTTGACATTATTTATTATTTTATTTGATCTCCAAGAGTGAAATGTATAAAGTTTATAAAATCATTTATTTAGTTTTGTGCACAAAAAGCTAAAAACAAAAATAACCAATTAAATCTCAGATAAATAATTTCTTTTCAATCATTAAAAATGCACCATATATTATAAATTTATAGATGGAAAAAGTAGTTGAAAAATAAACTGATATAAAATTAAAAAATTTCATTTTAACGAATGCTAGGAACTAATAAAAGACTATTTACCCTTTTCCAAATTTCTTACTATTTCAATTTAAAAACAAGTTACAATTATAATACATCCTTTTAACAAGACATGTATTGTCATCCATGTTCTCACTCACATCTTTCAACAGCTCGCTATCAACATCATTTGCCAATCTGTCTGGAAAAGCCAACCTCACCCACTTATGTAGGTTCTTGTCTCCCACAGACATTTCATCACTCGGCCTCTTCCTTGTAACCATCTCTAACATCAGAATTCCATAATTGTAATTGAATTTAAAATTAATTTCAAAAGTTAATTTTATTGTTTTACATGGATGGTAATGTAGTGTATGCCCTCTGCCAAAGCATCTAGTTATCAGTTTTCGCTATGGAACATCTAATTTGCCCTACCTAAATTAGTGCAATAAAATATTTTTATCATAATGAAAACGATTTCTCTATAATGAAATAAAACTTTAAGTTGATCTTATCTTATTTTTAAAACGTTATTACTAGAAAATAATTTCTTTTAGTGTCCAATAAAGTAGTGATAGTATGAATAGTTGAAGATATAATGAAAGATGAAAGTAATTCAATCAGGAAAGGGAATATAAAACAATGGTGGACCATAAAACAAAGACTTATCTATTCAGAAATTAGTCAATTAGTCTATCCGTTGCTTCACAGGCCTGAACTTGATTAGTCTATTTTTTGTGCTTCACAGGTATACAATAAGTGGTGATTTGCAGGAAAAATGGTATCGTTTGTGAAATTTTATCCTCCCCCAGAAGAGAACAAAATAATTTGAGGAGCTACACATTAATTCACAATGACTTCTGAGTGAGGAGGTAGGAAACCTTCGCTTTCCAAAGTCTCACAAGACTTGTTATCACGTCTAATTTTCTTTCGCGTGTGAGGAAAACTCCTTGTAAGCCAAAAAAAAAAAATCAGTTCTGAATAGCATACTTAGGAGAAGATTTGACAAAGACTGTATTTGAATGGCTACGCAATCAATGCAATCAATTGACAAAATAAATAAATTTCTACAGCATATGCAGGTGGATGCTGACTATGATTAGATTTGAAGGACATATATATGCAGACAATATCGAGAGAGATTAGATTCCTATGGCATTAATTCGTTCAAAAACTTTAAAATTAAAATTTGATTGTCAAATATGCTTATATGACACACATATATAAATATAAATTTAATTTAATAAAGGATACAAATCTAGAAAAATTAATTCCCAATTCTAATGCAAGATATATCTATCTATACAATTTAGTTTAATAAGACACTATAAATACCATTTTTATAGATATGATTTTGTGATATACGTTTAATTCTTGGTTTTTTGTATGAGTTTTATTTTGTGGCTTAGAATTATAGGCAATCATTTATTTTTAAACTCATTATTCTATAAAAATTACATGACTGGCTAAATTGTTTTAGTGTTATAAGAATCAAAGAGACACTATATTTCAATTTTTTCCACTACATTTATTTGTTATTTACAAGTTATATTATTTAAACACATTTCATAATATGATTATTTTAATATAATTATGTTTTAAATTAATTTAATTTAATTTTCAATTAATACACATCAAAGTTCTCTAAAAGTGAGACATTTTTACATTATAGCAAATTTTGTTTGTAAAACTCTTTTATTTATATAGTTATTATTATTATAGTTGACGACTACACACACAAGTTTACAAAAAATAAATAAATAATTTATTAAGATATAATTTGAATCATATTATATTAAATTGATTAAAAATACATAATAAATAATTATTTATATTCAATAAGGTCAATACAATTACAATTAATTATAACTACAAGTGACATTTGTTAAATATTTCAATTATAATCAATTCGAAATTAGAATTTTTTTATGTTAAGTAAATTATAAATGCAACATTAAAAACTTTAATTAATTGAATGAGAAATTGATAAATATATTGGATGGATATAGAAAAACTATTTTGTTTAATAATGTCACTTTATATTTATTTTTAGTTTCTATTTTTGTTTTAAGGCTTGTATTTTCAACAAACTAATATGAAAATTTTAAATTTACTAGAAATTTTTATTTTCTTTATTGAATCATTGATTGGTAAGTTTTAAAAAATATAATTATTTTTATTATTCTCTATATCTATTTATTGAATAAGAAATGGATGGAGTCATTGAATAATTTATTTATATATAACTAGTTTGATAACTCTATAGGGAAAGAACTAGAAAGAAAACCCTGCTTCCTCTTTGTTGTACAAATCAGGAAAGGGAGAAGAAAGAAGAGAAGGGGCATTAACACATTTGTCAACAAGGTGAAACTTGGTAGAACAAAACATGTCTAGATACCAAATCATGAGATTTATGATGCATAAGGTCAATAATGGCCTTTGCCATGTTAATAAAACTGTCTACAAAAGAAACAACAAACTAAAAAAAAACCCCACAAGATTTGAGTCCATGCTCTAAACAACAATAATAATGCACTAGTAACTTACTGGTCAAATAATGAGTCATTTTTTATGATGTTACTTAACTCCAGATGACTATTTAGAATAGGTGATAATGAATCAACCAAACCTCCGCAACACCCCAAATTTGCTAGCTAGTTTACCACCCAATTACCTTCATAAAGAACATGTGATATACACACCTCTAAGAAAAGATCTAATAATTTCCAAGATTACTCCATAATATAATTTAGATGCCAATTATGAATATGTCTATCATTGCATGCCCTGATAATAACAAAAGAATCACCTTCCATCTGAATATAATGATATCCATCTCTCTCGGCTAGAACGAAGCCATGAAGTAAAGCAATTGCTTCAACAATGTTAGCATTGCCTGGCAAAATAAAGGAGGCTTTGAAAGCACAAGGGTTACCCAAATGATCACGAATAACCACTCCAATACCAGATAAACCCAGATTTTCCCTCACCATAACATCAATTATCAGCAGAAGATACTAAAGTCCTATAACAATTTGTTGATGACACATTCCTATTTGGATAATCTTCAATTATAGAGGCTCAAGCTTGGAAGACTCTACTACACAATTATGAAGAAAGCTCAGGTCAACAAGTCAATTATCATAAGAGTAAGATTTATTTCTTTAATACTGATGCCTCATTACAAAGGAGGATAATAAATATTTTGGAATGCCAATTTGCTAGCCTCCCGAATACTTATCTGGGATTACCACTAACCACTAAAGAAGTGACTAATGAATTTTGGAATACGATAATGGAGAGAATTTAGAGGAAACTTGCAAGATGGAAAGGGAAGATACTAAGCAATGCTAGAAAACTATAGTTACTTTCAGTTGCTCTCCAAAGTATCCCCATTTATTTCCTATCCCTATTCAAAATTAACCAAAACATGGTAGAGAAGATTGAGAAGATACAAAGGAACTTCCTATGGTTAGGGATAGAGGAGAAAAATAAAGTGAGTCTAGTCAAGTGGGAGGAGGTGTGCAAACCAAAGAATAGGGGGGCCTGGGAGTAAGAAGACTTTGAGACCTTAATAAGGCTCCACTCACAAAGATTGGCTGGAGATTAGGAGAAGACAATACGGATTGGGGTAAAATTATGAAAGCTAAATACCTATCAAATTTATCTTTCAATTGGAATCTATTTAATAATGGCCTCCCAAGAGGGTCTAAAATCTGGATGAATATAGTCAGAAGTAGAGAATTGTTAAGGGAAGGGACAAGGTGGATTGTGGGAAATGGTTTTAGTATTAGATTCTGGGAAGATAAGTGGATGGGAGGGAAATTTTTGGTCTTCAACAAATTTAGAAGGTTAATGGAGTTGCTTAAAGAAGATGTGGGAAGTAAAGTCGGAGATTATATTGATCAGAGGAGGAAGTGGAGGAAGCTTGTTAAGGAAACTTACTCTCAGGAGGACATTCAACTTCTCAAGGAATTAGAAGAGTTGATTGGGGAATAGAGAATCCCTATACTTTTCCATGAGGATACCATGGCTTGGGATTTAACTCCAAGTGGTAGTTTCATAGTTAAATCAGCTTACACACACCTATTTAGCAAGGATCCCTACCCACAATTGTGGAGTAAGGTTTGGATTGGTAACCTTATCTCTAAAATTAATTTCTTTTGGTGGACGGCTCAGCAAGGTAAAATTTTAACATTAGACAATTTGAAAAGAAGAGGCTTTTATATTACAATCCATTGCTGTCTCTGCAAGGAAAAGGAGGAAACCATAAATCACCTATTAATGGAATGCCAATTTTCCTTAGAGATCTAGAATAGGGTCTGGGAGAGATTTGGATTAAACTGGGTTATGAAAGACAATTTGGGACAATTTGTGGAGAATTGGAGCTATCCCTTTGCTCACCCTAGATTGAATTTTCTATGGAAGATGGTTCCACCATATGTATGCTGGCACATATGGAAGGAAAGAAATAACAAAATATTTAGGGAGGAGAATAAACCGGTGGAGGTGGTCTTTGGAATAATGGAGAAATTGTTGAAGGAGAATTTAAGAGTGGCTAAATGTAAGTTGCCAAAGGAGGAACCAAGTAGACAAGAAGGACTAATTGCTGAAAAATGGGGCTGTCATGAGGATTTTTTCCTCTTTTATAACTAAAAAATATGAAGAGATAGAAAATGAGATGGAGACCACCTACCCTTTCACATTATAAAATAATTTTTGATAGTGCTGCTAGAGGAGGTATAGGAGCGGTGGGTGGAGTGTTGTAGGACAGGAAAGATGATGCGCTATTGGTCTATGTTGGGAAAGTGGGAAATGGAAGCAATAATCTAACCGAGGCAATCGCATTGTTTTGGGGCCTTCAGCTAATTAGGGAAATGCAAATTAAGGAAATAACAATTGAGGGGGACTCCAAATTAATCATTGATATGGTCAAGGGAGCCTCTCAACTAGGATGGAATATTCGAAATGTCATAATGGATGTTAAGAAAATGTTAGAAGGGATGGAAAGTGTCCACCTACAGCACATTTACAGGGAGGGAAATAAGGTGGCAGACGTGGTGACTATTGTGGGGTTTAAACCTATGACAATAATGTGCTAAAGGAATATGGTTGATCTCAATGATGACATTAAGTCATTGATAACCAAGGAAAGAGGTAGGAATATTATTCAATTATGATTATTAAATTTAGAGTCAAGACCAATTTTGGAAATTATGTGATGATGTCCGCTAAATTTAACAAAGGTCTATTGGAAATGAGGAGACATGGCCGTACTAACAAAAAAAGGAGTGAATGCAAATTAAGAGGGATGCCATTTCATAATTATGGAAACACATCATGGATTTCAAATTACACCCTATTTAAAAGTACAAAGGATATCATTTATCAAACTGTTAGAGATTTTCAGGGTGTGAAAATTAAGATGCTATGCAATCACAAATCCCACAATAATTTTGCATGGGATTTTGAAACTTATCAAGCACGATTTTGGATTTTTTTTTGGTTTATTGTTAAAGGGCTTGAGGCGAATAGTAGTTGCAAAGATATCATAGAAAAGGAAGTTCAAATGCTCATTACTGAAGAAGGGGAGATAGAAATTGGCAGAATCGATATGGGTGGGGACCTAAATAGGCTAGAGCCCACGAAGATAGAGAACTTAAAATATAAGATGGCCACTTGGTTTCTGCTGAAAGAAGGGGGTTTTTTGCCCTACATGTAGTCGATAGTAGGGTACGACAAAAATTGTGCCCTCCAATTTGTCAATGGGTGGAATGACTATAAGGTCACCATTAATGGAATCACCTTCCAAGTGACTAAGGAAGTGATTGCCATGGTGACTGGCCTTTTAATGAAGGGGAAAAAATGGAGAAAAGTCACTAAAATTGCAGACAAGGCTAGTATGAATAATTTCTTTGTGGAAAATGAGGAGCTAGTTTGATATAGAGGAGGGTTTAAAAGGGACAAGCTGCCAGCCCCATGGGATGATGTGTGCTTGGTTCTCATGAGATATCTGATGCTAGAGGGTAGGTTCGGTGTCTATTACTACTACCATTTCCCTGTGTTAAATCATTTTAGAAATAGGGATTTCATTTCTATCCTATTTTATCTTCTACATTCTCTTGAGTATATGGTAGTAGATATTAGGGAAAAGAGAAGTAAAGGGCAAAACTATACCATAATCCATCAAGGCCTAATTTTTTGCCTCTACCAGTTTCACCTTGTCTTGTGTCCCCCGAGGATGGTGGTGGTTGACAACCTGCACTACCGCTAGAATTCACCCCTAAGCACTAGTACTGGTACTAAAGTTCACACGCTCTGCCCCTCCCCTTGTTAGGAAAACAAGAAAAAGAAAAAAATTGATATGGCTATGGAGCAAAACGGTAACAAAAAGATAAAAGTTGAAAAACCCGTAGAGGTGGATGAAGAGGATTCAGAAGAGGAGGCCGGAGGTAAGGCAAGGAGGAGATCTGGAAGACTTGCCCAATCCCAGGCAAGGCATAAACAAAAATCCAACAAGTTCAGGGTGGAGAAGGTTGAGGAGGAAAACTCAGAAAATAATAAAGAAGAAAGGGAGGAAGAAGAAGAAGAAGAAGGTAAGGAGGAGGTGGAAAGAAGCATAAACTCGAAAGATAATTTTGTTGATAATGCATAGAATCAGGTTTTTGCTGGTAAAATTGATACTACGGAGGTTACACATGTGTCTGCAAGCTTCTCCCTCCAGCCCATAACCTTCTATGAAGAAAGCAGTAAAATGGATACCTCCCCCATAACTATTTCATCCTCGGCCAAGGAAAATACTAAGGTTTTTACTAATCCAAAGGTTTTGCAGGATAAAATCCATGTCCAGAAAACCAAGGAGGAAACAAGGAAGGTGGAAATGGAAACCAAGGAGTAGGTGGAGCAGTATGCCAAACTAGAAAAGAGGGTTAAATTTTTAGATGAAGGGTTCTTTACCTTCTCTAAATTTAACCTCAAAGTCACCCACACCGCGACCACCACCCTCCAACTACTGGTGTAGGAAAAGGAAGATATTAGAATGGATATGGAGGACCATAGCTGCTCTTCAAATTCCTCATTGATGATTGGTCTCAGATTCTATTGGCTGCAAAGGGGAAGGAGAAAAAAGAAAATTGAGTTTTTTAGTTTAATAGGATCCTCGGATCTAAGACTTTTATGTTTACCTGCTATTTTTGGTTTTGCTGGTATCCAACTATAATTAAGACATGGTGTTGGTCTATTTTTCCAATAGTTATCTTGATGAACTTTTGTAGTATTAGATCTTCTAGACTTTTCAATTTAGTTGTTCCTAGCATTATGCTGATTAGTTTCTAGTTGAAGGTTCTTTGGTTTTTGATGTTTTAGTTAGTTTTTTGCTTACTATTGGACATTGTTGGTAATGTTGGTTGCCATCTTTTTGCTTGTAAGGGTCAACCCCCTAGTTTTGGTTGCTTTATATTTCAAAAACATCAAAATTAATTTTAACAAAATTTAGCTCTGAAGGGAACCAATTAGCCTTTGATCTAACAACATGTTTAGCAATGTTCAATTGGAGAATTAAACCAAAGGGAATAGAGATTACCTTCCAAGCCTTGACCACCTTAGCATCCCATGTTGAAAAGGATAAATTACATTTGACATGAAGTAACTTAGTATTAATGACTTTTGAAATAGACTTCTCAATACTTGATATCACCCCAATAATATGGCTAGACTCCTTCCTAAAAATTTACTTCAAATGGCCCACACCACTAAGGTAGGAATACATTTCCAAATGCAACTAAATAAATAATCTAAGCAAAGAAGAGGCAAGGATTGAAATAAGTCCCACAATTTGGATGGTAAGGGCATATGGTACTCCGATTAAGACAAAACAAAGATCTAATATTCATATGCAAACTTATATTTCAAAAGGAGATGGTCAACTGATTCCAATTCTTTATTACAAGAACACACAAAAATGGATCATCCAAAGCAAGTCTACTAAGTCTATCATTGGCGAGGTTTCTATTTTTCAAGGCCAACCAAGAAAAATGACCATCTTCGGGTGAACAACATGGTTCCAACATGATTTTTAAATTTGTAGTTTTGTGTTATTGCACATCCATTTCAAATCTAATTGTCACTCATCCTTGTTTATGAACTTTGTAAAATAATTTAAACTTTACATGAGATTTGAAATTTGTTTGAAATAAACTAGTAATCGTATTGTAATATTGTGATCTCAAGATTCAACCATGTAGGTTTTTGAGTCAATTTCATTGACCCATATTTCATAACACATGAACCCATATCTCATAATAATGAATGGAAAAATTAACACTCCTTAGATCTAGGTGATGCTCATAGAGGGGAACCATCAAGCTTCCCCAAAGGTCACCCATCATAGTACTACTCTAGCTCGAGCATGCTTAACTACAAAGTTTCCTCCATGGTTAAACCCACTCTACTTGCTACCTAGATTACAAAACCTTCACCAATTGAAATATCACAATTTGAATTTGTTGAAGTTGATGTAAGATCAACCCCACAACTCTGAAGAATCACCTGCATGCAAACATCTATTACAGAAAGAGAGTAGCAAAAGCTATGGAGGCTAGAATTCATAGATCCATAGACGAGACACTTTTGATGAGCAAAAAGAGAAATTTTTATTAATCAAAAGTGAATGAATTTAATTACAAAGTGAGTTAATCCTTATAAAGGAGATCAAAACCCTGAAATGTCTAACCTAGGTTTGCATGTTAATCATTAATAAAAGAATTAATTATTATAAGCCTAAAGTGAAATAGAGTTAATTAGAAAATATCTAATTACTCTAACACCCCACCTAAAGATAAACTTAGGGAGTAGCTAGAAATGTAGAAAGTACTATTGAAAGTAGATTGGGATCTCAAAAACAAAGCCTGATGAGGTACCCAAGCCTAACCAAATCTCTAAAAATAGGAGAAATAGAAGAAACGACATAGGAAAAAACTCTACTCTAAGAAGAAATAGAAAAAATGCCGAAAGAACTAGTGAAGGACTGAAGAAGCCTCCAAACTAGAGAATGTCTTGGAAGATAGGAGCACAAGATGATTAATGAAGAGCACCACTAAAGCATGTAGAAGTTGCAAAGATTTGTCAAAATGTAATTGTTGATCTTAAGAACCTCCACTATAATAGAACCTGACTAATTAGAGAAGAATATAATATGCATGAGTGCTCTTAGAAAAAAACTACTCAAATTAGGAGGCACACAAAGGAAAATAACTAAACTTGAAGATACATATGACATAAAGCAGCAAAGCTTGAAGGGTTGATTAATCAAACATGGAAGGCCGCAACCAAAGTAGGAATGGAAAGAAGAGTGTCTATATGGTAAATGATTCATCTCACCAAAATGCATAGGTATGCACCCATTGCATCCACCTAGTACATAGGAATAAATACTAGATACATATGTGTATACTAAGGTGATCAATATCAAACACATCCCGAGGCTAATATCATGGATGTAATACTCAGTGAAAAAGGGAGATGAAAAACAAAGGCATAACATCAATTCCCCATGATACTTTAATTAGAGTAGTTCATGTACAGTATGACACAAGAAATGGTGAATCCCTAGAATACAATAATATGTATGAGTGTCCTTAGATGAAACTTCTCAAATTAGAAGGAAAAATAAGGCAAAACAACTAAAATAAAAATATAGATGCAATATGACACTTTATTTGAGTGCGTTTGCAAAAATGCATACAATAAATGTCTACAAAGACCAACAGACACATAAGGATGATACAATAGATAGTACAACTTGTGATGAATCATTTGAATAAACTAAATAAATCCCTAGACTTGAAATAGCCAAGATATCCACCAAAATGCAAAAATGCAAAAAATGAATAGAATGTTTCCAAAGCAGAATTTAGAAAAACAACTAACATCACTAGAAAGTTATCTGAAAGACCTTTCCAAATATATAAAGAATTCCCATATAAGAGATCAGATACTTAAGATATGTCCCCCAAAGTGCAAAATAGAACTCCTAAATTGGATAGAAAAAAGCCATAAAAGATGCATCAAAACTGAAAATTACCTATATCAGTATGACGAGCTCATAACCGACTTTCTAACAATATCTTGTTTGCAAAAAACAAAGTCCATATGCCAGAAATATGAGCAAAAATGTGAAGGTAGATCCAAATTGAGCCAAAAGAGAAAACATGGTCGCTAATGTAGGCGCTGACATGTTGCTGATGTTAGAAAATGGTGTGCATAACTTTTATGGCCATTTGACCATTATGGCAAAAAAATGCTTGAAAAATATCTAGTCACCATAAATACTTACCAAAAAAAAATACAATCTTCTAGAGAAACAAGCTAGTGTCGAAAAATAAAGTCTAGTGGCTAAAATAACATGTGCAAAATACATGTGTTGGAAAAAGGAAGAGATGCTAGAATAAAGGAGGCTTGTGGCTGGAAAAATAATTTTTTGTGGGAAAATTCCATATGTGCCAAATAAACCACATGTCAGTAGCATCATGTAAATGAAGTATTAGGTGGTCAAAAATAGAAATTGTTGTTTTGAAAAATGAAAAATTGCCTCTGATGGCCCAAATACCAAGGTGCTACAAAAAATCCAAAGGCATTGCATGGAGGTATAAGCCTGGACAAGTTTGTAGCTAGTGGGACTTGAGAAAGGGCAGGCTCTGAGGTCAAAGGTTGACCCCATTGAACCACACCTCCAAATGGGGCCAGGATATAATTATGCATGGGGCCCAAGGATCTAACATGATGTTAGATGGGACCTCCAAAATGTCAGAAAAAAGAGTCAAACAATTTGAGAAAAATGCTCCCATAAAGTGCTCAAAACTGAAATGTGCAGACCAAAATAAAGAGGGCCTACCTGTCCTACCTACTCTTGTGTAGAGTCTAGAAAAACATTGCTTCCAAAACTGCTCCACCCAAAAACACATTAGTAATGACCACTAAGAGGGTCATCAAAGATGCTAATGGCTATGCAACCATGAAAAATATTTTTATTTCTATTAATTTTCTCAACTTCCTAAAAAAACCTAAGTGTCCCCACTTTGTATGATGGATGTTTTTTCATGCCTCTATAGCCGCTGTCATTAAAGACAGTGTGCATCATGAGAAAATGCATTGGTAGAAGCAGAGCTGACATGGGGGTATTGAAGATTCTATAAAAGCTATCTGGGGCCCATAATAAAAGTTTTTCCCATCAAAAAGTGATGTAGGAGCATCCTGGGTTGACATGTTATCCTGCTCATTTGTGTTCATTTTGCCAGTTGTTGCCAAGTTGCAACAATTTCTGAGTGTGAGTAATTTTGTAGTATCAACTGAGTTGCAGTTATCCCAAGTCATGTTAACATTCAGGTTAGTGTTTTATCCCATTTCACTCTGCAATGTGTGCCAAGTTCTATAGTGTGTGCTGAGCTATCCAGTGTGTGCCGAGTTATCCAGTATTGGCCGAGTTTTCCTTCATGTGTCGAGTGAGCCTGTTATTTATTGATGCTTGGTTCCTTCTTTTTTCTGAGTTCTCTATGTTTTGGGAGTCAACTTGCGTGTTTAATTTTGATTGTGAATTTATTGATATGATCTTATCCTGGAATATGTGCAAACCATTTTTAGGTTGACCTCTTTGTTATGTAATTTTCTTGAATCTTCTATAAGTCATTTTGACAAGTATAAATAGGGTGTTTAAGATAAGGTTAGAGGACGAGAAATAGTGGAGAAATTGGAGAGAAGTTCTGGAAGTATGAATTTGAAGCTGGATCATGGATATTGAACTTACTTTGTATCTAGCCTTAACCAAGAAGGCCTTACAGCTGGGCATGTATGCTAATTACTTGAAGAATCAATAAAAGTGTTTCATTCTCTCTCTTTGGTGTTGTTCTCTTTGTGTGTTTTCTTCCATTGTGTTAACTCTACAAGGTGGTTTGGATTGTTGGGTGTGCCTTTGGCCCTAGTTTTTTCTTCCCTCCTTGTGTTAGGTGGTATGAGAGCTTGAGGTTCATCCTTGTGAAGATTAGATCATGTAGAAACCTAGGTGGATTTGGTTGTAGGTTGTAGATCTACAAATTTGACCTATAACGTGCAGAGGGTTATGATCTTGTAGGAACCTAATTTGTAAAGATGGTTTGAGGTAAATGAAATGCAAATAATGCAATATTGGATACATTGAGACAAATTGCAGGTAGATTAGATGCTATAGAGATAACCAATAGGAGAGGAGCACATCTTGATGATGTGAGTGATGATGAAGTAGTAGCACCAAACCCTAATCTATAACCCAAAGAAGATTAAGATGAGGAAATATTGTTGAGAGTATTTTCTAGGGCACATTCAAAGCCTACTATAGAAATTGTTCCTTATGATGGAAAGTTGGACACCAATTTTGTGTTGGATTGGATCTCTGATATGGAGAAGTTCTTTGAGAATGAAAACACTCCTGATAATAGAAAAGTGAAACTTGCTATTATTACGTTGAAAGATCATGCTTCATTGTAGTGGGAGCATTTGCAAACTGATAGACAAAGGAGAGGAAAGGAGAAGATCAAGACTTGGCTGAAGATGGTGAACAAGGTAAAGAAAAAATTCCTTCCTACTGATTACCATGTTAGCTTGTTGTGAAAGATGCAAAATTTGAGGCAAAGAGACATGACTATGAAGGAGTATACTGAGGAATTATATAGATTGGACATTAGATCTGGACATGTGGATGATGATGTTGAGAAAATTTCAAGATATCTAAATGGATTGAGATTTAGAATTCAAGATGAAATATGTTTTGTGAAATTGGAAAGTGTGGAAGAAGCATACGAATATGCCTTGAAAGTTGAGGAGATCTTGACAAAGAAGCATGGACAAAGAAAAAGAGGCAGAGGAGGTAGATTATAGAGAGGTAGAGATAGATCTTATGTGTTGGAAATATAGGATGGGATAGGTTACTAAGAGGGGAGGGGTGAATCAGAAACCAATAAAACTTATTCTTATTTCACCAATTAATACTTCATATATATTCTAATCTAATTGCATGCATGAAAAAATGAAAGCATTAAAACATTCATAACACTTTGACACAAGATGTGGTGACCCAGAAGCCTTCCAAATAGAAAGTAAAACTGGGGTGAGAATGATACCCACAAGATTTAGTATTCCAATATAAAGTTGGCTGATTAAGGCTTATAATTGATCACTTCTGATGACCTACCCTGTTAGGAGCAATAAGGATTGCTAGGTCCACCTTGTTAAAGGATTTACAAAACATACAATGAAGTATGCACTTGTTAAAGAGATTTGCAAAAAACTGTTAATTCTACCTTATGAAAGGATTGGACTATTCCACTTGTTAGGATGAACCAGTGGTTGATCTCTGATCTGCAACTTTGATTTTCTGGTTGAGATTCCTTTGAAGTGTAACTATCACCTTGCTATGATAGATAAATATTTTCTAATCCTTATACTACTTGTAGCCTTCTTAATTCACACTTTTTCTCTTATTATATCTCAAACATATTTTTCTTCTTTTAGATGTGATATAGTACATTTCATGTATACCAATCCAAATTAAAATTCATCAAAGTTGGCTACAATACAAGTATCACCAAAATACACAAAGTCGGCTCAACTGCTGGCATCTAGGTTCTGAAGACAAACTCGGTGAGGTTCTGATACTTGGAAACCATTGTCAACACTCAATATCATCATGCACTCAATAGATGTAGAATCTTGGTTCATACTAATCACTTTCAACTAGTCTGAACTTGGTCAACACTAGTGACTCAGTGAATACTGCGAAACTTGGCATATAAACTGAATCACTTGGTTGACATTGCATAACTTGATCAAAACTAACATTGTGAGCTTGGTACAAAATGAATCACTTGGTTGACACTTCCTTGGTCGGTCAACACTAGATTTACATCATCGATACTACAAATTCGGCAAACACTCGAGACCACGGTTGACACTATGCAACTCAGTTAATACTATGAAGCTCTGTTTGCACTGTTACTTATCAACTTGATAGATACTACTTGGTGTGAATTGAATATTGATTCTAGAACTTGGTAGCACCTATAGAGTTTGTTAGAACTTGGATTACTTGGTTAACATTGTAAACTGCAAGATAAGCTTAGTAGCTGCCAGCCATTTGACTAAGTGTGAGTCACTAATAAAAAAACTTGACCATAATTTCAACAATCTCCCCTTTTGGCATTAGTGAAAAAAACACTTATCAATAAAAAAATGAATCAAAATTTCAAGTCTAAAACATTCTTTTATCTCCATCCTGTGTCTTCTACGTGGTAACATACTCTATTTTTGAGATCTTTCAAAATTGCTTTTGTAAGAGATGTATTTTGATTAACTGACATACATGCATTTGTATAATATTATGCTGCTCCCCCATACATATATTGTTGGAAATATAAGAGGAGTAACTGAGAGGGGAGGGGTGAATCAGTTACTATTAAAATAAGTCTTAGATCCCCTAGATGTTAGTACAAAATAAAGTTTGAAAACTGAATAATGGTGATGTTTAGTAAACACACATAAAATGCTATAACTCAGTAGTTATTGATAATGAAAATCTTTAAATATTATCTATGATTATCCTTGCTTTAACTTAGTTTCAAACACATAAAAGAAAATAGCATGAATGCATTTGACACTAGGATTTAACGTGGAAACCCAATTTGGGAAAAACCACCAATTGCAACTAGTTACTATTTTCACTCTTCTGAAGTGAGCCCTGTTAACCCTGTTAAAGGTTACACAACACATTTTTAGCTGTGATCTTGTTAAAGGATTTAGTCACCTTGTTAGGAGTGGCCTTGTTAGAGCTCTTAAGACAATTCAATAGAATTGCCACCTTGTTAGAGGATGTACAAATAGTTGTTAAGCCAACTCTGTTAAGAGATTTAGATCACTGCCATAATGGTTAGAGAGTAACAATGAGATGACCTGATTTGGATGCAACTAAATTACTGATTACATATCTCTATTCTAGATTGTACTTTATCCTTCCTAATCAAATATAGCTTTTGTGCTTCACAAGGATATTCTTCTTATCCTTCAAATTCTCTTCCTCTCTTCATCCTTAAACATTCATCACATCTTCACACTTGTACTTGTACATTTCCACTCTTTTGAATTTGCAACTTGACCTTATAATTATATCTTTCATATTGTCAAGTCAGCTCATATACAATTTACAATAACTAATATTCATCACAATAGTCTACTAAAACCAATAGATAAATCAATTAAGCTCAATATGCTAAAATAAGAAAATTCTTTGTTAGCCAACCTAGCTTTGGCAGACACTAACTCAGAAATGATTTCTTGTGTTGAACAATAGAAGCTCAATTAACACTGCAAATTTGTAAAGATCCTTTCGCAACTGAGTGAGCTTGGTTAACACTAGTTCCATCCAACTTTTCTTTATTTACTGAGTGATCTTGATTAACACTCATCTTCTATAGACTTACCTTTGACACCCGAGTGAACTCAGTAGACACTGCCATCTTAGCTTGGAAAATTTAAGAATGCTCAGTAGACACATAAAACTATCTTTGCTACTTGAGTGATCTTGGCATACACTGATTGATAATGATATGACATTTGTTTAAATTCAAAGACAATACACAATTAGTCAATTGTATCCAACAATCTCGCTCTTTGGCATTGATGGAAACACAACATGTTATAAGACAATGAAATTTTGGATTTATTCTTGAGAACTCCCTCTATTAGTATGAGCTCTTTCTTTCACTAGATTCTCCCTTTGTTTGCAACAACTTCTACCAAGTTCATTCATAGAACTTTCTCCCTCATAACAAACTTCTCCTCTCTGGAATGACAAAAATTTCTCAGAGATATGATAGTAAACTTCTCCCTCTTTGAAAACACATGCCAAACACAACAAATTTTCTCATATAAATGTACCTTAAGTATTGATTCATTTTCAATATGCTCTTGTCCATTCTGCACCAACTATTTGATCTTCAACTTGCTGAAGTTGATGCATCACTAAACTTTATTTAGTGAGCTTCAAATAGGGGAATGACCCCTATCTTACCTCTTAGATACAAAAATGCATCCTTAGATAATGGCTTGGTGAATATGTCTACAATCTATTCTTTTGTATTTACATATTCCAATCTGACTTCTTTATTCTACACCGACTCTCTTAAGAAGTGATATTTTATACAAATATGCTTTGTTTTGGTATGCATCATTGAATTCTTTGATATATTGATTGCATTGGTGTTATCACAGTATATTACTATTGGATCCTTGATCTCTATCTTCATTCCTTCCATCAATTGTTTGAACTAAACAATGTTAGAACAATTAACTACTGCTACCACATATTCTACCTCTATTGTGGATTGAGAGATGTAATTTTGTTCCTTGCTTGTCCAAGACACTAGTCTTTTACCATAAAAGAATGCTCCACTACGAGTGCTTTTTCTATGATCAAGACCTCTTGCCCAACCAGTATCAATAAACACCTTCAAGTCCAAATTGCCTTCAAGTCTATAGCATAAGTGATAGTCTTTAGTATCTTTTAGATATCTCATGATTTTCTTGATTGCCGTCATGTGATTTTCTCTAGGATTTTCTAAGAATCTTGCCACCATACCAATTTCTTGAGCAATATCTATGTATGTGAAATGCGTGCCTCAGATACCTTGCCCCGCATTAACTTTTCGTGCTTTATGATGCATTTTAGCATGTTTTTAGGGCTTTTAAAGTCTTGCCATGTCAGTTCTTGCACAAGGATGTCTCTCCTCATGCAAAGATGGTCACTTCTCACACGAAGAAGTACCAAGCCTATACTTCCTCACCCAGTTTGGTGGGTGTTATTGCATGGGAGATGCCCATGTGTCATGCAAGAAGCCCTAGCTTTTAGGCATTTTTTGCTTAACATTTGATCATTCCTTGCGCAGATAGTTGCTTCCTCGTACAAATATGCATAATCTTGCGCAAGAACTTGTGTTTTTTTGTGAAATCTTGGTGTTCTTTGCAAGTTTCTAAAGTGGACATTTTGATTTTTCATTGCAATTTTTATGCTTGTTTTCATCATATTCATTTGTTGAGCGAAGATTGATTATTTGCATGTTTTATTTGTTCATGTGCGCAAGTTACCTTTGATGATATTGGATTTTGATCCTATTACCCACCATACAGAGCTTTGTTGTGGTAGCTTGATGACGTAGATATGGTGCATATTGACAGATTGGGGTAATCATATCTATGCTAGATTCTACCAGTGTTGGTGAATCATGACCTGCTGACTACACTGGTGGAGTGTTTCCATTTAGAGATGAACACCTTTCATCTTCCATAGGGGGAGATGATTATTAGCCTCGAGGACATCTATTGGCTATTGAGGATCCATTTCCATGGGCCGAGAGTGGTCTACGACATAGTTCCGCGAGTGGGTACAAAGGCGCTACAGGCCATTTTTCAGCAGGACCTGATTATAGGAAGAGCGATCACATTGGATGAGCTCGTGAATACATATGGTCCCACTCATAGATTAACATCACTTATGGGGATTTTAATTAGCTATTTCTTGATGCTTGACAGAGGCCAACATAGATTAGAGTGTGGATGGGGCAAGATGCTCTAGAGGATGTTAGAGTCCCTGGAGAGATATGGGTGGGGACAGTGCATGCTTGCACACATGTATCATGAGATGCATGAGATAGTGTATCATGGGCGAAAGAGCATGGCCGCTCGAGTCTATGTTCTCCAAATCTAGGCATGGGAGCATTTTTGAGGATGAGAGGTAGTCAATAAAGCCTTATATTTGTAGATCTAGAGGCTAGCTTACCTAGGAAGCTTCGAGGAAGACTGAGAAGTGGAGGGCACATCTCGATGACTTGGTATCCATTGTATGGTGGCCCTGGAGAGACTAAGGACTAAGATAATGTGCCCTAGGAGTTGAGTTATATGTTTGCATCATGACTATTGATAGGTTGTTCTATATAGATAATGGAGAGATTTCCTCTTACTCGCATGTGGCATTAGTATGGTCATCCTCAAGACATCTCATAGGAATACTGCTCATATGCATGATTGGTGAGAGATTTGGGCTATGGGTGGTTGTAGAGGTTGGATCTAGGGAGATCCATGATAGATGTCATCAACCATATTCTGACATAGTGGGACTACTTGCCAATTGTGGCAGATGGAGGAATCACTAATACATTTGGTACCAAATTACAACTATAGTGCCGTTGCAATTTTTTTGTCACAACCTTGTTGTCGTCGCAATTGTGATGGTCTACTATCACAATTGTGACGACGACAAGGTTGTGACAAAAAAAATGCAACGAAACTGTCGTTGCAATTTGGTACCAAATGTATTAGTGGATGATGTCAGCTTACCAGGTGTATTTTATGAGCCATCCCTTCCTACAATTTATAGATCTAGTGGGATGGAAGATCTTGGACCATAAGGACCACAACATTAGCCACCATAGCAACCACCATAGGGACCATAGTAGGTGAGACATCAGGTTTGATAGGTGCAGATCCCACCTCGGTAGATGGGGGAAAATCTAGGTGCAGGTGGTAGTGGGATAGGGCAGAGTCAATGACAGAGACCTCACACAGAGGAGCAGTAGCCAACTAAGCAGTAGGCTAAATAGTTAGATGAGGAGATGCAAGACTAGCCTACTGTAGGTGTATCACCTAATTTAGTGTTGTAATATGAATACTAACTATTAAATGAAAGCATTAACAATACTAAGCAAGCTAACACTTAAGATAGGACCGAGGGTTATCACCACAAAAGGAAGCAAACCAAGAATGGTAGGCTCCTAATGGCATAACACATGATATGAAGAATTTGTCCCTGATTAAGATATGTATGCTCACATGTACACTCAAGTTTTAGATGGATGGATAGAGTGGATGAAGCAAGGTTTCAACAATGGATTCATGGAGGTATTTCAGCATTATAATAGTATTTTGGTAGTTTTTAGGCTCTCAAAATAGCATTATAAGTTTGCTTCAAAAGTGGATGATGTTTGTGAAGGGAGAGGCTTCTATTTATAGGCTAAGGGGTAGAGGGATGGATGGTCAAGATGCAAGGATGGCAAGATGGTGAGGGAGGGCTAGGATGCACTCAAAGAGGAGCACATGGGTTGTGCTTGTTTGAAGCCAATTAGGAGGTGACACATGTCATAGGGTGATTGGATGTGAGAGGGTAGGATATGGGTCGGTCAAAGGAGTAATGAGGGAGGTTGAACCATAAATGGGGATGGTTGGGTCATAAATGTTGGAGGGTGAGGGGAGAATGAGATTGTTGACTTTGGGTTGGGTCATAAATGTTGGAGGGTGAGGGGAGAATGAGATTGTTGACTTTGGCTTGGGTTAGCAAGTCTTAACCCATGTTTATGATTGTGCACATGATTAGAAGAGGATTAGGCTTGGATTAGAGGGGGATTAGGGGGTAAGTGGCTTAGATTTGATGGGATGGGTTAGTTAGGTGGCTAAGTGAGGTTAGTATGTGTGAATGGGTTGGATTAGGGGTTAGGATAGGGTTTAGGGAGGCTTTTAGGATTTTAGATATTTTATTAAATGATATATTTAATAAAATGAGGATATAGAATTAAATTGAACAGATTTGAGGATTCATTCAATTTAATAGAAAAATAGGGATTTAATTGATAAATTGATTTTGGGTGATCTTTTAATTTTATCAATTGGACTATAGTTAATTAAATTAACTAATTAACTAGGGGATGACAATAGATTAATTAAATATTAAATACTTAATTAATGATGCCTTAGGAGACGACTAAATAGGATTACTTAAGTGATGTAATCAGATTTAGGTGTCTACAGTAGGGACTTAGGAGGCCTTGAGGAGGGCCAGACAATAGATACAACATGCCTCATGGTAGTTAGGAGAGCTATAGATCTAGGTAGCTATGAGGGATACACAAATAGCCGAGTAGGATCATGAGATCCATGGGTTGCAAGAGCAGCTAGAGATAGTAGAGAGAAGATTAGAGCAACATCAGGATGAGATCCAACTATAGTCTGCTCGAGCAACATATTATTTTGTAGCATATGAAAAAGTAGTGCTAGATGAGGCTGAGTAGGTGCCTCAATTTTCCCAGTATGCTCGAGAGTCAGGAGGCATGCATCCCACAACTAGATCAAATATGCCTCCTCCTCCTCCTCTAGGAGGTGAGGGAGCAGGAGAGAGTTAGTTTGATTTTCTCTAATTTTGATCTGGCTCTGCATCCATTGGTGTGTCAACACCATTTTACACCATTTTTTATATCAACAGTGCTCAAGTAGCATTCATTTATATATATATATATATATATATATATATATATATATATATATATATATATATATATATATATATATATATATATATATATATATATATATATATGAGATTTTGATTCGAGTACCATCGTATGTGTCACTTTTTTTCTTCATAGTTTTTTGTACACAAGATGTTTATGCTTATGATTATGAATGCAATTATGAAGTGATGTATGAATAACAACTTGATTTAATATATGAATGTAGTGTAGATGAGATGGATTATGAAATGTAAAATGTGAATGTACTAGCATCTCATGTAGTGTTATGTTTTTTTTTGTAAGCGATAGGTATGCCATGAGGATCAACGAGACAAAACCAAAGATTGAACGCTTGTGTAGCTGTGAAGAAACATGATACTTTTAAATAAGCTAAAAATTCCTCATCACAGAGGATGCAAGTAAATCAATGATCGAACTTATGTAAGTAGAACATGCAATGTAGCCCTATGCTAGATGCAACCTTAAACTAGATGCAACCTTAGGTCTAGTTACCAAGCTTCAAAATTTTTCATCATTGAGCATATAGCATAACCCCATATGTCATACAATTCCCATTGACATTGCAATCATGGAAATATGAATAGGACATATGTTTTAGTTTTGTCAAGATTAAATGTAAGCATTTGAGGCACACGAGGCCAGAATGACCAGAACATTTGTCGCTTTTAATATAGCAAGCGAACATAAACATCAAAGCATAAATGCTAGGATGACCAAAACTTTTCTTATGTGCAGACACACCAGACACATGAGAGATCCTTCTTATACTAAGTAATCAATAAGTATTCTATTTGCAATGACCCTTACATTCGTAACCTAAGACAAAAGTGTGCTAAGTATACTCACAATGACCCGTACATTCACTTAGTAGTACAAGTATTAATATTTACTATAGCATAGAGAATTCACTCAAACAAGCAGGGAGAAGAACCAACCTCACTAATTTATCCATATAAAAGGAGTCGAGGTACACACGACCATCCAATATGAGATGGTGGCTCTTATAGTGGACACCCCTCTTTATATGGTTGCTTCAAATCATTGGAGTTAAATCATAAATAGAAAGCAAAGAAAAGATCATGCCCTTAGTCCCCATTTCTTTAGTCAAAAGTGACATCATCAAGTTTCTCAATGAGACACGATAAAGCAAAAGCAAAAAAACAAAGAAAATCTCAGCATATCCCAAAAAAATTCATCATTTTTGAGTTCAATGTTTTTTGTGTTATAGGATTGATGTCATGTGTCAATGTTCATAACATGTTTGAAAGAAATCTCTGTACTAGGGTGATAATAATAGATAGATACAGTTAGAGCAACTGGTGATTGAATTAAAAGAGGAATATTTAGTAAGAAGAACCTTGGCAAGAACTGAGTGATAGTAGATAGACATAATTAGAACAACTAGTGACTGACGTGAGAGAGATCTTCCATGAGAGGAATCTCAAAAAGTGACACTAGCGACAATAGGTAGACACAGTTAGAACAACTAGTGATTGATGATTAAGAGATTATCTATGAGAGGAATCTCAAAAAGTGATACTAGCAATAGTAGGTAGACATAATTAGAACATCTAGTGACTGACGCAAGAGAGATCTTCCATGAGAGGAATCTCAAAAAGTGACACTAGCGACATTAGGCAGACACAGTTAGAACAACTGGAGACTGTCATGAGAGATTCCTATGACATTGTAGGGTGTTGCCCCTGAGTTATGACAAGATTCAATCAATGGATACATGAGTGAAAGTAGTAAACTAAAGCAAGAAATCAACTGTACATAAGCCTGAAGATGCCCTGGAAGATATAGCATTGGGAACAAGAGGTGTCTATTTACCAGGTTTTCACCTTCTTGGTAGAAATTCTATTTTTGCTACCATGATGTCTGTTTCCAAGTTTCCATCAATGGCACTTTTTTGTTTGTCATTTTTTTTTGTATTTTTCTCTTTTTGATTTTTTTGTATTTTTGAATTTTCCATTTTTTTGGTATTACCAAGGTGCCTTTTGCTAGGTTTTCACCAAGGTAATGATTTTTTTTAGGACTTTTTTTAATTTTTAGAAAATTTTTAGGACAGTTAAGTATTTACAGAGAGCTTCTGAGATTAAATCAGTTGTAAAACCACTTCAGCTCGAGAGTGTTGATGGGCTCCTTGAGCACCTCTCCCTCAGTTGTAGAAAGTTGTTAAGCACCAGATCCAAACATTACAGTGACTATGTATGGAAAAAGCCAGTTAGGTTCAAACTTTCCCTTTTGTACTTGTTGTTGCTGATTCTTAGGGTTTTTTCTCAGAATGAGATTACCCAGTTGGAATTCATGTGGCTTAACTTTCTTATTGTAACTTCTAGACATACGCTATTGATAAGCTCGAAGATGATCACACGCCACTTGCCAACATTCATCTAACAATTTTAGCTCTTGAAACTGAGATATTCTATAGTCATCATTAGTAATAAGGCCCTTCATGGAGATTCTCAAAGTACGAATCTCAACCTCAATGGGAAGCACACCATCCACTCCATATACTAAAGCAAAGGGTGTTCTACCCATTGGAGTTCTGATACTTGTTCTATAAGCCCATAAAGCTGGATTAATCTGACTGTGCTAGTCCCTTCTAGATTTACTTACTATGTGATGCAAATTATTAAGGATCACCTTATTGGATGCTTCTACTTGACCATTACCCAGGGGGTAATAAATACAAGACCAATGTTGCGTGATTCTAAACTTTTTACACAACTCCTTAAGATCCTTGTTTTTAAATTGTCCTCCATTGTCAATAATAATAGAGGAAGGTACACCATACTTTCATATGATGTAATTCATGATGAACAAAGCTACAATTTTTCCATTTTCTATGGAAAGAGGGATTGCCTCTACCCACTTAGTGAAGTAGTCTATAATAGTAATGATAAATTTATGTCCATTTGAATAGGATGGGTGAATCTGACCCATGATATCAGAGGCCCATTATTGAAATGGCCATAGTGTAACAAATAAAATTAGATCTCTAGTTGGAGCATGAATTAGATTCCCATGGAGCTAACATTGCTTGCAGGACTTAGCATATTTGATCACCTCTTGCTTCATATATGGCCAATAGTAACCAACTCTAATAAGTTTATGAGCTAGTGTCAAGCCATTTGAGTGAGATCTACAAATGCCCTCATGTACATCTATTAATGCATGCTTGAACTCATCGTGTTCTAGAAACCTAAGGAGTGTTCCATCAAGACCTCTCCTAAATAAGTCGTCAGCAATAATAACATACCATGAAGCATTATAGATAAAGTGATATTTTTCATTTTGGGTTAGATTGTCTAGAATGGTTTGGTCACACAAGTATGAGTATATGTGGTGGTAGTGGGATGAATCATGTCCTACAATAGAATAGATCATCCTAGATGTGGGAGAGTCATAGGTAGGGTAGAGTAATGTTTCCACCAGGAGCTTGTGTCAAAGATCATTTTTTGGCATCTGTAACAAGGAAGCCAGAGTATCCATAGCATCAGCCACTTTGTTGTCTAGCCGAGAATCTATTGAAAAGTGATATGAGAAAAGTATTTCTTCAGGTTATCCACCATGCATTTATAAGGGATCAATTTCTCATCCTTTTTTTGATATACATCATTGATGTGGTTGATTATGAGCTAGCCGGAGTCCCCAAAGATGTTCAATTGATCGACTCTCCATTCCATTGCAATCTTCATGCCATTAATGAGAGCTTCATATTCTACAATATGGTTTGTACAAGGAAACAAAATTTTGTATTCTTTAGGAAGTGAATATCTTTGTGGTGTTATGAATAGTAACCTAGCATCGGATCCCTATTGTGTGAAGGAACCATCAAAGAACATCACCCAAGTTTGATGTGTGAGTGTTAGAATTTATTATCAGGAAAACTAATGTTCATTGGGAGAAGACTTTGCATCGGTGCTTCTACTAGTTGATCAGAAATTGCTTGTCCCTTGATGGCCTTTTGTTCAACATACTAAATGTCAAACTCACTTAGTATCATGACCCATTTAGCCAATCTTTTGGTTAGATCTGCTTTGTTAAGTAAGTACTTTAATGGATCAATTTTGGCAACTAGTCATGTAATATGGGCAAGTATGTAGTGTCTCAACTTTTGGGAACCAAAGATGACTACCAAGCAGGCCTTCTCAATGATAGTATAATATATTTCATAGAAAGTCAACATGCAACTCAAATAGTAGCTAGCTCTTTCCTTGTTATCATTGTCTTCTTATGCTAGTAAGATACCCAAAGATGATTCTGTTGTTGAAAAGCACAAGATGAGAGGCTTCCCATGAATAGGAGGCATTATTAGCAAGGTATTATTTTATCTATGTTAAGCTCTACTCACAATCTTGACTCTAGTTGTATTTCACACCTTAATAAAAGTTGTGACCTATTTGCCAGCTGTGAGATGAATCTATGAATGGATTGAAGTCTTCCTTGTAAGCCCCTCATTTGACTGACATTACGAGGTGGAGGCATATCCATGATTGCTTGCACTTTTTTTTGATCAACCTCCATTCCTTTCGTAGACACAATGTAACCCAATAATTTCCCTAATGTTACACCAAATGCACATTTCTTGGGATTAAGTCTCAGATTGAATTTTTCCATGCGATCCAGGATAGGTCCCAAATCTTGAAGGTGAGTATTGTGTTTTGCACTCTTAACCAATGTATCATCCACATAATCCTCCATGGTCTTATGCATCATGTTGTGAAAAATTGTAGTGATCACTTTTTGATATGTAGCACTAGCATTTTTCAAGCCAAATGGCATCACGTTCCAATAGAAAATTCCCCATGCACAAGTGAAAGCTATCTTCTCCTAATCTTCTGGTGCAATATTGATCTAATTATAATTGAAAAAACCATCCTTGAGTGAGTACATCTCATATCCTACCATCATATCCACTATCATATAAATGTTAGGGAGTGGAAAATCATCCTTCAAACATGCTAAGTTCAGATCTCAAAAATCTATACAAACACTGATAGATTTTCCGTGCTTGGAGACTGGAATAATGTTTGATATCCATTCAACATAATCAATATCACGGATAAAACTAGCTTTTAGAAGCTTTTCTAGTTCAGCTTTGACAAGCAATGCAACATGAGGATGAATTTTCCTAAGTTTCTGTTTGACTAGTTTAACTCCTAGTGCAATAAACAAGTGATGCATAATGAGATTAGGATCTAATCTTGGCATGTCTGAGTATGTCCATGCAAAGTTTATCTTTTTCTCTTGGAAGAAAGCAATGAATTCCTTTTTTTCTTCTGGAGATAGTGACTGTGCAAGGTGTATCATGTGAGGATGTTCTTCTATTCCCAAGTTGACCTATTGCATTGGCTCTATCAACATTGATGATCTTTCTTGGAAATGACTAGGAAATGCATCAAACACCTCATCTATAGGCACCTTAGAGAGGTTTTCACCCTTGGATACATCTTTTATTTTTACTTTTTTAGGTTTTGACACTGCCACAATGTGGTTTTCGCCATTAGATCTTTTATTTTTTTTCTTTTGATTGTATGAATGAGATATTTGATGTTAGCTTTATTCATGTTGACACTTTGTTCACCAGTGGAAGACATTCTTGGTTCGACAATGTTTAAGTAGCAGGCAAGAGCATAGTCATTCTAGAATGTAGGGACTTTGCTAGATGCATTAGGATCCTAGTCTATGAGCTTGAGATAGGTGAGTGAAAGAGAAGTGACAGGTTCAATATCATTCACAGTATAATCATCAAATGCTTGGACAAGCAATTTGAGACCTAGAGTGACTTTGTCTGCAAGTGTGTTCGAATGCCTTTGAGTTCTAATGCTATTAATCAAAGATTTAATTACACCAGTTGGATAATGCTCATTTGACCTAACCCTAGATGCTTCACCTACTTTGAGGAGGTTTTCATAGGCATGAACTTGATCTATATCTTTGTCTATAGTTGCCTCTGAGAGAGAGTCAAATTCATATTCCTTAGAATCTGTGCTACATGGTGACGAACTGTAGAATTCCCCAACAGTGATAGGGAAAAACTCTCCTTCATCATCTAGATTTTTACAAAGATACTCAATGTGTAAAGCATGACTAGATTCTTCTTGTTCTTGTTGGGTATGATATGAACCAATAGTGTCATTAGAGGAAACACTATCACCATCCATGGTGCTGACACATGGTACAAAATCATCACATTGAACAGTTAATTTAGCAAGATCATTAGGAATGGGATAAGGATAAGGATCCTCATCATCAACATTGTCTTCATGGCCATCTAACTCAACTTGTGACTCATTTTTAGATGAATTTTCAAGTATTGGTACAAATTTGTTGATCCCTAGATGAAAGGGAATCTTCTTGAAGCCTAGACTAGATGTATGTCAGTTCCTCCTAGCTATCACTTTGACCAGATCAATTAGACCATTTTTATTGCATCCAATAGGACTAGTTCCCTTGTAGCCAAAGTGTTTCATGAGTCTAAGACCTGGGCAATACTTCTCTTGAGTAATTTCACGAGACTGCTTTGTGAGATCAAGTGGAGTTTCCTCTTTGTAGATCCATGTAGCAATAGCTCTATTTTCACTTTCCTCCTTGAGAGGGACTATAGCTTTGATAAATGTACCATTATACTTGGTTTAAGGTGTTAACACAAAAGGTCTCTTCACTTCAGATGGTCTCCCATAGTGATGGGGAGACTCAGGAAGAGATGTCAAAACCAGAACTGGTGCTATGTGATATTCACCCATTCCAGTTTCTTTCAGCTTGAGTGACTGCTCAATTTGCTTCAGTTTGTTATCATGATAGTATGTAGATTCCCTATTAGCAAGTACAAATTTTTCAATAGATTTCAACATGTTATAGGTATAGCTAGTACTTGTAGGTATGGTAACTTTAGATCCATGAAATGAGAATTTTATGCATTGATGGTAAGTGGATGGCACAACGCGCATTTCATGTATCCATGGCTTTCCTAGCAAAATATTGTAAGCTAAGGGAATGTCGAGGAACTAACAAGTGACATCCCTTTCTACAAGACCAACCTGGAGAGGCAACACCACAAGACCTAAAGACTTGCATTCAACTTTGTCCTATGCTTTGATAGTGATCTTGTGGCAAGGATCAATAGACTCTTTAGAATATTCTAATTGTTTGAGCAAAGCAACAGAGACAACATTCAAACTAGCTCCATTATCGATAAGTACATGTCGAGCATGTTTCTCATGTATCATGACCTCAATTTGTAAAGGTTGATTATGTGGATGACTCAAGGATTTGTTGTCCTCTTAAAAAAAAGACATATAGTAAGGTGAAGCCAGATGACCTACCATATATTGGAACCTCTCAAGATCAAGATCTTGAGGGACACTTGCCTTAGTGAGGGCTTTGCCAAGAATCTGCCTATGAGCAGGTGAGATTTTGAGTAGTTCAAAGATCAAGATTTGAGCATTTTTTTGTTGTAACTAATTGAGTATACTGTAACTAGAAAGTTTTGTTCCTTTGCTAGATGGACCATCACGAGATTTGTCTTTGTGTTGTTCTATCTAAGGAGTAGAAGGTGTAGGGCCTTTGAGTACTAACTTGGTGCGAGAATGCATAACAACGTTGGCACAATTTTGTGATGACTCATTGTTAGATGTGTTGGAAGTAGGACCTCTTAAGAAAAATGGTGTCTTAGGTTTAATTTTTTCTTGTTTACCCTT
This sequence comes from Cupressus sempervirens, assembly GCA_028749045.1. NCBI lineage: Eukaryota > Viridiplantae > Streptophyta > Pinopsida > Cupressales > Cupressaceae > Cupressus > Cupressus sempervirens. The sequence goes on from CM053787.1 coordinate 980,553,367, forward strand.
GATGGTGATAACATCATAGTACTTAACACCAACTGGTTCAACCATATGGACTATCTCATCATCATTGTTAGAGTATGTATAATTGACCTTGTTGTTAGGTTTTGGTTTCGAGTTTTCTTTTTTTTCATATTGAGGGAATGAATCCTTAAAAGCCTTGTGATTTGAGTTCTTTTTATGTCCATCTATAACAATCTTACCATCATCAATTAGGTCTTTGATTTTGTGATGCAAGTTGATACAGTTGCTAGTTTTATGACCTTTGTTTTGGTGGTATTCGCAAAATGAAGTTTCATTCCACCATGGTGGCCGAGGTTGTAGATCATAGGGAAGAGAATTGTCCAATGGAGAAATGAGTTTCTTTTGTAACAAGGTCTTGTAAACCACGTCCAATTGTTCACCAAGAGGTGTAAAATCTCGTTTAGGGTGTGTAGCCCATGAATTCCTTGGATTGTTCTTAAATGTCTTAATGTTAGGAGGAGGTTTCTCAACATTCTTGGATGCTCTAAGATTATTTGTAAGATTAAATGCTACCTTAGTAGGTTTAGGAGTAATGTTGTCAACAACTTTGTCATGTACAACCTCTTAGTTTTTGTTCACATATTTGGACTTGTCTTTATTAGAGGTTGACCCTTGTTTAGTATCCTTTTGAAGGGTTATTTCACCCTTTTTGACCATGAATTCCTCCATCTAGATAGCTTGTGTGACCATGTATTCAAAGGTACATGGACTTTGAAGTTGAACTCTGTACCCAAAATCAGGTAAGAGGTTATCCATAAAGATGTCAAGTTTTTCTGTTTTTGGGATTTTACATGAGTATTTGGTGTACATTTGTCTCCATCTTTTGAAGGAATGTGAGGAAAGGTTCCCCAACTCTCTATTTAAGGTTACAAAAATCTCAAATGTTAACCGGGTGTTGTATGTTGTGAGAGTAATGTTGGACAAACAAGTTAGCAATCTCATCTTGATATATGATATTAGGAACCGAGAGGAAGAAATTAATATGGCTTTGGAGTCTTTCACTCAACAAAGCTTCTTTATTAGAGTGAGGTGGAATTTTGACAAAAGGAGTGTGCTCACTTAGGTCATTCTTGAAGGTTGGATTGCTTTGGTAGGCCCTCTAAAGGATGACTCAGACTGGTGGTTCGGATCTAAGGGTCCAAGTTTCTGATTTCCCTCAAGGGGAAAGAACATACTCCTCTACCTCATTTCCTTGCCCAAAATGCAAGACATTCCAATCATTGAGTTAGCTTATTGATCCCACCTTGGCCTATTCCAAGACTTTGATCCCCTAAAAGGAAATCATCATCTCTTCATTAAAGGCTTCATTTTGGAGAACCATTAACTTTCTTGGCTCCCTTAGATGCTATCTTTCAAAGGCTTCTAGATTTCTGATTTACCCTTGGTCATGACCTCCAAGTGGTAAAGAGCATACTCCCCTATTCCACTATCTTGCACCCTATGAAGTTCACAAGCCATATTTATACTATGTGTGAAAAGCAATAAAAGAAGGCATGACATTTAAGTGGGTTTTAAATAAGTCTTTGCCATGCATATTTTTGACAAGCGTCCTACATTCACACAGTCAATATATGTATGAAATGTATAGATAAAAGGTGTCTTCGTCAAGCATCCTACAAACCACAGTTATGCTATAGAAAAAATAGAAATTCGAAAGATATGCTTTAGAGGAAAAGTATTAGTCATACATCATTAAAAACTGTAATCTGAAAAATGTTGCAAAATTTTGCGCAAAATCTTGCACAGACCTGTGTGAGGAAATGGAGTGCACCGCATGAGAAAATACGATTTTATGCACTTCTTTGCATGAGAAAGTGTAGAGGAAGACACAAAATCTTTAGGTCTTCGTGTAAAAATCAGATTTTTCATGTGAAAATCTAGAAACCTATATGGACAAATGTGACATAACAATAAAAAATGTAGATAAAATAGAAAATGAGGCCAAAAAAATTGATTTTTTAGGCACCATGGTGGGCACTAGAAATGTGTACATGAAATGCAGGCCTCAAATCCTCACACACACTTCAACACGGTCATTATATGCAAAACCATCCTAGAATGAACATTGAATTGTTTATCTAAAATAGTTTGGAAAATTGACCTATTGCCTTCTAACTAGAAGGATTATGCCTTTGCTCTCAGAATGAGAAGTGGGCAACTAGACCTCTAGAACAAAAGATTTTAAGCTATATGAGATATGCAAGATCATTCTAGATGAGAATGCATTGTTAAGCTAAGAAATAAAGAAACATATTATGCTAAATGAATGCATTTTAAGCTAATATGAGATTGCAATGTAAGAATTTAAGCTAAGAATGCCAGAGCAAGTTGAGCAGATATTTCAAATTAAGTTCAATGCAAATTCCAACTTTCTACCTTTGTAATGAGGAACAGAGAGCTTCTTTTATAGAATCCAAGAGGTGATCAATGCTAGGGATTAATAAGAATGGATGATTGATATTGAAGAGGAGAGTTAGTCATAAAGGAAACTTCCTTATGAAAAGGTAGTTAACTAGTTGCTTTTGAGTGATAAAAGGAGTTAATTGCCTACCTTTTGAGTGATAAAAGGAGTTAACTAATTGCTTTTGAGTGATAAAAGGAGTTAACTAATTCCTTTTTAAGTGATAAAAGGAGTTATTTGATTCCTTTTTGAGTGATAAAAGGAGTTAATCCCTTTTCGAGAATATTTAATTTAATAAAATAGAATATGACCTCATAAATGAATAACTTTAATTAATTGAATAATTAAATTCAATAATTAAAAAGAGGAAATATCTTATTAAATTAAATGTATTTAATTCCTTTGTATATTAGCTAAAGAGGTAAATTTAATTTAATTAAAGTAGAGCACTTATAATTAAATTAAATTAAATAATTAGGCTTATATAGCTAATTTGAGTCGATACTAAAGAATTAAATAAATACTGTGATTAATACAAATTAGGGTTTTTTTCATTTGATAGCTAGATCAAGTAGCAATTATTAGAATTATAATTTCCTAGTAAAATAGGACTTAGGAATAGTTGAATAAACCAAAGTTGGTTAATATGGCAATGTGCCAATTTTGGGGTATTACAATATCAAGCCTTGTATGTACTACATACTACAATTTCTCAATCATTGATCTGTATGTGGTCTGATCTACTTCTTTGGAATCATTACTCTTGGAAAGCTTATGTCCAGTAGATATAGGGGTTCCAACTGGTCTTGAATCTTCCATTCCAAATTTCTTCAATATCTCCTTGATATACTTTGATTGAGTGATGTAGATACCATTTTCGTTCTGTTGTATCTGCAACCCAACAAAGAATTTTATCTCACCAAACATGGACATCTCAAATTCTTTACTCTTCTGAAAATGCTTTGCACAAGTCATCATTTCCTATGAATAATGTACCATCAACAAATATTTTTGCCAAAACAGTCCTCTTGTCTGATCCTTCTTTGATATACAAACTGCTGTTATCATTTGTTCTTTGAAAGCCAATCTATACCAAGTAATTATGAAGTCTTTCATACCAAGCTCTGGGAGCTTGCTTGAGATCATATAATGCTTTGTGTAACTTGAAAACCATGTTTCTTTTGCTAGGATCTACAGAATCTTCTAGTTGTTCAATGTAGACTTCTTCATCAAGAATTCCATTCAAGAATGTAGATTTAACATCCATTTGATATATTTTAAATTCTTTGTGTGTTGCATATGCTACTAAAGTTCTAACACCTTCTAATCTTGCTATAGGAGCAAAAGTTTCACCATAATCAATACCTTCTTCTTGAGAAAAACCTTTGCATACCAGTCTTGCCTTGTTTTTTGAAACTTTTCCATCTTCATTCAACTTATTTCTGAACACCCACTTTTTGCCAATTACATTTTTATCCTTGGGTCTAGGAACAAGAGTCCAAGTTTTGTTTTGTTCTATCTATTCTATCTCTTCATTTATTGCTTCAATCCAACTTTCATTATCCAGAGCATCTTTAACATTTCTAAGTTCAAATTTAGCAAGTAACATGTACCTTTTAATTTGCTTCTTGACATTGTTCCATCAGATTTGTCTCCAATGATTTGATCAGGTACATGATGCCTTCTGACATATCTTGCTAACATAGGTTCTTTGGGTTCTGAATGAGTTCCATTGTCTTCATCATGAACTTTAGTATCAAGCTTGGGTCCTTCTATTTATGACTTAAGTCCATTAGAATCAGTTTGGACTAGCTTGGCAACCTCTAACTATGACTCAGGTCCTTCAAATTGTGACTTGGGTTGCACTGTTTGCAATTCGGTAACCATTGGAGATTTTGGGGACTCAGGAGATGAAGCCTCCTTTATTTTAGATAGGTTTTGTAGGGTATTAGGTTCATACTAACAAATCTTCTATAATCCTCTAGCTCCTTATTTTTTTCTTCTTCACTCTTTTCTACAAACTCATTAGTTCTAACATGTGCACTGTCTATTATTTTATGCATAGACAAATTCAAACATTTGTATGCTTTACTTCTACAGGAGTATCCAAAATATGCCTTCATCACCTTTTACATCAAATTTTCCTTTTCCAAATTCTTTCAAGAAATAACATTTGCTGCCAAATACTTTCAAGTAACTTACATTAGGTTTGTAGCCATACCATAGTTGAGAAGAAGTTATGTTTGAGTCTTTCTTCAATTGTACTCTATTCAAGGTATGAATTGCAGTGTTGATAGCTTCTTTCGAGTATTTAAGAGCAACATTCTTTTCAATCATTAAGGTTCTTGCATAATCCATGATGAATCTGTTTCTTCTTTCAGCTATACATTCTGTTGTGGTGTACCAAGGGTTGATACATGTCTTTTAATTCCTCTTTCAATGCAAAAATTATTGAATTCATTGGAGATGAATTCACCACCTCTGCCTAATCTTAAAAATTTCAACCTCTTTCCAGTTTCTTTCTCTACTCTTGCCAGATACCACTTGAACTTTTGAAAGGCTTTTAATTTTTCTTTTAGATACATTATAGTCATCATTCTAGAATAGTCATCAACAAAAAGAATGAAATTTTTTTCTGCTCCATAACTCTCTATACCAGTAGGTCTACATAAGTCTATATGAACAATTTCTAAGACTTCTTATGACTAATAGTTTTTTCTTTTCAAACTAGTCTTTCCCATCTTACCAATTTGACAATTCATGCATAAGCCCCTATTAGGTTTCTTCAAACTAGGAATACCTCTTACTCTTTTATGTTTGCTCATCTTAAACAATCTAGTTTTCAATTTAGATGGATTAAGAAATTATCTCATATTTTAAATATAAAAATATTTATAATAAAGATTAATTTTTAATTTTTAATTTATAAATGTTAGGTTATTATTATAACTTAGTTGTATCTTAATATATTAATATGTAATTCAACTTAAAAAATTATTCAATATATTTTATGTGGATGACAAAATATTTGTAAAGAAATAATATTTACTTTATATAAATATTACTCATTTGCAAATATATCTAAGTAAAATATTATTCTTGATGACACTTATTCTTTTATTGTCTTTTAAGTGATGTTTTCCAAGAGCTAAGTGGTAACCCTAAAATTTGCGTTTCTTTTTACTATTTGTCAAAAGGCTACATACTATTCTAATGAGTTTCTCTTAACTTGTTATTAAAAACTTTCTGTCCACCAATTACTATTCAGAATTTTTCTTTTCTATTTTTTTGAATTTTTTTCTAAATTTAACATGCTAATTTTTTAAGTTATTAAATTATCAAAATCATTTATCTTAGCAATTATTGGCTAATAGATTTAACATCTTATACATGAATTTCATGGAACGAGCCAATATTTCAGGAGGCACTACCACATTTTTAGAACATATCATTTTTCAAAATTTATTAATATTAAGAATGCATGTTATTGTACACAAACACATTTTGTATTTTTCTTAAATCATTTAACAAATATAATGTATTTGTATTTTTCTCTTTTAATTCTTTTACTTAGTCTAAAATTATTTTGAACATTTTAAATTATATTAAAACAATACTAAAATTAACTTTAAACTTAATAAAATTTTACTTTGACATTCAATTTATTTAATAAAAAAATATTTCACTATATTATAAATAAAATAATATTATAAATATATAATTTTAAATTTTAATCTATGGTAAGTTTACATTATATATATATAAAATGTTAAATAATCATTATTTATTAAATATAATATTTAAAAAAAAATATATATAAATTAATTATTTTAATTTAAAATATTATTTATAAATTTATTTTGTCATTTCTTATTAAATTAATTTATATTAGAACTACAATAAACTATTAGGCAAATACTACCCACTACGTGGCACTTGTTTGTTTGGTGATTTGATCATTCATCTCTATTTGCAAATTCTATTTTTCCCAACATTATATTTCATCGACATAATAAAATTTGAAGTAATCACAAAGTGAAAGTGTAAGACAAACATAATTAAAACAAGTGCCACATAGTGGCATGTACTTGCTTTATTTTGTATTTACCGTAGGCAATATCCTATTGCAATCACCTATATTTAACTAGTGATTAATCCTTTCAATGATAATTAATCAGATGTAAGTATTAATTTATTAAATTTGAAGTTTTAATTTTTGCAATTTTTTTTTGAAAATTGTAATTTCTAATTTAAAAAAAAATTAATTTACTTAAACTTGATTGACTCATATATTTGAGGTCTTATAGGAGTGAATTTTAAACAAGCATTGCCCAATATTTTAGCGTGTTTCCTTAATAAATAAAATAACATTGTATGAAAACATTTTTTTGAATTGTATATATTTTAGCATGACGATAGTATTTATCATATTAACTTTGATAATACTTAATGCTATAAACTATTGTATACATAGACAAGCGAAAATGAAAAAATATAGTTATTAATAAAAAATGTAATTATCAAGTCACTTTAGTAGAGTTAAAATATAGTACAACTATTTTATATTAGCTAAGGATGGATCATGATAGCATTTATCATTTAACTTTGATATTAATTAATTCTATTAACTATTGCATACATAAACAAATGAAAAGATAAAAATAATTAGTTATTAGTTAAAAAATATGAAGACACTATATTATGGTTATAATATATTCAATTATTTTATGATTAGAAAATACCAAAATTTATACATTTTAACTTGGTGTCCAAAATGATTATATTTGTAAAAGAGTAATATTGTAAATAAAAAATAATTATAATTTATTACAAATGTTTTGTCATCCGTACATATTAATTATAAATATTTTTACACTAAAATATATTATTTTCAAACATTTAAATATTTAAAATAGAATGATAATTTATTAATCTTTCTAAATTATAAATTAAAATGAATAATATTTCCTTTACAAATATGTTGTCATTGACATAAGTTAATTATAATTATAATTATAATTTTTATATTTTTATATTATTTTTAAATACCTAAATATTTAAATTAGAATGACAATTCTTTAATCTTTCAAAATTAAAAATTAGATTTATTGTTTTGTAAAAGTTCCATTTAAAAATGTTAAAAACTAATTAAATATTAGCATATTAATATATTTATTTAATATATATTTTTAATTCTATTAATTGAACTATATAGTTTATGACAAATACAAGCCACTATGTGGCACTTGTTATTAATTGTATTTGTAAGTATCAAATATAAATTGTAATTTTAAAAATAAATTCAATTTAATGTAATTAAAATATTAGAAAAGTGAAAAAAAATTATTGTGAAAAGTGAAGAAAAATTACAATTATTAAGTTCTCTAAGTATACTAATAAATAAATAAAGAGAATAGTGTAAAAAATTATTATACTCTCATTATCTTATTGGTAGTTGTAAATACATTTTACTTTGATGCTTCATACATCTTGGGAAAATATTCTCATATATGCAAAATACCTTACAATTTCACGTGTGCAATTTCACTTATATATATGTTTTTTAATGAAATAACACACGTGAAATTGCAATATCGTGTTATTACATTTATTAAGATTTCAAACATTTATAATAGTATTTGATTTTGTGTAAATTTGCATTAACCAAAACTTATGAAAGAGAAACTAAAACTTATGCAACTTTCTTTTATTTGTACTTCCCAGTAGGCTAAGTACTATTGTGACATATTTTGGATTGATCTTATTAACTAATTATTAAATGAGCTCTTCTTTACCAATTAGAATTCATTTTACTTAATATTTTTGCATAAATATTACATATTTCTTTTAAGTACATGTTAATTTTTTAACTCTATTATTTGTATATATTAATGTTGTACATTTTGATTGGATGAATAATCTTATACAGAGATTTGTGAATTTGTAAGATATAAAATTTTATTAAATATTTGAATTAGTTTCTTTATCCCTAATTTTCAACACATGTATATTGTAGGGCCATATTTTCTCTATATTATCTATTTATTTGAAAGTACATTAAAACAAACCTTTAGAAATATGTTGAAAATATATTAGAATTAAATTAATTAATTAGAGATTTATATTAACATTAAATATCAAAGAAGTAATATAATGTGGATATGTTTATTCATCATTTGCTAATAAATCAATTGCTTTCAAGATTCCTATCAAATGACTCTATATTAAACATTAAACATTATCAAGGGTGATATCATATTTATTCACCTTATGTACATATGACTTTTTGTATTATATATAAGAACTTATTGTAACATGAACCCTTTGCATATCAATGACATTATAAATTATATAAAATGGTATACATATAAAATTCAAACTATAGGTAGCTACACAACTAAAGGCAAGTACTTGGCCACTACGTGGCACTTGTTTTAGCTTGAATCTAGTTGAAAATATTGCATTATGGAGAATCTCCGAAAAAGGGCTCCTATAACACAAAATGAGTTTAGTCAATCATATAATTTGCATGAAATATAAAATTTATAAATGAATAAAAAAACTTTAGAAATATTTTAATTATTCAAAAATTATTACTTGTGATTGGTGGATAAATTTCAAACTAAATGAATAATTATGCAAAGTGAATGCAATAGCACTAGCCTATTACAAGTACAATGACTCACAATGTGTATTTCTATCCAGATAATTTAATATTAGTATAGAATTTAAATGATAAGATAAGTAGTTCAACCTTAAAAAGAAAAGATTATCAATCATTAAAAAAGTTAAATTATTGTAAAGCCTTGATGTATTCTTGAATGAAAACGACTATAGAATATTTTATTCTTGTAAGATTTTACTCATTATTGAAATGTATATAATATTTTACCTTTTCATTGATTAAATACACTAGTTAATATTCCACTAGTATTAAGTATTATAAAATAATTTTAACCTTTAATAATTATAAAATAATTTTACTATATTTAAACCTTCAATAGTCATGTTTCACAAATTGAAGTATTAGAATAGTTAATATGATAAAATTAAAATAAATATTTAGAAACCAAAAATCAAAATTAAACATTAAAAAGAAAAGTATTTACACCTAATTGGTGGAGATTGAACAGATTAATAACTAGTTATAGACAAGTGATTACAATAGTATATTGCCTATGAAAAATACAATAAATCTTGCATGTATTATAATTTATTTCATAGTGCTTACTTATTTATAACATTATTTGTGCACCCTTAAATTAAATGTGTCCTTATTAATTCTAACAATAACCCTAATTTAATACTTTAATCCTTAACCACAACAAAACCTAACTGTAATTTAAATCTAATCTCAATTGTAAAATTTTATTATAGTCTCCCAATGTGGTTTTAATCTTAATGATTAGAACAACTACACATAAACCTAGTTAATAAAATTATATTATTTTGTATTGCACTATAATTTAATATTACATTATATCAATAATAATTATGTATTTATCATCATATCTATATATTTTTATGTTGATATACTAGTAGTGGAATGATTAAATATTAACCATATTCTCTTAGTATTTTATTATTATTATTATTTTATTTCTAGTTGAGTATACATATATTATAGTTATAAGGTAATGGTTATTATTATTATTATATTTTATAATATAATATATTGTTTGTAATTATAATTGATTTTTAAAAAAAATATTTAATATTATTTTGATTAAAATTAAAATTCTAATTAACCATTTTCAATAGTCTTTTTTGATGGAATACAAAACATAGCTCTAAATTCAAAATCTATAAATAACTTTATACTTGATTATATACAATCATTAATCAATCATTTGGAAGTTGAGATTATGCAAATCTTAAATTTAAGTAACCCATCATCCTAAATTTAAAGTATTTTTAATCTAATTTAGATATAAGCCTTTTGACCATGGATCACAAAATAAATTTTCATAACAAAAAAAATGTGTTCTTGCCAATTAATTTTGGCTTACTTGTTTCTTGTGAGTGGCTACTAATTTACTATTTTTTGGACATGGAATTTCTAGCCTTTGAGTTTCTTACTCCATACAACTATTTCAAATGGAAGCCCAAGATTCAGCTTCGTCTTAGAAGTAAATGACTTGTATTGAATAGTTATGGGGACAGAGGTTGAACCCACTTTTGAGATTCAAAAGTCTAAATTCTTCAACCGCATTGATGAAGCCTTTGATATGCTATGCTTAACTATCTCTCTTGAATTATTGTTTCATATTGAAGCATGCACAACTCCAAACGAAGTTTGGACTACATTGGAGGGTCTTTTTGGAAAGCAAGATGAGATGCAGGGTCACATCCTTGAAAATGAGCTCAACTCATTAGATTTTGGTAATTTTCAGAATATTCAAGACTTCTTCACAAAGTTCAAGGATTTATTAATCAGCTAAAGGAAAATGGAATTGACAAATCCATACAAGAAAGAAAATTAATTCTTTCCATTTTGTCAAAATTGGGTCCACAATATGTTGTGTTTGTCTCTACTTTTCACACCATGAGGCTTACAATAGGGAAAAGGTGGAAGATGCCTACTCTTGATGCTTTCATCGAGTCCTTGGTACATGAGTAAGATAAGCTCATAAAGATGGGTACTTTGAAAAGTTCCAAAGCTCATGCTCTTGTTGTGCATATAAGTGAGAAGAAAAATTTAAAATCTAACCAACAAACCAAGATAAGGAAAAGTTTGATGAACCTTGCAGTTTATGTGGTAAGGAGGGATATGTGGTCAACAGATGTTGGAAGAGGCTAGAGGCCTTGGAAAGGGTCATGCCCTTTCGTCTTCTTCATCATAGACTAGTCAGGGCCATGCTCTTACTACATGTGCCTTATCTTCACTTCCTCTTTAGTGATTTTTTTCTATGTGGATCTATCATGCCTCTTGGTGAGAATGCTTTATTGGTTCCATAGTTGATTACATTTAGAGACTATTGACACCTATATTTTCAATCAATATTTTATTCTTGCATGGTTGAGTAGCATTGTTAGGGTCACTAGTACATATTTATGTGTCACCTACATCCTTGATAGGTAGATGTCTTGCCTTTCTTTGCCATCTATTCATTGTCTAAAGGAGCTATGTAGAGTGTTGTCTTCTGTATCTTTGATTGACAAATGTTTTGCCTTAGTTTTTCGTCTGCTCATTGTTCAAGTAGTGTCACTGGGGGCACTCATGCCGATTGATCCTGGTCTTGAAAAACTTTTTATGCATTTATGTAGATTTTGAGGGGTGGGGGGTTATTCCCACTAGATTTTTTGTCTTTCCTCCTTTCATCATTGTTTTTATTCTTCTTAATTAGAATCAAGGAGGGTGTTAGTTTGCAAGTAATTCCAACTAGTTTGCATGTATCTTCCAACGGTATTTCCATTGCACCAATAAAGTGAGAGAATTTATAGTGATTTTACTGGCGATGATTACTATGCATGTATCTTGCGTGCTTTGTTTAGTGTAATTTGATTTCTATAAAGCATGCTTAATGCTTTTGTAATAGGAATGAATTGAATATGAAAGATGCAATTCTATTCAGAGTTGCTCTCTTCTTTTCTTTTTTCTCGTACAATTTCTTTTTCTTTCCTAGTTAGATCTATGCAACTGCAGCTACAAAATTTTACAAAAATAACTTCTTGCTCAATGCCTAGTTGTATGCTTGTATAGATGTCTATACCCTAATTTAGGGCTTCTATTTTGTTAAAATGAAGAAAAAGTTAAGGAAAATTATTGAGTTTGGCCCTACAACTGTTAGTTGCATTTTCTTGAAAGTTTCTATAGTTGTATTTTGTGCAAATTTTAGAATCATTTCAGTACATAAGCATCAAGCCTTGAGCTTTGAGAAAGAGATCCAATGCTGTTGGAAGAAAAAGGGGCAAAGGCATCACTAAGAGAAGGGTTGAGAAAATTAGTGAGCTGGCTAAGAGTTACTTTTTGAGTTGAGTGCTATAAATGGAGGTGTGAAGGATGGATAGATGTTGAATTAGAGGCACATAAATAGAGGTTACCAGGCAATAGAAGAATATTTTTTTTTGATGAATATTCCTTTTTTATTAATAAAATATACTTTGATTACAATTCACAAAAAAAGGGTTGGGGGATAGAAGATCACCTCGTGAATGAGTACACATGGCCAAAGCCAGACTAAAAACATGGCCACAGCCGGAAACAAAAATTGTTCATGAAAAAAAAACATATAAGGCAACCTTAGGCTACCAAAGCAGTGCCAACCAAGGGTGCTGGATCATCTTTGTCTTGAAAATCCCAATCATCTTTGGGATTGGGGGGTGGGCTGGGAATAGTCTAGCCATTATCAATAGCAATAGTAACAGTGGTAGCCTCCACATCTTTAACCTTTGGTCGTGGAGGAGAGATTGCTAGGTCTAGGCGAGGCCACTTCCTAGAATGCGCATGATGAGTACCATGAGGAGGAGCCGGGGACCAACCAGAACCACCATGGGGTGGGGAAGTTGAGTGATGCCTCCATCCACCATCACCACCATTGGGAGAGTGGTGGTGGGAATTCTGGGAGTGCAGGGTGTGTGAGTGGTGATCGGAGGAGTGGCACCGAGGATGGTGGCAACAAGGTGTCGAGGTCTTCGCTGAGGCATCAGGAAGAACTCTAGCAATAGTGCATGGAGCATTTCCCCAATGTTTCTGTAGCTCCTGCAGGTGAGCTACCTCTAGGGAAACTTTGTTAGCTTGCATCTAAATCTGCATACATTATTAAAAATGCATGCCTTAGTGTACATAGCAATGTTAACATCCAAAAAACTGTGTGAAAAGAACAACATTCCTATCTTTCCACAGAGAAAATAAAATTTCCAGCCTGAAGGTATGCCAAATCTAGGTGAACTTTCAAGGAAATCTAGGAGAGTCACCCAGTAAAATCATGTGCCAAGAAAAAGACTCCGGTTTGAATGGCTTAAAAAGTTCATGAATCCGGTGCCAATAATTCTAAGCACGCTTACAAAACTAGAAAATATGCAAGAAAGACTCTAGTTGTCCAGAAAAGGGGCATCTAGGATTAGGAACCCCAATGTATTTGAGTTGAGGCCCTAGGGGAAGACCTTAGAAAGCTAGGCACCAAGAAAAATGTGCAATCTTGGGTTTAGTTATAGAATTCCAAATGGTATCAAAGTGTTTTCTCCATTGAGAAAGAGAAGATTGCAAATGCCATCTGTGGTTTAGCATATCCACCATCGCAAGATGAGGTGAAAGCCATCTGTAGCCCAAACTTGACTTGTAATTAGATAAAGGAGTGGTAGGATACCACTTCCAATCAAGCCACCAAGGGTGAATAGAATGAATCCCCACTTTGTGAACTAAGTGAATAGGGATGGAAGAAAGTAGAAGGTCAAAAGTCTGCTAATCTGAATGGATAAGGTGCTACTGTACTTGCATATCTTCCCAAGTCTTAAAACTCATGGTGACCCTTGAAAAGAGGTCCTTAGGAGTTTTGATGCCATGTTTAAAAAAACATAGAACATTAGCCCCTTGCATTTTGGTGAGGGGAGTACCCTGAATGGAAAACAAGGGAGACCACCAAATGTTCTGCTGATTCAAGGAGAGGCCATTGCAGAATTCATCTCTAGCCCATCAAAGCCAAGGCTTAATAGCCTCCCAGGCTTTTCAGATGCTCTTGAAGATGAATGAGCCCTGAATGACCACTGGCTCATGCATGATGAGAAGGGTTTGGAAACCAATCCCTTTCCAAGTAGGCCTGTTGAGACGAAAGTCAAAAGAAATGTAGTGCCGAACTAGAATCTTGCAAGCTTCATCTCCTAAAATAGCCCTAATAATCCATTTTGCACAAAGAGCAAGGCCTTGTTTCTGAGTGGAAAGTAGGCCAAGGCCACTAGACTCTTTTAGGAGACAACAAAACTCCCAACCCACTCTATGAAAGCCATGGCACGATCAGAACCAGAGGCCTAGAGAAAATCCCTAAGCAATCTTTCTAGCTTCATGTAAGAAGCTTTGGATGGAGCCCAGTAGGAGGAGTAATACACATGAGTGGTCGCTAGAATCTTTGAGCAAATCTAGAATTTTCAAAAAAGGGAGAGCATCTTTGTGATGCAGTAGTCAAGCTTTTTGCTAATCTTGGCAAACATAGCATTCCAAAGTTCCACAGGTGATGCCTAGAATGCAAAAGGAATGCCAAAAAAGTGTAAGATTTCCCTATGAGTAACCCATTTCCACTCAAACTAGTTGAGCCAAGGTGAAGTTGGAAAAAATGACTAACGGATGCAAAGTGTTTTATACCATTGAATGGCAAAACTAGAGGCTTGACAAAAGGTGTCCAAACAACTTAAAGCATTATTGATGTTTTCTTCATCCTCTAAAAGAGTAAGAAAGGAATCATCAAAAAAGTGTCCATTAACTAATTGGGAGGATGATTCAGGCAAGGAAATTCCATGAACTAGTCCTGAGGACATAGAATGCACAAGTAAATAGCCAAAACCTTTTGTAGCAAGGACATAAAGCACAGAAGCTAGTGAGAAACCTTGCCTGATGGAACAAAAAAGTCCAAAAGCCTCAAATTGTGAATTGTTGATGGTAATGCAAGCATTAACATCTCCAAAGAGCATCTCCATGGATTGAAGAAAATTGAGGCCAAAACCTAGAGCTTGGAGCATAGCCAAGTTGAAGGGCCATTCAATGCGATCATAGGCTTTAGCAAAATCTATCTTTAAAAAGATAGCCTTTTGATTGGACTTGCGAGCTCATTCCATTCCCTCCTAGACAAAAATAATGTTATCAAGAATATATCTAGACTTGATGAAGCTAGTTTTCTCTGGTCACACAATTAAGGACAACACGTGCCTAATTTTGAGAGAGAGTGCCTTGGCAATAATCTTATAAGACACATTTAGAAGGGTAATGGGTCTCCAATTGCATATGTCCTCTAGATCACCAGCTTTAGGTATGAATTTCATATTTCCTTTATTTATAATGGCTCCTAAGCTTTTAGAATGATAGGCTTCACGATAAACTTTGTGTAGATCAGGACCCATATGCTCCCAGAGGTGTTTGTAGAATTCACAAGGAAACCCATCACACCCAGGGGACTTGTTATCTGCCATGGAATAGACCACCTCTTTAAGGTCTCAGAGAGAAAGAAGTTGCTCATAGAAAGCACATTGCTCAACTACTAGGCGGTTTGGAGTAACATAAATACACTTTCTAAGAACTTCCTCCTGAGCAACCAAATTTTCATGTGAAGCAAACACGTTCTCATAGTGATAAAGGGAGACTAGAAAGAACAACATTTCCTTGTTTGATTTTTTTAATCCCAGCATTGGTATGATGGGCGCAAAGAGCCTAAAAAAACTCCTTGGAGGCTTTGTTACCAACCTCCAACCAGTGGAGATGGGCTTTGATTTGGGCTCCCCAAGAAACAAAATTATCAGCAATTTGTTTGTCATGGTGAAGCTTGGCAAGCTAAATTTGTAAGTCCACATCAAAGGGATTGAGGGTGAGGGCCTCAGAGGCTTTTTTAAGGGCAAGCATGTTTGCTTCATATGACTATTTTTTGAACATCACCAATTATTACCCATAAGTGCATAGGAACTGGGCAGTTTTGGTAATGACATCATTCCACCATTGAATCTATCCCTTTTGAGAATGTGGATGTGGCTCCAAGTTCTAGACACGTAGGATGTGCAAAATGGTGGAAGCATGCATCAACATAGATGTGTTGAGGAAGAACTAAGACTTGGCCACCTTCGGGACAACTTTTTGCCAAGAAATGACAAAATAAATGGGATAGTGGTTAGATAACGTCACATCTGGCAGGGGCATGATAGGTAGATCTCGATCCTTAGAAAAAGATAAAAAAGATTGCAAAGTGATCATAGCATGATTGAGGCATTTTAATATGCAGTCAAAGCCAGCTCAAAAGTTGGACCAAGTGTGCCAAACCCCACTATCCTGGTGGTGGTTGGTATAGGGATCAAAAAGGCCCAATTTATTGTGCACGTAATACTAGACTTGTCTTTCCCCAGCTGTCCAGCAAAAAGGTAGAATGCCATCTTTGTCAAAGGTCACTTTAACCATATTAAAGTCCCTGCACATGAACCAAGTAGCTGGAGGCAAGTTGTCAGGAATCCAAGCCCACATTTGGGATCTTTACAACATCATTGGAAGCATAAATATTAATGACTCCAAAAAAATGATTGTTAATGGAAAGCAAAAGCTAAATAATTCTATGTGTGGGGTCAGAACCGTGCAAAATAATAGTAGAATGAAGGCAAGGTGATAGGAGAGTAACTACACCACCTTGGCCAGCTTTGTGCTAGGAAGAAAACATCATGCCATCCTGCCAAATTACGCAGCATGTTGAACAAAGCATGAAACCAAAAATTTTAACTTCTTGTAGATAGAGAAAATCTAAATTACCAAGTCTATGATGAACATCCCAAACATAGTACTTTCTGGGGAGGTCTGTGAGACCTTGAACATTTCATGATAGGAAGTTCATGAGAACTCTTCCATATCATCTTCATCCTCAAGAGAGGAGTAGCTATT
Source organism: Cupressus sempervirens (assembly GCA_028749045.1). Classification (NCBI taxonomy): domain Eukaryota; kingdom Viridiplantae; phylum Streptophyta; class Pinopsida; order Cupressales; family Cupressaceae; genus Cupressus; species Cupressus sempervirens. The sequence goes on from CM053787.1 coordinate 980,570,349, forward strand.
CTACAAGAAGGTAGAAACATGGTTGAAGTCAGACGAAAAACCCTCTAGACTTATAGCCTAATGTTTCACCTTTGGTATCTCCACATGTCCAGGAGGACTGTAAGAATGCCACATTATTGGTGGTGCTATGGAAGAAGCAGTAAGAGGAGTACGCACCCCAACCAAGGTAGAAGTCCTGGCAGTTGCCTTTATCCCTTATGTGCCAACAAGGTTTGAAAACTATGAAACTCCAGGAGTAGTTCCTTTGTTTGCCACTTACATCCCTATGTTGGCTAGAATTGACGCTCCTGTGGGGATAGGAGGAACCGCGGTGACCGTAGCATAGGACTACTTGGGGGGTAAGGGATTTGAGGTAGCCTTGCCCTTATGCCCAACAATAACCCATTCTTCTTTTTTCCCTTTGACCTATGTGATAGGCACTTCATTAGGCATGGGCTTAACCCTAGGCATAGCTAGAGGGTAGTCCTTGATCTTGTGTTCCGCAGATTGGCACTTATAACAGGTGTTGGGGAAGTTCAAGTAAAGCACCTTCTGGGAGAAGGTTTGAGTCCCAATTTGAATTTACACAAAATCCTTAAGATCCTGGGAAAGATCCACCTTGATGCAAATGTGTCATTGTGGATGAGCATTAAAAAATTTCTCAGGCTCCTTGGTGACAACTTTGCCAAGGGCTTTGGCAATGGACTCAATGAAAGGCCAACATGGCAGGGGTAAACCTAGGAACTCAACCCACATAGGAACCCTAAGCTTTTTATCATCTGAGACTGTGAAGTCTTGTAACCATTTTTGAAAAATAAGCAAAGAAGAATGTACAGACCAAGGTCCATTGTTAAAGACTATGTCTACTTGCGATGGGTTAGCAATGCGAAATAAAAAAAACCTTTGGTAAGGTTTTGCACAGCATCAAGGTGGACTCCATGAGGAGTTCAACTCTTGTTAACCCATTCTTGGAGCATAGCTTCAGGAGGAGTCCTACCCACAAAATAACCTATCAAGGTGTGCTATTCTAACCGATCACATGTAGCATCAAATTCTTGCAAAGGAAGGATAATGTTAGGATTACCTCGTGAAAAACCTTTCAAAAAAATTTACTTGGGCATTTGTTTTGTGGCGGCGCCATGGTAGACCGAAGCAACAACATGAACACCAGAAACAACTAGTTCACCGCTGGCCAGAGCTATTATATCCTAGCGTAAAAAACTCTCGCAGTAAATGCGGTGTGACAAGTGGTGCTTATAGACAGAAAGTTCAGACAAAAAGTCATACTCATAAAATTGAAAGTTTGCATGAAGCAAGAAACCCTAGTAGAGCAAAAAACTCCCTTCTTTTTTCTTTTCAACAGAAATAATAGACCCATGTTGCAATCCACGTGAGAAGCATTGAAATAGTAAAACTGTGGGTTTTGAATCAGCTATTCCAGGATCTTTGGCTTCTTATCCATAAACATTGTATTCGCTAGTATTAGAAACAAAAAATTCATGTCTGCACATTATCGTTACCACCAAACAATTCCATCTAAATTTTCAAAGAAAAGGTTTGACCTTCCCAACAAATAATTCTATCTACAATTTTTGTTTAAAGGTTTGAAATTTGAAATTACCTCTAAGTAATTAGAATTGTAAGATTTAGGGTAAGACGCATCTTGGATTGTCTGTTTCTTGAAACAATGAAGTAACACCAATTATACACGAAAAATGGTTGTATTTGGGGATCTCAACTATGAAGCCAATTATGTTTATTGATGGAGTGAGCTCTCTAGGCAAAGCAAAAGAAGGAAGACCAAGGTGGGGAAGAAAGTTGATATGTTCAGATGGGAAGTGGAGGCTCATGTGTCGGTGGGCAAACAATATGTGTTTTTGATCTGGAAAACTTTTTTATCCCCATAATTTTATTTTTGGTATTTTACATCCAAAAAGTTTTTTTTTATTGTTAGTGTCAAACGGTATGATTCAAGTAGAGTCATTTCCAAATAAAATAGCCTATTGGCTAATAATTCTTTAATATCATTTAAAACAAAAGGGAATATATACATATCATATCTATCGGCTAATAATTCTTTAATATTATTGAAAACAAAAGGAATATTAACATATTAGATACAATTGTTATCAAATTTAAGCTATATAAATATAATTGAATTAAAAAAATATTTATTAGACTTGTTATAATTTCTTAATCTAATTGATTATTATTTTTGACTATTTGTACTTCACAATCTTAAGTTGTCAAGCTCTTAATCAAATGTCTAAAATCAACCTTCTATCTTATATATATTTTCTTTGTTCCAAAATTTTAAATGTACATTATTTTAGTCTATGTAAGTGTGCATTAAAATTAGAATGTCAATATCATGAGCCAAAATATTCTTTGTGAGCCCCATTTTCTTGTAAGAAGATAGAAATTGTCCCACCCAAATGAAAATTTCACTCATTTATTACATCATCCTTTGTCCAAAATAGAGTACACAACTTTAGTCACAATTTAGCTTTATTAAAGGCATAATATTATACTTTAAAGAAGAAAAATCTATAATCTTTTCAATACTAATATTTTTTTTTGTTTTATCCATATTATACTTCTAATTGACTTTTAAAAATTTATTTAATGAATAATTTAACGCGTTAAACTAGTAACATATTATCAATTTTATCAAAATCGCTTTATTTAAGTAATATTTATCATACTTCATATTAAAAAATAATTTAATCAAATAACATTACAATTAAATAAAAAGAAATATACTATCCACATTAATTTAATTAAAAAATATATTAATTTAATATGTTGTTTATATATTCATGTGTGAAAACAAGATTTTAATTTATAATTTAATTTATGACTTTTATCTATTAATATATATTTCATATTATTACTAATAATCTTTAGATTCTATTGTTACAATGTTTCATCAACTACCTCAAAATTCAAACCCCTCTAACCATATAATGTCAGGGAGTCAACCTTTATCAAGAGTTCTTAAGTAAACAAACCAACTTCTTAAGTTTTGAGTTCAATTCATCCCAAGACCATGTCACTATTATTTGAAACTACAAAACTCTTGACCCTCCAGCTTGAAACTAGCAAGAAATGGAAATCATTCACCCACTGATCTATAAAGCAAGTTGATTCTTGAAGACATTATTAAATTTGAAATTTCTTCCCAAATATTTGATGTGACTTTTAGCTATGTTGGTAAATAGATTTGTCACTTAGGAAATATGTGATTGAGCCCAATGCAGTGTGTGGAAAATCTATTTCTCCAACAGTTGGATAGGCCCTTGATATTCAACCTTCCTCTGCATTTAGAGTGGTAGCTCCCTCGTAAAATAAAATTTTGATTTTTCAATAAAGATAATTAGAACTTAAAGAATATAAAAAGGAAACCATTGATAGTGAATGCACCACACAATTTTAATGTTTCCATAAAATTAATGTAAACTATCAATGAAAGCAATCAAGAAATATGCTTGAGGGCTATCACTGACACAATGTTAATTCAATAATTCATGAATACTCACACCATACCCTGAAAATACTCATATTGATAAATCAACACTTCAACAATTTAGATTCATTAGAAAAGAGAATGCCAAATGTACTTTCTTTTATTTCTTAGCAGCAAGAATGTAAGAAATGATTGTCTAACAACAATGATTGTCTTTTTTCTTGGTCTTTTCTCAGAACTTTACTTTTTGGCTGGACTTTATGCTTATTATCAGCCTTTGAACTTATACTTTTTTGGCTGGGCTTTCACACTTATTATTAGCCTTATATGTTTTAACTATTGGGTTTCAGGATCCTTGTAAAACCTATTTATCTAATAAAAAACAATTGTATACACTTTCCAAAAATTACCTTGTAATCAAAACATAAGTGTTCCCTATCTCCAAGTCCAAAAAGTACCTTATTACATTGAGGTTCATAAGTTTATAGCTATTCTCGAATAACTAACCTTTCAAGTTCATAACTACTCAAAAAGTTAGAGTTTGGACTACTTTGAAGATGGTTCATAACCAACCTAACTTTCAATGCTTAATCGTAGTTAGAAAAAGTTAAGACATTGACCAAAACCAAAATTGATTCTAAAGTTGACCTCTTTACAAAATATATAAACAAAAATATGAGACAACTCTAGACATATCTACTTCTAACTTTCAACTATGATCATTGATATTTCCTGAGCTTGCTCTTTGATCTGTAGGTGCTATGAGTAGCTTAGTCAATTTTGCCTTGTATGCTCTAAATGATTTGATGACCGGTGCCAAAGTGTTGTTTTTGATGATGATTAAACTCTGCATTTTTAGCTTGCATAGATCATGTCTCTTTCTAAATTCATCCAACTCTAGGATGTAACCTGGTAAGTTTTGATTACAAGAGTCCAATGCTACTAAGAGACTACTTAATCTTGTCATAATGTTAGCATCTAAAATTTGTTTACTACCAAGTTTGGTGCTGATCTTTACCTCTATGCATTTCAAAATGGAAGATATGTATGGATCTTGAGTGTGCTCGCTAATAGGGATAGCTCCTACAATCATCGATATATTCCCCAAGGCCTTCTTTTTTAGTAGCTTGTAGGAGTTTAAGAATTGTTCTCCTTCATCTAATTGTTGATCCATGCTATCAATCTTCCATCTGATGTTTTCTAGCCATATGTCAATTTTCTCTTCTTCTCCATTGGTGAGTAACTTCAATGATTTGACTATATCACTGTCCATTCCTTTAATCTCTACTAAATTAGCATCAATTTCTCTCTAAAATGTTTGTTGTTCCTTGAGAGTTGTTAACTCTTTTTGAATGTTTTGTTGTATATGATCTGCCTAACCTTAACCTCCTAAAATAGGCTTGATGCTCATTATTTCATGCATTTTATCCATGCTTTTACCATCCTACCATAAGTTTGGCATTCTCCTACGTTTCAGATGGTTTCTTCATCAAACATCTTCTTGGGATCTCTCGTAATTTCTATAAATGAGCTAGGATCCAGAAAGGAATCACCAACCATCAATCAGATGCATGAAGAAAGGGCTTGAACATGACACTTGAGTTGATTCTTAACTTTTTTATCTCTCCTTGACTATTCCATCAGAATAGTAGCTAGCACTTAAAAATTATGCTCTCTTCCCTCATGGGTGATCCAACCTAGATCCACTTTAGTTATGCTAAAATTGTAGAAACCTAGGACAACCCTGATACAGCTTGTTAAAGATGGATAGAGAAAATAAACTAAAATAGAAAAATACTCAATGTATTGCGGCACTAATATATTAACCTTTTTGTCCATATCAATTACATTACATGATGCCTCTATTTACAGAGGTCTTAGATCATTTCTGGAAACATCTAAATTGATTGACATAGACTAAATAGACTTTTCTAAAGCTATATAGACATAAATGACTTCTATAAATTTACAAATCTAATTATTAATTTGACCTAACCCTATTTGGTAATCCAACAACTTCTAGAATCCTTTATTACACCTTTACATTTTATTTGAGGGGAAATTACACATTCCAACACTCCCCCCTAATTTAACCCTCAAATATTGTTGTATACAAATCCAAATCCTTTCTTCTGCCTAATGTCAAAAGCTTATTTCTAATAATCTTCTTATCCATTAATGCCTTCATGAATAGTGTCTTCCAAGCCTATGACCTTTAATTTCTACAAATTTTTTTTCAACAATTGGTTGCCAACAATTTCCTCTTTTCATAGGATCCACTTATAATTTTTCCTCATTTGTCAAAAATGCCGGTGATAGGATTCACTAATAATCTTGATCAAATTCATGTTTTCTTTCAGCTACCCCTTAATAGCTTCTTCTGTCACAAATGGTGATAGGGTCCTCCAATTGTAGAAACCCTGGACAACTTTGATACACCTTGTGAAAGACGAATAGACAAAATAAACTAAAATAGAAAACTACTCAATGTGTTGTGGCACTAATATATTAACCTTTTTGTCCATATCATTTACATTAAATGATGCCTCTATTCATAGAGGTCTTAGATCATTTTTGGAAACATCTAAATTGACTGACATAGAACAAATAGACTTTTCTAGAACTATCTACACATAAATGACTTCTATAACTTTACAAATCTAAATATTAATTTGATCTAACCCTATTTGGTAATCCAACAACTTCTAGAATCCTCTATTATGCCTTTACATTTTATTTGAGGGGAAATTACACATTTGAACAAAAATCAGCTTTGTTTTCCTCATTTATGTCCTTCTTTGTGACTGGTTGTGCAATTTAAACAAATAGGTTTCTTGAGGTAGGATTCACTACTAGTCTAGAATCCATTCTAGTATTCTTTACCTTCACACCTTTATGCACTAAATCAGCAATGCCATCTAGATTTGGTACTTCCAATTGGATCATCCTTTTCTTCTTCCTCTCCAAACTTTTTTGTAACCAAGATGTTGAGGTATTGGTAGATGGGCTCATTATTGAAGGAACCTATAGGACTGTAGATGATAAATCCAAGTTATGAACATTTTCTACAATTGACACCTCTTGAGTTGCTTCCGCACTTTCATGATACAATGAGTGTGTAGGGGATGTTATGGATTGGATCATCTCATCTACGAATGATGATGGTAAAGCATTCATCTTGGGAGCTTCATCTATCATCTTTTGAATTGGTTTTAAAGTCTTCTCCTTGGGTTTTGATCTCCTCTTCCTAGTGACTGTGTTGAGTTCACATGCTGAAACTAGATCAACTCCTTTATCCGGATCTTCACCATCATCTCCACCTAGTGTGCTATGTAAAGAGCAAGAGGAAGTAGGGATAGAAGATGCAATGGCTAAAACTAATGTACCTTCTTGAGAATTATTATTTTTCTTTGTACTACCTCTTCCTGTTGATCTAGTAGCCATGACTTCTTTGACTTTATTATTTAACCAATGTTCAGTTCGTTGAATCACAAAGAAGGTTCTTTCCTTGAGATCTTTAAATTCTAGTAGAGACTAATTAATATAGTGCAATTCTAACAATTATTTCTACTCAAAGAAGAAAGGATCAATCAAGTCTGACACATCCTCTTTTATGCTTGTCGCATCCCATCCCATTTTTTAATCAATGATTTGTTGTACTATGAATCTCATCCAGTCCCTTCTCCTCTTTTCAAAGTCATTTTCATAGTTTGCTCAATAATCTTTGATTGTAGGGAAATGGAGATAGTTGGGTCCAAGTGCCAAGTTATTTTTAACATACCCGCTGCCATCAAATCGGAAGCAACTATGGAAAGAGTGCAAAGTTATGTTCACCATGGATTTTTTCGATATATTTGGCATCTGGAGAAGAAAGAAAACTATAGTGCCTGATGAGACTAATTATTGTCTCTATTTTATGATAGTCTTAAACACTTTGTTAACAATCTATTTTATTTTTATGAAGACATTTGTGGACTTATGGTTACCTAAACCAATGATTAACCTATAGGTAGATAATATGTCATCTTTTGACAATATTATATATATAATGCAATATTTTATATAACCATTAGAATGTGTCCTAATATTTGAATTTAATTTGATAATGGTTATTTGCATATATCTCTGCATTATAACTAACGTGTTAGCAATGAAGTTGAAGATGATTGGAAGAATTCAAAGATGAATGTTGAAGACATCCAATAGCATTCAAGGAGAAAGATGTTGAGGTTTAGCCATGGTGGAATAGTTATAATGGTACCAAGGAACATGACTATGAGTATGGAGGAGCTATGAAGACTTCCTATATTCTCTGCATTCATTATTATGTCAAACCAGTTGTCCAGACTTTATTATTCCCACCTTGAGCCATTATCTTTTATTCCCACCTTGAGCTATTATCTTTCCTTCTTTCTCTCCTATAGATTAATAGCTAGTTTGTTTGCTTTTATGTTTTAGAATAAATTTTGATCTTCTATTTATAGGGATTAGACCAAGTGTGTTAGTAGTTAGAAGAAGAAAGTTTATGACAAGAAATTGTTAAATCTTGCAGTGAGTTTTTTTTACAGTTCTATGTATTATTCTCATGTAATGAATTTATGAAATGTAATGAAATAGTTCTTGGATTACATTTTGTGCTAGTAGATTAGTAGAAGCCAACCAAGGGGGCCCACTTGGGAGGTGGATTAGATTACAGTAGTGTAGATTTGTTTTTTTTAAGCATCCTTAGTTTTACAAGTAGAAGTTGTAAGTTCCTTCCTATAGCATCATACTTTGTGAATGTTCCTACAACATCTGTAACAATAGTTATAGTAGATGAAATGAGTTGGAATATATGTTAACATATCATTACATTTCATTACATTTCCAATATTCATTTTCGTAAAGAGTTAAGTATGTTAGTTTCTTGTAGCAGTGTAGGTTATTTCCTTGCATTTTACTTTCTTGTAGCATAAGCATATTGACTCACATATTGTGCTGACCATTTTAAGTATACATCCTTGGGTTGATAAGATTAAATGCACCTCATGGTGGGGAAAAATAATCCTTATATTGAATACACTATTCCTAAGCATGGCCTTCAGCATGATTATTATACACCTATTGTGAGGTAGACCATTTTTGGCACCATTGTCGGGGATGGTGTCAAGCTAGGAGCATTTTTGAGTCATAGTTCTTAGTTAAGTTTTTTAAAGAAATTTGCAGTCCTAAAGCTTTCTTCACTAATGTGAAAAATTCAATTGCATGCATCAAAGAGGAAGACGATGAGATGAATATGGTAGATTTCTTCCACGAAAGTTTTTTAATTTGAATGAAGAAATTGAAGAAGAAGAAGCTGAGTTTCCTTTTGAAGATGCAAGCCCTATTTTTCCTACAGAATCATCCTCAAGAGCATAACCTATACATACAAGTGGTCTTCAACCTTTTGCTAAAATTTTGGCCAGTTTCCTTGATAATACTGCTCTAAATCCACCAGTTGTTAATAACCTAATACCCAATGTTCCTTTTTAGCAGCAACCTCAAAATCTAATACCTCTAGTAATGGCACAACCTACCTTTCCATTCCCTCTTCCAAGTCTTGTAACCAATGCTAATCTAAAAAATATACCTCCAACTATTCTCCCAAAGTTCTATGGCCTTGCAATTGAAGACCCTGATACTTTCTTGTTTGAGTTTGACATACTCTGTCATAGTTTTGACTACAACACTGATGCCCATAAGCTCAAATTATTTCCAGCAACATTAAAAGAGTTGGCTTTATGATGGTTCATGGGCTTAGGAGCCAATGTAGCAAGAACTTGGGATGAAATGCAAACTCTATTTCTAGATAAATATAAGGAGTATTACAAAGCATCTGGTTCAAGAGGAGATGATGTCTTCAAGATATCACAAAAGGAGGAAGAAACATTGGAAGACTATGTTTCACATTTCTTGTATACATTGTAGAAGAACCCTCAATATGTGTTGTCTAAGGATTCACAAAAGCTAGTTTTTCTGAGAGATGTGAATGATAACTATCTAGAAGCATTGGACCTGATGGCTAGTGGTGATGTATATCAAGATTCTTGGGATGACCTCAAGAAGATCTGTCAAAACTATTCAAGGTAAACTATGAAGAAAGGCCATGGACCTCATTCCATAGTCACTAAAGGAATCAATCAAGGTATTTCAAAGCTTGAGATATCTAACCTGTTGTCAGATTTTAAACAGGATATTATAAATGATGTTGCTACACATCTTGACACAATGATTGTCAAGAAGGAGCATGCAGAAGCTAAATTACAACTAGCTGATTATTGCTCTCATTGCCGAAAGCAAAAGAAGGATTGCCAATGCAAACTAGTTGCAAGTATGGAGAACCAACATCTTCCAATTGAGTACCTTAAGATAGATGGAGATGATGAGGAAGTATTTTTTGCTGCTCAATACCGGCCATGGGCCCAACGTCAAGGTATGCCTTAGGACCCTTTGCAAAATTCAAATTCATATGGTAATCAATGGCAAAACCATAATCCCAAAGGTCCTCTGCAATATCATCAACCTAATTGGAATAATATTGGGCAAAACTATCCACAATAGCTCCAATGGCCTCAAAATTCCCAATCATCTTGGCAAAACTAGCACAACCAATGGCAACCACCCCAAGGGAATTGGTAGTCTACAAACCAATGGAGGGGACCTCAATAGTGGCCTAACCAAAATACTAGCACTCCACAATTACCACCCCCAGTTCAACAATCTGCTCTAATGACAACACCTACAAATCCTAGACCGCAAAAGTAAACATAGTTACTTGCACAACCTCAGCCAAATCAAAATAGCCAACAACCACAAAAACCCATGTATATTGCTGATGCTCAACAATATCCTACCTACACTCTAAGTGTTGTAGATATATATCTGAGATTTGGTACAACTTTACCAGCACCTAAATTGCCTCTTATAACTAAAATACTAGATACTCTTGTAGCATCATAACCCTCAATCTCTAAAGAGGTTGACCCAACCAATGTTACTATCTCATCCCAAGCTCAATCAATGATGAAACCTCCTTTTCTAGAAAAGCTTATACAAAGTAAACTTGTACAAATAGAGGAACAACCTTTTGATATTGTTGATTAGTTGAAGAAAATACATGTCCAAATACCCCTATTCCAAGCTATTAAAGATGTTCCAATCTATGGAAGAGCCATTAGAGATGCCTACCTGAAGAAGCCTAGGAGGAAGAAAAAGGACCCCACCATAGTTCATGTTGTGGGACAATTGGCTAACAATATGTTAGGAAAATTGATCACCCCAAAATATTCTGATCCAAGTAGTCCAGTCGTGGATGTGAGTATAAATGGTCAATCTATTAAAAATGCTTTAATAGATCTTGGTGCTATTATAAATGCCATGATCAAGGACACCATGAAGAAGTTGAAAATAGAAGGATTATGGGCTACTCCAACAATTCTGCAACTTGAAAATAGTTCTACTATCACCCCTAATGGGATGATAGAAAACATACTTATAACCTTAGACTCTCTAGAGTATCCTATAGACTTCATGATTCTATTCCCCAAAGTTAATCTATCCAGTTATCCTGTTATCCTAGGTCAACCATGGTTAGCTACAGTAGATGCAAATATAAGTTGTAGGTCAAGGAATATGACCATATCCAATGGCCAAGCAACAAAGAAATTTGACTTATATCCTCTAGCACAACTATTACTAGATCTAAGCACATCTATTTGGCCAGATTTAGGGGATGAAGAAGAGTTAAATTCTATAGCACAACTCATGATGTTACATAGACAATCCTTTCTAAAGCTGCAAGAGGAAGATTCAGTACTTCAGAGTATTCTTACTAATAGTTGTGTGGTAGAAAAAGATGTATCTGAAAGTTCTGTCTTGGAATTAACCACATATGAGGAATGTGATGAGAATTGTACTCTGCTCAAAGAACCTAACATTCTTCATCAACTCTTACCATGTGGATTAGAAGCAAGTCCAATATCTGAATCTACTATGATAGAGTCTACCACTACTGTTGAGCTGTCCAAAGGTAATAATCTCCATGTTAACCTCAAATTAACATCCACACAAATGGAACAGTTAACAAAGTTACTTCAAAAGCATGAAAAGGTTTTGCATGGGACTATGGTGATATGAAAGGGTTGAGTCCTACATTGTGCACCCATAGGATATACATCAATGAAGAGTGTCTACCACTCCGTCAACCCCAGAGAAGGACAAATCCAAGCCTTAGAGAAATAGTTAAAACTGAATTACAAAAATTGCTTGATGCTAGTTTTATTTATCCTATATCTAATAGTAAATGGGTGTCACCCTTGGTCATAGTGCCCAAAAAGGGAGGAAAATGGAGAATTTGTGTAGATTATAGAGAATTAAACAAGGCCACCAAAAAGGATCACTTTCATTTACCATTTATAGATCAAGTTATAGACACTCTAGTTGGCAAGAAGTATTTCTCTTTTCTAGATGGGTATAGTGGTTACAATCAAATCATTATTGCTCCTTAAGACTAAGACAAAACCACGTTCACATAACCATGGGGTACTTTTGCATACTCTGTTTTGGCATTTGGTCTATGTAGTGCTCCTGCAACATTCCAACAAGCTGTTATTAGCATCTTTGTTGATATATCACATGATTGTACAAAAATATATATGGATGATTTCAAAACATTTGGAGTCACCTTTGAGGAAGCAATGATGAATCTTGAAACAGTTTTGATAAGGTGTCAAGAACATAATCTAACACTTAATAGTGAAAATGTTTCATGCTCATGTAGGAACGTGTGGTACTTGGTCATTTCATATTAGCTGTAGGAATAAAAGTGGATCCAACTAAGATAGAGGTAATTCAAACATTCCCCATACCTACAAAACTAAAAGATGTAAGATCTTTTTTAGGTCATACTAGATATTATAGAAGTTTCATAAGAGATTTCAGAAAAATAGCTAGTCCCTTGTATAAATTACTAACAAAGGAAGCTGAATTCAATTGGACACCCGAATGTAATGAAGCCTTCCTGTAGCTTAAGAAACTTCTCACTAAAGCCCTAGTTTTACAAGGCTCTAATTGGAATTTTCCTTTTCACATATATATAGATGCTTTTGACTATGCCATAGGTGTAGTTCTAGGACAACAATCTCAAAATCTTGAAAATGCAATTTATTATATTAGTAAGAGCCTTTATGGACCATAATTAAACTACACAATGACTGAAAAAGAACTGTTAGTAGTAGTTTATGATTTGAAAAAATTCTGGCACTACATAACTAGCTATCCCATACTTGTTCATACTAATCATGCAACAATTAAATATCTCATGAACAAACCTGTTATAACAGGCAGGTTAGCAAGATGGTTACTATTGTTGCAAGAATTTGATATAACTATCATTGATAAGCCTGGAAGAGCTAATGTGGTAGCTGATTATTTATCAAGAATCCATCATGATGAGAATGACACTACCCTGGTAGATGATGCATTTCCAGATGAGCATTTACTTCATATTACTGTTCAAACTCCATGGTATGTAGATATTGCTAATTACATTGCAACTAATAAGATGGTAGAACATTTTTCTTACAAGGAAAAGAAGGTGCTTGTAGAGAAAAGTTTCCATTTCTCTTGGATAGATAATCTCTTATTTTACACTAGACCTAAATAAGTTATGAGAAGATGTATGAGAGAAGATGAGACATATGACATTCTATATGCATGTCATAATGAACCATGTGGAGGGCACTTTGCAGCAAAAGGAGCAGCCTTGAAAATTTTAACAATTGGTTACTATTGGCCTACACTTCACAAAGATGCAACCAACTATACATAGAAGTATGATAAGTGTAAAAGGATGGGCTGACAAACAAGAACAGATGAAATGCCTCTCAACCCACAAATAGCATTAACACCATTTGACAAATGGGGCATGGACTTCATTGGTCCAATTGATCCTCCATCCAATGGGAAATCATATATCCTTGTGTGCACTGATTACTTGACAAAATGGGTTGAAGTTAAAGCCATGAAGCATGCTCGTGATCACAAAGTTGCACAATCTTTGTATGAAGAAATTTTTACTTGCTATGGTGTACCCAAAGAACTAGTCACTAACCAAGGTGCACAATTTACTTCTAATCTGATCTCAGAATTGATGAAACAATATAACATCAGGCACTGAAAATCAAGTCCCTATCACCCTCAAGCTAATGGACAAGCATAAGTTACAAATTGAGAGATAGAGAACATCCTAACAAAAATAGTTCATTTGCACTGAAAGGATTAGAATAGAAGATTACCAGAAGCTGTTTGGGCCTACAGAACAACATGGAAGACTACTACAGGGTTCACACCATTTGAGCTACTATATGGGAAAGTAGCAATGCTCCCCATTGAATTTGAACATAAAACTTTAAGAACTACATTGGAGTTGGACATTGAACTTCCTATAGCACAAAGAGAACATCTTCTATATCTTAACTCTTTGGATGAAATGTAAAAAGTTGCTTTGGAGTGCACTGAAACTATACAAAAGCAAAGGAAAAAATGGCATGACTCCCACATTAGAAATAAAAAATTTCAAGTTGGTGGCTGGGCACTACTGTATGATTCTAGATTTCAAGATATGCTAGGCAAGCTGTAGACAAGATGGCTAGGTTCATATGAAATTAACCATGTCTTTGAAAATTGCACTGTCTAATTAACTACCATTGATCTAGTGTCTTTTAAATTATTAGTCAATGGTCATAGAATCAAGTTATATAAATGAACCCAAAAAAAAGAGGACTTCCTGTAGTAGTTTCAATGACCAAATTCAAATACACACCAAGTAACTCTTCTTGTAGCTAAAGGTGCTAACCTTCTGCTTACAACTCTTCAACACTAATTTCTTTGTGCATGCCCATAGTAAAAACTTTATGCGCACATAAAGTTCCAAATTTCTCCATACACTTTCTAATTTCTTCTTTTTCCACCACATCTCATTTCTTTACCTTCCACCCATCCACCTTCCACGTCATCATTTTCTAATGCTTTCAATAAACACCGCAAGTTTGCTAATGGATACTGTCACTGCTGATGTATCTTCCACCACCTTTTGGTATGTGCGATGATCAATTATTAGGTATAAGCTTTTCAAATTATTATTAATTTATAGTACACAAACTTTTTTTCTTATATCTAATACTACATTATTTATATTATGGCGATGTTATGCTAGTTCCATACCCTATACTAAGTCTGACAAGTGTGGAAACTTATCCATATTTCGTAGGGGGTAGGGAAGGTTACTAAAACCCAATGCCATTCCTATTTATTCGTAAATATTTTTTCCAAATCTTCACACTTTCTTTATTGATGGAATTCAATAGTTATAAGTATGGAAGTGTTTAGGTGTCATACCACTTATTCTTGAATAATTCTATTGTCAAGCTATGATGTGACCTGTATTTAAATTTCAAGTGATTTGAATTCCATTTTTGGACAATTTTCACATGTCCATGATTTATTCTCATTAAAGCCATATTATTGCTCATAAAGAATCGTTATGACATTAATTACCTATTAAATAAAATGTGAAAATGGGTCCGTAAAACAACAACAAAAGAAGCCTGAATTCATAAGGGGGAAATAGTGCAAGTAGTGCAGATAGTGAAAGTGTTAAGCAAAAATGGGTGGACAATTGCAACAATGAGAACTAGTGGAGTAGACTATTTTGCTCTCAGATGTAGAGGCAGTGAAGAGATTTAATGCATGTGGCTGGTTAGGGTATTTCTTAAGTTTAACTACATTGGATGAAGAAGCAGCCACATAATTTACAAGGACATTTGATGAGGGAGAAGCTTTTGTATGGGGTTTAATGGTGGTTGCTATAGAAGAGCGAATAGTAGAAGTAATTGGGTTACCGACAATAGGAGAACATTATCCTAATATGCATGATGCAAGATCAACTAGGGCTTAGTTTGTCATACCAACCGATCCTTAGTTGGATATTACCAAGCAAGGTTGCAAAAGAATGTCTCTTGTTCCACCATATAATGAACTGGCCATGCACATTATCAGGTACTTCACATGTGAAGGAAGATTTTCATATTTAAATGAACATCATTTTAAATTGCTTAGTTATATAAGGCATAATTATAAATGTTCCCAATTTCTTGTATACTATGCTATGTATTATTGTTGAAGAAACTCAAAAGGGAAAGGAAAATTCTGTCACCCATCATGCCCTAATTAGATTACTCATAGAAAGATCACTTAGGGATGTCTCTCCCATGTCATGGGTAGAATTTGTCCAAGCTAAAACCCTACAACCCTAGGCTGCCCTTAATGAACAACCCAATGAAGAGAATGTTGTTCCCACTAATGAACCTACTAATCAGAGCACTCAAAATGTTGAAGCTGAGAATGTGCAAGAAAATGTGCCTTTACCTATTCAAGAAACTCAGAAACCTACCTCTAGCCGAACAAAGAGAAAACAAAAATTGCAAGAAGAGATCTCTACTCCAATAAAAGAAGAGCCAAACCCTACAGTCATGAGGCAAAAGAGAACTAAGAAGGGTCCTACAGTAATCACTCCTACAACAGAGACACCAAAAGGAAGAAGTAGGTAGAAGGCTGTGATACCAGAAGAAACCCCCATAAGGGAAGTCTTAGAATGAGAGGACAAATTTCAAAAGAATCCACTTCATCCAAGCCATCTACTAAAGAATCCCCAGTACAAATTGTTCTTGATAACTCTCCTCCTCATCCTAAAACTGTAAACATTCCTAAAAACCCTAATGAGGAATGTAGGGTTGAAGTCAATGAAAATCAAAATAATATCCCAGTAGGCCAAGTGGGTACTTCAAGCAGTAAAGATGAAATAGTTCTTGAGTAAGTTTATCCAAACACCAACCTAGTTACCTATAAATCAACATGGTTTATTGGTCTTGTAGAATAGTTATGGAGGGAACAGTGGAAGGGGAAAAGAGACTATGAAGAAGACAACGGTTCCATTACCTTGCATAAACTTCTTTTCCAATTGTCTGGACAACATATGTTTGCTGTGGCCTTATGGAAAGAGGAGAATAAAAAGATGAAGAAATTCATAGCATCCCAAGGTGAAGAAATTGTAGATTTGAAGGAGCAATTAGCAAATAAAAAACAAAGAATGGATCATGCCCTCAAATTGGTCAATCAAACACTTGCTTGTAGGCCACCACCTCAGATTTATGCTATGTGTTTAAAGGAAAAAATTCTTTTATTCCAACTTATGCTAACCCTTAATAATATAAATGTAGAATTTAAATTGGCTCAAGAATTCTTTGGTTTATACCAGACTTTGCCATCCTAGCAGCAAAATTTGTTCTATGAATTATATGTGCACAATTTTATTATCCCTTCAGAAACCCAATGGAATACTTTACTCAATATAGGGGATATACATCTAAGGGCATTGATGTCTTGGATGTATAATGAAGCAAACTATGATAAACAATTTAATAATTACAGAGACGAGGAAAGAATAGAGCCCCTGCCATTAAGAGCTGAGAGTAGTAAACCAGAAGAAGTTCTTAGGGACTGGTTTAGATTAACTTATGGGGATAAGAACAAGGGAGTAAGGGATATAATATTTGCTGCCAGTGCCCAATACCTATTGGGAAAGGAATTTCTCTTTTGTTCCTACACTTTTTGTTTACCTGACCAATTTGCCTACAAACTTCTAAAAGCACCAACCTACCATCTATGAAGTGAGACAACATGGGAGGACAATCTTGCAAACATCCAATGTGGATGTAAGTGAATTGGGGGTACTGTATGAAGAAGCTACCATAAGTACCAATGAGACTGGCTTCTTTAGGATAAATTCTAAGTCCTACATCTCCCTGTAGCTCCCTAGCTATGAGCATAGAAAAAGCATTGTTCACCCTGCAGAAGTGTGCATTTCTTTGTTTTAATTGCAACCAGGGATAATAATTATAAATTTGTGTGGTTAAGTTATACTCCCCATAAGGATTAAGACCATGTCATGACTTCATATTAGCAATTGCATACATTAGGTATGAGGACATGTAAAACCCTTGACTCACATTGAATCCGGTTAACTGCTGATGAAGGGCATCGCTAATTATTTCTCCCTAATCTATAAATTGTTTTCTAGTGGTGATGGTATTGATTTACAAAAACATCCAATCCTGAAAATCTTTAGCAGTCTGATTTCCAACTACTTTATTCAGGAGAATTATCATATCATAAATCTCTTCATTAAAGATATTTCTACATAACACTCTTGGTACCTATGACTGTCCTCTTCTAGGATGATCTAGCCAACTCCTAGCAATGGTATTTAGACATGCTTTCTTATTTTGATGGAAGTATCCTTGGGCACCTTCTTTAGATATTTTTGTGAATCTTCTCTTATTGGAAATCTAAATGTGATGGAGATAGACACTGGATCAAGCCTTGCCATGATATTACCTCTTGAGGTCTTGATGTCCCCAGAATTCTGATCATATGCTTTGATACATTCCAAGACTAGTTCTGCACATTGAACTGCAAGTGGGTGTCCTCCTGCATGGACGAGACCACTTTCCAATATTCATTGTGCCAGTGGTGATTTATCTTCTCTGCTCATCATCTTCCAAAAGTTTGCAATTTCCATATGTCCCATTTTTGTATCTGATATTTGAGGAAGTGTACTTGTTAATATCATGGGAGGCTCCTTGCCTTCGAATTTGTACCTCATAGTATGGTTTACCAAATCCTTTGATCAATGTTCCTCTAACTTCATGATATTTAGACTGTTGAATCCATTGAAAGACAAGCCTTTATTTATTTTTATTCTCCCTTGACATTGCTTGATACAAAAGTTGCACTAGGTACATAACTCAATCCCTTCATCTTTCTTGCCAATTTCAATGAATTACGAATAGAAATTCTTCTGTCAAGTTGATGAATCAAGAATTTCTAGTAATTATGGTGCTGCATGAAGTTAAATATATCAATGTTAAGATACATCTTCTATATTCCCATGTTTTCATACATATTCACAAGAGAGGTCCCTGCGCTCAAAGATGCTTCACACCAAATCATTGTACTCTGCAAAGTGTATATCCATGAGGCATTTGATCAAAAATATTATGGGAAACCAATGAATTCAATAGCATGTGGAATGAATGACAGAGATTCTGATCTCCAACCAATGATTGATCCCACTTGAAGAAGTTGTTTAAATCTACCCGACCAAAGGAGAAATCACACAGATGATGATCCTGCCCGATGATAATTTGTCATGTATTTGATTGGCTTTGATTTTCTACTTGATACCTTATAAACAATATTTAATGTATCCTTTGCACTTGTAACTTACATCAATGACTTGGCTTCCACACTTCCATTAAAAAGTTCATGTGCCTTACCTGCGGTTGGAATTAATCTATTCTTGTTCCTTGCCTAAGTCTGGTCAAAACCATGGATCTGTAAGGGCCTTCGAATGTGCATGGTTATATGTTGATAAAACTCAGCTCTTTTTCCTTCTACCTACATTTGATGGTTCAATCCCTTACAACCACCATAAAACAACTCACGAAAGGAATAGCAATGGTGCATTATGTCAAACATATTAGGTGTATGGTCATGCTTGCATTTTTTTATTTTATTGACTTGAGAGTATTTGATTAACAGTTCATATGCCTTGTCTTGTGTGCCCCCCACCATATTATTTATATTTGCCAATGCACCAAGAAATTCACGTGTTATGTCTATGCTTCCATTAGCTATCGCAATAGGAGAGATGAAGGACAATTTGTCAAATAGATCATGTACCCTATCTATGGTTGACCACTATTCTAAATTTGGTAGACTGGAGGGAAGTAGAAGTGGGACAAACATGATAGTCTGTGTGTTCCATTGAATAATTTTCTTATGCTCAAAACTTTCTCTGCTCATGGCCTGGCAACGCGATTTCAAGAAGTAACTTGGACTCACACCATGAATATAATATTGACTCCAATGATCATTTTGTCAAATATTTTGCATGCCTTTTTTATATGTATCAAGGTAGCATGAAGACATCAGAGTGACAAGAGCTATAATACTATCAAAGACTATTGCTCTAATTTGCTTCCAACACATATAATTATGGTTACATCTTCTCAAGATCAATGTAATTATGCCGGAAATTGGAAGATGATGCTTGGATCTTGGTGAAACTTGCAAAGACTTTGAATTCTACCCTGATTGGTTTTAAATGTGTCATGAGATGGGAACTAAAACGTTCTATCAGATAGCTATATAGTTCTAAGGATGACTTTCCCTACTAATAAAACCAGTCTTCTAGATTATATCTATGAACTCTATTTCTAGTTGATGGTTGTTTTAAAGTTGGAGTTTGGGTTGAAAATTTTAGATTAGGATTAGGTTAAAAAGTTTGAGTATATATATAGAGAGAGAATATTTAGTAAATGGAAAGAGAAAGATTGAGTACGTGGAGAGAGAAAGATTGTGTGAGAGAAAGCAATCCAAACTCAAACCTCTTTCAAGAAGTTTTAGTACGTAGAGAGAGGTAGTATGAGGAGATAGAAAAGTATGGGGAGAGAGAATATGTTTTGAAAAGAAGAAAAAAAATCTCTTTCTCTCTATCTCTCTGCAATTAATTTAATTAACTCTCTCACAAAAATATCTAGGTAATAGCTAGCTCTATCTAGGGACAAGGATTGTGTAGGACACTGAATGAACCTAGAGTTAAGAAAGAGTAGTGCTTTATCACAAGGGCTATAGAGTCATCCAAAAAGGAGATAAATCCATGAAAAGGGACTAAGCACAAAAAAATGGGAACATGACCAAATAGAAAAGAAAAGGGAGACATGAAAAAAACTCCTAAGATATGTACAGGATGACATACTATATGTCTTATTGATGATAATGCTTCAAATGTTGCCCATTGTAGGGCAAGGGAAATTGAGTACCACTTATATATGATAAGATGAAAGAATTTTGTCCACATACCTCTTTAATTTGGAATGGGCCTCTCCATAAAGAGTCAAACATTCCATGTAGACCTTTTGGCTCTCTACGCTTGTCCCAAAGTAAGACAAGATCACCTTCCTAGAACACCCTCTGTTTAGCTTTCTTATCAAACAACTTTTTAACTTGGGATTGATGTTCCCATATTTGATCTAAAAACACTTCTCTTTCCTCTTCCAGTTTGGTGAAATATAATATTCTCTTGTCAAGAGCATCTTTAAATTCATGGTTTTCAATAGCATTCTGTAACTTCAAAGTAGATAGTTCCAGAGGAAGGGGGAAAACTACTTTAGTAACATATAGGATCTCAAAAGGAGATAGCCCTATTGCTCTCTTCTTAGTGGTATGATCTGCCCATAGTGCATCATACAAGTGTTTGTGCCAAGACCTCTGATTAACATCTATCAATTTCTGCACAATGGATATAATATTTTTATTGCTCGATTCTGCTTGACCATTTCCTTGTGCAAAATAATATGAGGAATTAGAGAGAATGATTCCATATTGATAACAAAAGGTTGATATTTCTTGGGAGGAGAAATTTGTATCATTTTCGGCAACAACCTTGTTAGGAACTCCAAACCTAACCAAAATATTTTTCTTGATGCGACTGTACACCACTTCTAAAGTTGTTTGTTTGACTAGAATGGCTTCTACCCACTTGGTGAAATAATTAGTTGCCATTAAAATGTGAGTATGTCCAATAGTGGATGGAGGATGGATAGGACCAATAAAATCCAGGCCCCATTATTGAAAGGGTTCTTCAGTCACTATTGGTTTCAATAGGAGTGCCACTAATTGAACTAAAACTCTTCCTTTAAAATATTGACAAGATTCACATTTCTTGACCCATTCTTCTACATCTTTGAACATTCTAGGCTAGTAAAAATAGTTTCTTAGAATTTTATAGGCCATTACCAATGCTGAGTAATGACCTCCACATGCTTCATTATGAAACAATTGAGGGAACTCCTTTCTTTGTTTAGAGTACATGTTGGTGTTTTGAAATGCTATAGGTTTCAAATTATCCCAATAAGAACAAGACACATCTAGGGGCAGATAACTCCCATCTTCAACATGTCATTTCAGACATCGGGTCAACTATAAGGCTAGACCCTTCTTCTACTTTAGGCTCTGCAAAACCTAGGCAGGTGGACCTTAGATTCAATTTAAATGGTACCGGTGCTAAACATATTCCTGAATCTAACAAAGCAGATAGAACCCTTATATCTAATAATACTTATGCAATAACAAAGATATATAGTAGCAAATTGTAACTCTATTAAAAAAAAGCTAAGTGAGGGTAACACTTTCTAGCTCTTCAACATGAAAGGGAAATACAATTGATTAATGATGTTCATTATCAACATAACCCCAAAATATGTAGCAATATGAACAAGTGATCTTGTAACTGATCAGTGCCTTATCTATTGGGAAATTCCATGAATTAAATACATACATCTATGATATCAAGGACATATTTCAACACCTAGACATCATATCTATCCTATCACTTTGTGAATCAGACATCGATGTTCATCAAGACCTCATTCTTATGAAATATCCTTCTCAAATAATCAACAACCCTATCAAACACATCAAGCATTTACTTGGCCCTTTGTTCCAACAACAAAACATATCAGACATACAACCTTAAGGGGATGCAAATGGGTCTCAGTTCTTTGCCTTTAAACCACATAAGATTGCAGATTATAGAGATTGGAGACAAGAATTACAATGAAACTAAAGAAATTCTTGCTCACTTGTATTCATTTCTTTGAATCTATACATTCAGATGCATGAAATTAAAACATGAAAAAAACCTAATAGATCTAAACTTTCTATATTGTCTTCAATACTACTATCATACAAGAGAAATTGCTAAAGAAAATGTGGTGTCATAGTGATGAAAACCCATCAAAACTGGAACCATTGGTCTCATGGATCTGAGAAAACTCTAGATTGGAACACATGTGGTATCACAGGAGTGAGTAGTTTTTCCTCCAAAATTGGAACCAACTAGCTTCATAGTGAAAAACTGGAACCTTTACAATGGATGAGAGGAAGAAAGATATAGACAACCGGGGGTGATCCCACAATAATGGGTTCCACTTTTTGACCAATTTTGACACTGAAATCAATATTTTTGCAACAAACGTCATGTTCAAGTCACTATATCTCCAAAACTATAAATAATTTCAAGATGACATAAACTAGTGATTTTGAATACTTTGTTCCTACTTTGTAACTATATTTTTTAATCTAAAAAAAAAATTTATTTATGTCAATTTTTTTTTATCTCCTCCGAAAAGTGGTACTTAATAAAATTCAATATTTTAAAGAGTGACAGTTTGTTTGACACACATAACTTTTTTTCTAGAAATGATAATGAAGTAATTCTTTCTATGTTGGATTTGTAACATCAATATCCAGTGTTTTCATTTGGTTTGATTTATTTTTGTTGAATATTGTATAGTTTATGAAGTTTTGAAGTGACACGAATTGTAATTCAGACACACGTTCCGTTTGACACAGATAATTTGAAGTCAATTTATCATAAACCTAATTTTTTTTTGAATAGTAAGGTATCTCAATAAGCTAGTGCCTACATATTTTTCAAAAAAAATTTGACCTAATTTACTAATTTTCCCGAGGTGTCGAAGTCGGTTGATGTTCAATCGGTAATGAACTGGTAATGAACCTATAATGAGTTAAACTCATATTTGAAAGTCTTAATGACTAAAATATGTATTAAAATTATAGTCGTTGGAAAGCTTGCTCCGAGCAACACATTTTGACATTTTTAATTTTATAGTAGGAGATCATTCTATTGCAATTATGGGAGTCAAAAGAGCAAAAAATAAATTTTTTAATGAAAAATAGGTTTAAATTTCCTTATTTTGGGCGTTCACTCAAACATGGTGTTCGCATGAACATATTAAGAATGTTCACGTGAACACATGTTCAGGCAAACATGCCCATTGAAATTTCACGACGGCCAAAAAATTAAGTGACCATGTTCGCGTGAACATGCCTACATTTTTCGTGTTCGTGCGAACAGTCAAAAAATCCAAAAAATATGTGAAATGGGACCTACGTCTACATGCATGAAAAATCATTCTATCCGTAAAACAAAAACCACCATGTCTCACGTTTCAATCATTGATTGCAAATTTCCATCATAGACATCATTTTGTGCCATCAATCTCCGTATTTGGCATCAACCTGATAGTGCATTGTAGGCCTATCTTTGCCACGAATTTTGTCCACAGATAAATCAAAGGTAGGTGAGAGATTTCTCAATATTTGAAAATTAATGTTCTTCCTATCTTTGTTCATGCTTTCATTAATATTTCCTATCTTCGTTCACAATTTGATAAAAAAAATTGTATATTTAAATTATTTATTTATTTCTTTCATTAATGAAGTTGTTTAACAGGTGCATTGAAGTTAAATTAAAAATTAGTAACACATTCATGGTGTTAAGAAATGTATATTCTTATTGATTTTTTCATTTTTTAAAATATTGAATTTGTTAAAAAAAAATTGAACATCTAAATTATTTATTTCTTTCTTTCATTAGTGAAGTTGTTTAAATGATACATTGAAGTTAAATAGATTCAAACTAGATACTTTTAAAGTGTGGTTAATTACATGTTAGTTTTACTTATCTCACTTTAATTATCTTGGTAGTTACATTTAATTGAATTTTTTAATTTATAACTTGAATTAATGAAAAATATTTAATTTTATTTTCAAATCAAATTCATTCAATAAAAATAAATGTGCCATAACTCTTTATGAATTCTCAATTTCTATAAAGAAATAATCTAAGGTTTTCATTTCCTTCTAGAACATAGATTAGATGATTTTGTGTTACTAATGGTCTCCTTGCAGCATGTGGCAATTGTGGGATGAAGACATGATCATAACTGTAAACTACTAATGTTTGCTTTGCAGAACATTGTTGAAGACCATTGTGTGTTTGTCAAAACCATGTGTGTGGATTTATTAGATTAAATAACACTTCGTTTGGTGTTTAAAATGAACTTTTTATTTTCTTCCTGGCGTGTTTACAGTGTTTAAATCCCTAGGAGTTGCATTGGACGTATCCTCTCCCCTCGCCACTAGTGGATCTTGGGTGTAAGAGAAATCCATGTAACTTCTATAGGAGGCCTGCCTTGGACCAAGATACTCAATATTGGGTATGCCAGGGGACGACCTCATTGTGGTAATGGGCCAAAATCAAGGTCAATGTTCCAGCCGCTATATAAAACTTGATTACGGTGAAAGCCATGTTGGCGGTATTGCTGAGTGATAGCTCTCCTCTAGTACCCTTGTGGTGCGTCAAACCCTGGTTCTCGGGGCTGGGAGACCTTCTGAGGAAGTTTATCACTCACTTGCTGAAAGGAATGCCCTTACTAAAAACCATGTTTTAGTGGCCAAAATCCTTTCTATCCACTAGCTCAAGGGGTCACCCATGCCCATGAAGACATCTTACATTCTCGTGGTCCTTAGTAGAGACAACAGTCCCTTGGGAAGTCATGCCCCTTGGAAGTAGATTTTGGTAGCCCCAAGAAGTGAGTACGCTGTAAGGGGGAGCCTGTGGTGCCAAGGTCTTAAGTTGTCCACTCTGGATAAGCACGGCTAAACTTTGGTTCAAGTAGGAATTCAATGGATATAGTCCTAAAGCCTAGGTTGTGGTGTGACTGTTCACTTTTAACAACAACTATTCTTGTCTTAATGTGTCTTGCGTGTGTGTAAAACATAATCAAGATAAAAGCCAACTTTCAAATTTACATCTTGGAAACTTGCAAAACCTTGTCAAAATATCAAACATTGTCAAAAGATTGTCAAAACATCACAAACTTTGGTTCAATACATTCAAATCTTGGAAAACATGGCAACTTGTGCTCCTAAACATGCTTGGAAAAACATAGATTTCACTCTTGCATAGCATCCACTTGCATTCTTCATAGTTTGAGCCTCATACTTGCATCATATAGACTTCATATAGCACCTTTTTAGTATCCCTCATATTCACATTGCAATCATTAGCATTTAAGCTTGCATCCTTTGCATTTCACCTCAAAAATTATCACTTTGCATCTTCCATCTTGCATCTTTGCATACCCAACCCTCATCTTGACTACTTTAACCATCATTTCGGATGTCCTACACATCATTTTGAGCATTCATTTTGAATTATCTCCTTGAATGTGTCTCTCCCTCACTGCTCTCTCCCTCTCCCACACACACACAAACACTATTTACTTGTGTCTCATTTTTATATTCATCCCTCCATCTCTGTCTACCCCTTTCACTTCTCTCATCACCTATCCCTTTTCTTCTCCACATAAACCTCTCCTCTATATCCATATTTCTTCTCCATCTCTCCCTTTATCCATCTCTATCCCTATATCTCCCTCTCTACCTTCTCTTAGTTATACATTTCATTCTCACTATCTTTGTTTATCTCTTCCTTTCATCTCCATATCCCTCTTCTTCTCAATCCCTTACTCTCTCTTTCTCTTCCCTTTGCATATTCTCTCTTTCTATCTCCTTTCCACCCCCCACCCTACCAAACCACATCTCTCTCTCTCTCTCTCTCTCTCTCTCTCTCTCTCTCTCTCTCTCTCTAATTATTATTTTTTCTTTATGTCAATTATAACATATCAAATAATTATATATTTAAATTAAAAAAATGTTATTATGAATCATTTAATATTACAAGTTTAAGTTTGTTAGATGACATTTTTTTATCTATATTATCTTTTAATTATCATTTGGAGTAGTGATCTATATATAACTATTGTAAATATTTACATTCATTATAATATAATTAATAAGTATACATTTGAATTGTAAATTATTTTTTCATTAAATTATTATAAACATAAGAATTAATGCAACCTATTTAATTGAATAAATTTATATTTAAGAATTTCAATTATTTTTGAAGCTTTTACAACATTGTTATATTACTAATATTTCAAATTTAAATCTCCTTTTGAGTGAATATCAACATAATAAGAAAATATTTATGTTTGAATAAGAAAAAATATATTATAAGACATGTTTTATTTTAGATGTATTTTAAGAGTAATATATTTTATTTATTATTTTCAAGTAAAAATTAATAATAGATTAAATAGATTAGGTATAATTATATTAAATAGTAATAATGATACATATACATATTTACATAGATACCTTTTTTTTGGTTAAATATATATTAAATAATATATTTTAAAATAGAAGAAGATGAATAATGCATTTAAACGATAAACTTTATTTTGTTAGAAATGTGAAAAGCTATTTTTATTGAAATAAAAAATAATGCAAATGACTAGGCCAAAACAATCTTAGTCCTTTCGTGGAGCCTATCAATGCATTCACCAACAACGACACCAATTTGGGAAAGAGACCTAGTAGTCGCTTAGGCTAACTTCGGGTACCTAGATCTCCTAAATCGTAAGTTGAATTATGTTAATTTTTTGGTGTACCTCCATAGGTGACTCAAAAGCTTAAGGCTAAGGTTTCAGCATTTGGGCCTTTATGGATCTCTCTATAGAGGCACTAGCAAAGTTTGATCCATTTTTCAACAAAAATTTTGGAAAACATAGCTCTTAGAATTGCCTTAGTTTCAACCTAGCTTCCCAACTGCTACCTATGTCAAGGTAGATTTGGCTTTGTCATTTTGATCTTATCTTTTTTTGTCATTTTTTTGGTCAAGATCCAAAGTCTATTGTCATAATGTTAAACTCTTAGGTTAACAGCTTGTAAAGATTTCACCTAAGTTCAAAAAACCTTATGTATACTGAGCTATCATTAGCATAATCATATTCCTAAATGTCATTTTTGACTTACCCTAGTGGTATATCCTCCTCATACTGCATTTTTCAAACCCTAGCATCATTTTCACTATCAAACCCTATCAAATTGTCCATCAACCAACTTGTCTTCTTGATCACCTATCCTCATTTTGCATAGCCTAAACATCATTATCAACCCTAGGAAACCATCCCTTGCATAGTCCACTTTGCGTACACCTACCTTTAATATCCTTACCAAGTCCAAAACATAACCCTAAACTTCATTTTGCACATCATAATCTTCATCTTGCATACCTTCAAAATGACACCTTGCATTTGCACTTGCATAACATCCCTAGGACATTTGTACTTTGCATATCAAAAACCTAGGTCATTTAACATTTCCTCACATTGCATAACATCCCTAAACACTTAAAAATATAAAAAAAACTCATATCTTGCATACCCACATCTTAATTATCAAGTTTTGACCCCTTTTATCAACTGCAACCCTGTTTTACCAACTGCACACTTCATGGGCGCAGTTGGTAGTTTCAGGGCTCACTTGGTAGTTTTAGGGTGCACTTGGTAATTAGGTGTTTCATTCTAGGTTCCAAAACCCTAATCTGCACTTCCACACCTTGCATTTCATCCCAAGACCTTAGGAAACACTCTAAATCACTCAAAACACTCAAAATTTGCATTTTAGGAAACTTTGGAGCTACATCATTTGCAGAAGAAAGAAGGACATGAGAGCTACAAATGAAAGAGGGGGTTTCTAACCTTGTGTTTTCTTCTTTTGATTAGTTTGGCTTTCATGATAGACTAGTGGGTGCTAATGTATGTTGATTGAGTTTTGTGATTTCTCATAGTATGTTATGCATTTAACCCATTTTTCTAGTCCTACAATAAGAATGAAAAAATTAAAGAGACAAAACAATTATATATTTTATAAGAAAGAAAAAAATATTTTTGAGGACAAACATTCTAGTATTCATACCATGTTATTTGTTTGTGATTCAATGATGGCTTAAGAAGGATTTGGTGCTTTGCTACTTGTAAAGAATGCAACTCATAGATTTTAGTCATATAATGAAGAATATTTATGCCTTGTTGCAGACAACTGCATTCTATTGATTTCTGTCAAATAATTTAAAAGTACTGACAGCGAAAGACAAATCTGTACAGTGATTTTTTTATTTGGTTATTGCGTGAAATTTATCTTGAGGCAAGGGATAAATTATTATTTTTTTGATTTTATAATGGGAAACAAGAGAGGAAGGCAAAACAAATATGCAAGGAAAAGATTTGATGAAGCAGAACAAAGAAATATTTAGAAGACTATGGCACGTTATCATCAAATTAAACAAGGTGAAGGAAATGTTGAAGAAGGCTCAACAGAAGTAGAAGCAGTGCATATGGGAGAGAGGTCAGGAACACTCCCTATGGAATCTCAAACAATGAATGTTGAAGAAGGCTCAAGATCACTCCCTACAGAGGTTCAAATAACAAAAGTCGGAGAAGAGTCAGAATCTTTCCCTGCAAAATATCAAATGATGGATGTTGGAGAAGGCTCAAGATTAGTCCCTGTAGAAATTCTAGTAACAAAAGTCAGAGAAGGGTTGAGATCAGGTGCAGGAATTGGTATGGATGAAATCTTAAATATTGCCCAATCTGTAAAGAATAATATTTTTTATAAGAATTTAGATCATTTACTTAAAATGGATGTGGATAAATTGAGAAAACTTGCAACTAGTGTTCAATCATGAAGTTTGTCTAAGAAAAGGTCAATGAATAAGAAGATAAGAGAAATTATGACTCAATTTGATAACACTGAAACACTTGAACAAGCTCAGTTTCTTTCACTTTTGCTTACACAAAAGAAGTTGCAAGAGGCATTGAAATTGTTAGGTGTAGACATAACATCAAAAAAAAGAAAATTTTCTAACATGCAAACTGATCTGATTGAAAATGTTAAACAAGGTTTGAGAAACATAGGAAAACACTCTCAAACTAAAGATAAATCTGCGGCAAGAAAAGTGATGTTGATGTCTATTGTAAGTAAGAATATGACCCAAAATAGAAAAATATCTAAATATGACCCAAAATAGACAAATATCTTCAATTTTGTCTGAAATGGGTTTTAGTAGGAAAGCAATGAGAGAATATGTTAAGAGAAGATTAATTGTGGATGACAGTATTATGGAGGGCAATTGGGCAATCATGTGTAGAGCACCTCGTTCTGATAGGATTGAAGAGTTATTAAAAAAATTAATCATATCATTTTGGATTGATAACACTCATCCTTCATCAAATAGTAGAGATGTTATCAGGCATAGGATTGCACCTGGTCAATATGAACATCATACAAAACATTGGTTGGACACAACACAACATGAGTTATATGTGTCATTTTGTAGTCAACATCCTAATGTAAAAGTTGGGAAAACATTGTTTGAAAAATTGAAGCCATAATTTGTGAGGTCAAACAAAGTGTTTGAAACGTGTTGTTGTCGTCATCATATTGAGTTTGATCTCCACTATTAGGTATTTTGAAAGTTTGTAGAAGACACATATGGTTTTCATGCTACTCCTCCTAGTAGGAGAAGTAAGTTTATATCATCCATTTTGTGTGACAACATAGATGATCTAGCTGGTCAAATAAATTGCGCCAAAGGATTATGTGAAACATGTGGTGAATTGGCTCTATTTCCTTTGAAAACTGAAAATATTGATGTAACAAAAATATTGAATTACAAAAGTTAAAAGTATGTCAAGAATGAAACAAAGTTGGGGAAAGAAACAAAAAGGTTGGAATATGTTGAAGAGGAGTTGCTTGTTCTAACATTTATGGACAGATTTAAGAAATTGATTCAACCTTATATTCGTCATGCATTTTTTACAAAGTGGCAAGCACAACAGTTTCAAACTCTGAGAGATAATTTTCCACTTGGAACAATTGTATCAGTTGTTGATTTTGCAGAGAACTATTCCTTTGTTCATCAAAAAGCAATTCAATCAGATTATTACTTTAATAAGCAGGTCACTATTATGGTACATGTTTGTTATAGACATGCACAGTTAGATTTGGATGGTGTTCAGAGTACAGCTCAAGCACGAGTAATTATAAAAGAATATCATTTTTATATAAGTGATGATAAAGAACATGACATTCACTATGTAGAACATTGCTTCAATATGTTCTTTTCTAATTTGAAAGAAAGAAACATAAATGTTGATAAACATTATGTTTGGTCTGATGGATGTGCCACACAATTTAAATCATCTAGACCATTTTATGCATTGTGTAGATATCATCGCAATGAGAATATAAAACACATATGGAATTTCTTTGAGAGTGGCCATGGAAAAGGTGAACATGATGGTGTTGGAGCTTGCATCAAACGTGCGTTGCGAAAGTATCAAATGAATTATTAGGGAGTTTGTATAAATGATGCACATGATGTTGTTGAATGGTGTAAGACTCATTTTACATTAGATGAGGTTAGGACATCATCAACCACGAGTCGACAGGTACCATATAGAGTCTTCTGGGAGATAACAGGTATGGATGTGTACGTCTTTTTAACTTTTATGCAATTAAGTTCCCAAATTTTATTTTTAAGTTTTATTTTTCAATTTGTTGAAGTTTAAATTCAATTTGTCTATATTTTCAATTTAATTCAAACTTTCAGGTGTTAATAGAAAAAAAATGCATGGTTGCAAAAGGATAGAAAAGACACGTTCCTTACATTCAGTCATGAGTACAAATAATTGCAATTGGACATTGAAGACAAGAGAATAATCATGTTTTTGTGATAGTTGCATTGATGAAGACTATGAAGAATGCATCAATCAAACACGTCGATATACAGGTGCATGGATTTCGGTACCACTTGATGTTACCGATACATTTGATAAAGATGATGAAAATTTTGATGATATTCCATTGATTTCTAATGATTATAATCATATCTTTGGATTGGTAAAAGTGGGTGAGTATCATAAAAATTAATCTCAACTTGTTAATTAATTATCAATTGATTTCAACGGTGTTATATATATTGTACACATACATTCATGTATAAGTTTGTTATGCAGGAGATGTCTTTGCAGTGATTGCTGAGCCTGAAAATCATGAAGGTGTCAGTTATTATTTATTGCAATGTACTGCAGAGAGGACAAAGTTATATGACCTTGAAGAAAGCGATGGAATGTTGTTCCCTATAGGTAAATTATACATATAAATGTATGCAGATACATATTTAAATAAATAAATATATATCTAGGTAACTTTATATCTATCAAATTTTAAAATACTTAAATTTGTGGTGTAGGTTCTGTTGTGATAGAGGGAACATATTTGAAGCATGACAAAATAGTCCAACATGGAATACACTTTGTTGATTATCAACGTGACAACAAGGTTTTACACTACAGCCACCTGGCCGTTGATACCGGGCTTTGTCTACATCTAGTCAAACTTAAGCGTGTATGTCGCAAGTGGAGACTAGATAGTGAAGATCATGAAAAGATATTACATGTTATAAGTGTACATCATGGTTGATTAGACCTTTGAGATTTATTTTATGATAATCTGAATATCAACTTTGATGAAATGTGTTTTTAATTGTATGATCATAGTCTTAATTATCATTAGTTTATTAAAAAACTATAATATTAATTGTACTATGGATGAATTTAATAATTTAACAACAAGTGATTTAAATACACTAGAAGTTAGTTCAAACTTACACAATTTCATTATCTATAGATATGTATCAAAAATAATTTAATATGTTACAATTCTTAAATATCAACTTCTTTTCAAACTATTGAATTTCATCTTGAATTAAATGTGTTTTGAATTGTACGATCATAAGTTCTTAATTATCATTAGTTTATTAAAAAACTATATAATTTAATAATTCAAATTAATTGTACCACATGGATGAATTTAATAATTTAACAACTTGATATAAATAGGCTTTAAGTTAGTTCAAACTTACACAATCATTATTTATAGATTTATATCAAAAATAATTTAATATCTTACAATTCTTGAATATCAACTTCTTTTCAAACTATTGAATTTCATCTTGAATTAAATGTGTTTTTAATTGTACGATCATATGTTCTTAATTATCATTAGTTTATTAAAACACTATATAATTTAATAATTTAAATTAATTGTACCATGGATGAATTTAATAATTTAAATTCATTTATCAACTTTTTTTCAAACTAGATTGTATTTCATAAGTGAAAATTAAATGTGTTTTTAAAATTGTAAGATTATAAGTTCATAGTTATCATTTAGGTTAGTTTATTAAAAAACTATATATTTTAATGTTACTTTATTACATCTATGGTCATGTACTCTTAAAGTTTAAGTTAGTTTAAATTAATATGTTTTTTTAATATTATATTTTGTAAAAGTTTTCTAAATTAATGTATTGGCTTACCTAATTAACATATTTTTATCCACATAAAACTAATATTTATCTTTAGCGGGTTAGTGATTGATAATTTAAGAAATATGTATCTTTCTAACTTCCTACTAATTGATAATTGATATTCATGTACACATGTCTCAAGATCATGTTCTATAGCTATAACGTGCAAAAAAAATACACATATGTACACATATGTACACGTCTCAAGAATAAACATCTACAGATCTAATATATCTCTATGTATTTGAAATGCAAACTGTAAATCTCGAATAAATACACATATGTAGAAAAATATAAAAAGTCATATATACGTACATGTGATCTGGTATCTAACTACTGAAATACTCAATAATCGAATAAATAGTGAAAGTACATGTATGTCATCAAGGAACTGAAATACACATGATGTGTACATGTAAACTGGACCTCCAATATATAAATGCATCAAAAAATATATAAATCTGATCTACTACTAGAGTGACCCCTCAAGACACATACGAACAACACGACCCTCTGATCGAGTCTCTTGTACATCGTCTCGTCGAGGTGCATCAACCGAGCCCTGCAAATATATATACATATATACATACACATGTGTTAGAGTTCTATCTTTAAAACATATATATACATACGTGCATCATGTACATGTACATTCAAATTAAATATGAACTTGCATATATATATATATATATATATATATATATATATATATATATATATATATATATATATATATATATATATATATATATATATATATATATATATCTAGTTTTCAAAATATTTAAATAACTTTAAACAAACTATTTAAAACTCAAGTACCTGAGCACTACCAGGTGCCTCAATAGAATCATCTCTCTCATGTACATGATGCCCTGAACCAACAGTATGTGTAACCCTGTGCTCAGCGACCTGTGCCTACATGATTGATTATGAGTTAAAGATTAAATTAAATATCTACATATATATATCTGAACTAAATTTTTCAATAAATGAAAATATTTTTTAATTTCATATATATTTAAAATTAAAAATAAATTATATATGTACCTGGGTCTCTAAAGGTGGAGGATGATCAACAGACTCCATCGTATCATCTATTGATGAACCTGAGCCTGAAACTCCATGTCCAACTCCTAGTAAATCTGAGTGAAGTGGACTGTGTAACTGGCTGGGTAATGGTGTAGAATCAGTGCTGCCATGTCCGAACAACAGGTCCATGTATGATGAAATACCTAGGCTCGAACTAGTATCAATCTCAGACAGGCCTTGCAATTGCTCACCAAAATCATCAAGACCCTCAGCTGTGATATGGACATCTCCAACTCATATGTTTGAGTCATCTGTAGAGTGTCATGAGCCTGGTGCCGAATGCTGTGAGCTACGCATAGGTGTATCATCTGTGACTGATGTGGCAGCCTGTGTCTGTGGAACTATGCCGAGGCTTTGATGCTGTCTAACAACATCCATCACCGAGTGTACTGGAATCCTCTGTGCATCAAAAATATAGCTAATAAAGTGCAACATATCCTCCAAAAAATATAGTGCCATATCCATATGTGTCTGCTGTCCTGAAAGACCACAAATATCGCCTGGCATTGGTAGCCCAACAACTCTATATGCATCATCAAAGGAAGCACCTGAAGTGCTACTAGATGCCTGTGAAGATGGTCAACCAAGTGGACGAGGACGTCGACTATGAAGATAGTGACCAATAGAATCTAACGTGATACTAGCTGTTGTAGATGCAATCTACCCAATAGTGTCAATTGCTTCCCTCTGGGAAGCAATGATGACTCTATCTGCAATAGGCACATGTGCAGGAGTCACAGGAGGCATCCTAGGTCCAACAAACTGTCTAAGATCTACAGGTGGCAGACGATCTACACTCCGATATTGGTCATGATCTGCGATCTGACCATGCCCCTGTCTGTAATAACCAAGAATATCAAGGTAATTGATGTTGAGCCCTATACAAAACTCAGCGTACAACTGCTATGCAAAATAAAGGGGTATCTAGTCATTATTAGGATAATGACCATGTGCAGCTAAAAATTGTGGATAGATCATGCTAGCAATAATAGGGTCTCTGCATCGTGTGACTCTGTAGCCTCTCACCCTACCCTGTGTCCCCTCATACTCTGGAAAGAGCTCTCTCTGGATGATTTTTTTGGGGGCTAACCTCTTGATGTCATCAAATGATGCAGTTCCTGAAACCTCAGCCCTAATATCCCTAGATATGGAAGCTAATATGTCAGGAGTAAATGAATGGTGAGCTCTGAACCTAGCTATCAAATCTTGTAAACTCCTACATATCATACACATATGTCTCTATAAAGACCATCATCATAGGTCAATATAGAGTGCTGCAGTCTGGCAACCTCTTGCTTTGAAAATGCAAATACAACATCGATATTGATGCATGGAGGTGGTGCAATAGGACCTCCAGTAGGAGCTGCAGGTGCAGCCTGACCTGGAATAGGAGTTGCACCAAGAGCTGGAACATGAGCTGCATGACGAGCCTTACATTGAGGTACACGACAAGCCCCACTAGAAGTTGTAGCACGAGCCCCACTATGAGCTGCACGAGGAGCCAAATCAGGAACTACATCAGGGGCTACAATAGGAACTGCATCAACCTGTGCCGCAGTAGGAGCTGGAGTAGGAACTACATGAGGTGCCGCACCAGGAACTACATCAGGTGTCGCACTAGGAGCCGCATCAAGCTGATCGTGTGAAGCCATATCTATAGAAATGTATGAAGAGCTAAATTTCCTACTGTACACATAATTTTTTATTTTTAAAATTAAAAATTATACACATGTAATTGAACATACATCACACATCATGGACCTAGATAATCTGTAACACATCCAGACCTAGATTAATTTGTATATAAGTATAAGATAACTTTAAAGTTGAGAGTTTGGTTATTGTTAGAGTTAATTTATTGTTCTAGGACTTTATTATACTTTGGGGGCCCATATTATTAGAGAATTCAATTAAAGGGCCCGTATTATTACTCTTAAATGATAATGTTTCGAGGTTTAGGTTTCAAGTTGGGTTACATATATATCATTTAAAACAAGGGTCATAAGTTTCATGTATGTGCATGTATCTCAAATGTAGTTTTAAACAATTTTGGATTAGGGTCAACTTGTTTTAATTTTAATGTAAGTTAGGCCTCAATTAGGTTTTGAAATAGGGTTTTAGTGTAATTAGTCTCAATTTTAGGGTAAGATTTAAGACTTTATGATCACCTATATAAAGATTCTTAAATATTGATGTGAAACCCTTACAAATACATAGGTTGCAATTCTTTCAATACTCTTGATGTGTCAAGTATAACTTTGATATATCGAGGACTTTCATTTTCCGTACTTTATAATTGTTTTGGTTAGAACTTAGCTAATAAGGTGAAATTATTTAAACATATTGTGATCATTATAAAATAATCAAAGAAAAATCAAACATAAAAATCTTACATACATAACCATTGAGACCTTTCCTCTAATATATACATTTATATTACAATTATAGAAATCAAGGACACGTACTTGAGAAAGTTACACGGACCTCAATGTCAGAGCGAGCATAAATTCATTCTCTCATCACTCTTTGGCAGCCAGAAACTTCCACAGTAAAAAAATTTCTTAGCTTGCCAAGATTTATGTTAATTTGATATTAATTTAAAATGGTATGTCGAGTGTGGCATATGATTCATTGTTATTATACAGATTTTATTTTGCATCCATGTATTTTATTTCTCAGAATAATTTATAATTATGTATAAATTTGTATGCGTACAAAAATCTGGTAGAATATGAAGATAGTGAGGAGGAAGGAGAATTTTCCCAAAAAGACAGCTTTCAAATTCACCAAGTATTAACTCTATGACAAATAGCTCCCGACAAAATTGAAAATGAAGAATTTGTTCCCAAAATTACGTACGAAGATTTTTCTACAAATGCAAACCATGTCTCATTTTTCTTTGTTCTCTTTTATATTATATTTAATGCAGTTTTATAGAGGTATCTTTTGAGATTGTAAGAATTTGAGCAATGTGTTTTAGAGATAGGGTGGGTTCTATTGTATGGAAGACTTATTAGGTTCAATTCTCAAGCTGTTGACTTGATTCTCGGGAAGAGCTTAAAAATGCAGTGCAATGTGCAGTGGGTTGCCTTGTGGGAATTGCCCAGGTTCTATTATTATAAAACTTGTGTGAACAAATCTGAAATGGAAAATGTTTTAACTTTGAACGACTATAATTACACCGTAGGCATTTCCATATGAAAGAACTCAGGCTAACTTTTACAATTGACGGTCCATTCTAGCGAAGAGGCCTTCGATGACCATAGAATCGATTGAATCACCGTTTAAACACTTAAGCCTTTGCGCTACTGGGTATTAAAATGACTAACAGTCCCCCATCCTCACCAACGTGGGATAAAGGCAGCAAGGCTATTCACCAATTTGGCCGCTGATTGATCATTAAAAACCATTTAAATTTTTTTTTGCACCAATGAGAAAACTGGGTCAGGAGGCCTGTTGCCTGGCTTTAAAAACTGATTCAAACATGTGATCGGGCTCCGAAACCTTGGATATATCATCTCTCTGACACGTTCAACAGGCCTGCAAAATATTGTCACATGATGACATCGGAGTCAAAAGATATCGACCTCCGAACATGCCCAATTAAAACTACCTGCAGATTAAACAAGTCAGAAAACCACAAAGTGTGTTTGGTTTGAGCTTTGAAAACTGAATAAATGAGCACTTGGGATTCTGAAAATTGGGGTACTGGTACTTTGCCACGAGAAGAGTATGATTCTATGATTTGGGCTCATAAAGAATCATGGGGTGCGTTTGGAAAGCGTCTGAAGTTGGCAACCTGGAACTGCAAGACAGGGAACAACAACAAAATAACACTTTTGGCAAATGGAAAGGCCCTGGAAAAGTGTGAAGACGGATTCGTCAAGGTCTATAAACTGGCACACTTAAAGTATTTTCAGAGTAGCATGTAGGGGAACAAACCATTCAATTCCACCAATCTCGGATCAAAAGATATAGCATCACGAACATGGCACCTGAACAATCTGCATATCTAATTACCAGTGAAACTCTATAAATTGCATTCATAATCACGTTTGAAAACTGATCAAACGGATTCATCATGACTTCAAATCTAGAGCGTAGTAAGTCTTTGACCCTAGAAAATGATGCAAAAGGAATTTTCTCATTTGGGTCAACTGGTCAAAAGTTATTACCTATCAAATAGGGCTACTTGGAAAAATGCACAATTTGCAGATTTACAACAAAGGTAATTGACCAACTTTGAGAGGTTCGAAACCTAGTCAAAACATGTTGAAATGACTTGAAAATTGAAACATAGGTTCTTTGTTATGCATATTAAAAATCCTCAAAGTGGAAAACCATGAAACATAACTAGGTAAAAGATATTCAAAGGAAAACTGGGCTTTCGACCATTGTTTGACACTTGGGTAGAAAATGCAAAATGACACACGCTCAAAATGGAACTTCACTGAATGGCTCAGAATGTCAGTTTATCATCATGAAATGTATGTATAGGCTGAAAGAAAGGTGTTAGAAACATAAAACACCACATTGACTAACAAGACAACAACCAGGACACAAGCATGAAAAACGTGTATAGGGGTCAAAACTGACTCAAAATCACAAACAGGCACTTAAAACAGGAATGCAATTTTGAGTGCCAACAAGTTACACGGACCTCAATGTCAGAGCAAGCATAAATTCATTCTCTCATCACTCTTTGGCAGCCAGAAACTTCCACAGTGAAAAAATTTCTTAGCTTGCCAAGATTTATGTTAATTTGCTATTAATTTAAAATGGTATGCCGAGTGTGGCATATGATTCATTGTATTATACAGATTTTATTTTGCATCTGTGTATTTTATTTCTCACAATAATTTATAATTATGTATATTTGTATGCGTACGAAAATCTAGTAGAATATGAAGATAGTGAAGAGGAAGGAGAATTTGCCCAAAAAGATAGCCTTCAAATTCACCAAGTATTACCTCTAAGACAAATAGCTCCCGACAAAATTGAAAATGAAAAATTTGTTCCCAGAATTATGTACAGAGATTTTTCTACAAATGCAAACCAGGTCTCATTTTTCTTTGTTCTCTTTTATATTATATTTAATGTAGTCTTATAGAGGTATTTTTTGAGATTATAAGAATTTGAGCAATGTGTTTTAGAGATAGGGTAGGTTCCATTGTATGGAAGACTTATTAGGTTCAATTCTTGAGTTGCTGACTTTATTCTCGGGAAGAGCTTAAAAATGTAGTGCAATGTGTAGTGGGTTGTCTTGTGGGAATTTTGCCCAGGTTCTATTATTATGAAACTTGTGTGAACAAATCTGAAATAGAAAATGTTTTAACTATGAACAACTATAATTATAGATATAGATTATAGGATAGAATGGTAAAGAGATGAGGAGAAATAGAGAGGATGAGAGGGAGAGATTAAAAATAGGACATACATAATTGATCTTCCATACATCTACGGCGTACCCATTGCACACTAAGGTGCGATTGCTAGTTGTAATACATGAGGGAACTTAGCATATGAAGTTTATGATTTGGTTCAAGATTATGATTTAGGGTATTTATTATCATTTATAATCTTGGGTTTAGAAATTAAATTTTAAGATCAAGGTTAGGGTTTGGTTAGGTTAGGGTTAGGGTTTGGATGTACATGTATGTTATATTCATACCTAGATATGAAAATTAATCTACATTCTTATATATGTATAATTTAGGATCTCTCCTTAAGACATGTCATTGAACATATTTACATGTACATTTATGAAATAAAATATACATTTTAATCTACATTCTTATGTTTTTTAAAATATTTTTTCTAATGTTTTTATAAATTTGTTTTCTAAATTTTATATTAAATTATAAATTTTCTAATATTTTTCTAATATTTTTTAAAATTTGTTTTCTAAAATTTATATTATTATAATTTTTCTAACATTTTTCTAATGTTTTTTCTAAATTTGTTTTCTAAAATTTATATTAAATTATAAATTTTCTAATGTTTTTGTAATGTTTTTTCTAAATTTGTTTTCTAAATTTTATATTAAATTCTAAATTTTCTAATGTTTTTGTAATTTTTTAAAAAAAATTGTTTTCTAAATTTTATATTAAATTATAAATTTTCTAATATTTTTTCTAATGTTTTTCTAAATTTAAATTCTCTAATATTTTTGTAATGTTTTTTCTAAATTTGTTTTCTAAATTTTCTAATGTTTTTGTAATATTTTTTTTCTAAATTTTCTAATTTGTTTTAATGTTTTTTTTCTAAATTTTCTAATTTTTTAAAATATTTTTTATAAATTTGTTTTCTAAGTTTTATATTAAATTATAAGTTTTCTAATGTTTTTGTAATTTTTTTTCTAAATTTTCTAATATTTTTCCTAAATTTTCTAATATTTATTTAACATTTTTTTACTTTTTTTTCAAAATTTGTTTTCTAAATTTTATATTAAATTATAAATTCTCTAATATTTGTTGTAATGTTTTTTTTTCTAAATTTGTTTTCTAATGTTTTCTATATAATATTTTTCTGTTTTCTAAATTAATATAAATAAACAATAAAAATATTAAATTAACATTTAAATATACTTTCAAAACCATTAAAAACGTAAATAACATTCAAATATACTTTGAAAACATTAAAAAAATGAATAGAAAACATTAAAGTCTACTTTAAGAACATTAAAAAATACTTTAAAAACATTAAATTAATACTATTTACACATATCCGATGATGAGAATGAGAATGAAAATGATCGGATGACATTGATAGAGGTACACAAAATGCACATTCGCCCCAACATTCGCCCGATCAACAGTCACCGTAAAAATGACTTCTAAAAGTCAAAAGAGGCAATTTAAGTGCCGAAAATCGGCGCTACACATGTTCGCGCAAACATGTACACTGCACATGTTCATGCAAACATGCCTTTTTAGGCGTGTACATGTTCGCGTGAACATGTGCAAGACACGTGTTCGTGCGAACAGGTCTTTGTTGTTTGCGCGAACAGTTAGCAATTAGGAATCCGAAAATTTGGCAAATTTTCTAACTTTGTTCGTCCCACTAAAGTGGAACCCATTATTGTGGGTTCACCCAACGAGTGAATTCCCAGATTAGATTTGAAGATGACATGTGTCCACTTGAAATTCCATCCTTTACTGTTGTATAACCTCTTTTTCTTTCTACCCTTTTGATTTGATTTTGTTTTCATCATTATCCTATAATAAACTTGGAAATATCTCCGTTGAATGATGAAAACCATTGAATCATGACTCCAACTCTCGAAATTCATCACATCTGAAAACATAATATTCTCAAAACTAAAAATTGGAGCCAAATTATACCATAATGGCATAATATCCTCAAAACTATCCCAACAGACCTTTTACCATGTGTTTTTACCATGCCTGTAACTATGTTTTCAATTTTAGCCCATTTCACTAAGAAGGCCCAAATTTTACATTTCTACCTATAACTTGAAACAGTGACTTCCTATGTGAAAGCAAACTCCATAATCAGAAAGTCCGTCTTCTCCCAATTTTGGCGATATTTAATATGCCTATATTTGCCTCTTAGAAACTCCCAGAATCTCAATTTAAAAAATGGTACTCCCCTTGCTATAGGTATCTGGTCTGCACTTTAAATTTCAAAAATTTAAAATAATTTCTAAAGTTCAAACTTTAGAAAATACACCTCTTTAGATTTAAAAAAATTCTATATGTGATTCCTTTTGAAAAAATGACTAAGAAAAATAATTTTAATCATTTTGAAATTCAGGCTCACTCTTTCTACTTAGGTCAACTAAGGTTTGACCAGGCTACCATATGGCAACACCTAATTGGCCTATCTTTGCACAGTCACCTGCCACTAGGCACCACATGGCAACCTCCAATTGGCCTACCAAGAACTACCACGTGGTAACTTCTGATTGGTTGCTCAATTTCTCTATCACCCAACATGTCACTATGCCTCATC
Source organism: Cupressus sempervirens (assembly GCA_028749045.1). NCBI lineage: Eukaryota > Viridiplantae > Streptophyta > Pinopsida > Cupressales > Cupressaceae > Cupressus > Cupressus sempervirens. The sequence goes on from CM053787.1 coordinate 980,612,150, forward strand.
ATCCCACCACGTCATTACTGGCTAAGTCCGCTATTACATGGCAGCTTGGCGCTTGCCCACTTTACTTAACCTATGCACATCTTCATAATGCGGGCAAGCACCCACCATAGGATGCACCACATGGCACAATCTTGTGCATCTACCACCACATCATCATGATTGTTGGTTTATTTAACATTTTCTTTGGTCACAGTCTAGTCAACTGGGTCCCACGTGCAAGCAGCTTTACCTTTGAAAAGGCATGTCTTTTCAAACACTTTTTTTTTTTAAAGAGGGGTAAACGCTTTGACCTAGAGCTATGAACCAGTGAGGCCACAAATGGGGGACCTCATCTCCATGAGATTTGAACCTTGATGGCAAGGATAACAGCACAACAACTTAACCATCACAACATGCCACTATTGGCATGTCTTTTCAAACACTTACTTATAGAGTTGAAACGTATTTAAAAATTAAAAATTTCTTCCACATAAAGAATGTGGCACAAAAGCTTCGAGTTTTCTTTCAAACTTTGTATTTTACCTTCGTTCATGCTTTCAAAATCACATGCTGCTATTAAATGTTCAGATGCCAGTCACTCTTCTTGACTCCACACTTGGATCGCTAGGCTTTGTCATGAATTTCCAGCTGCTCGAATGCCATAACTCCTTTGGCTTGTTTGCAAAAATGCATGGCAGAGGATATGGGCATCAACCATCTTCACCTCCTCACATTTTTTTCCACCATACCATGCCTCTTTCCATTATACGATGCATGATTTAATCATACATAACATTCAAATCATCAACTTCTCCCTCAGTTTAGACACTATTCTAACTGGGACTAATGTGCATATTAGTAGATGTTTGCATCGCTAATTGAAAAGAATAAGAAGGGAAGAATCCCTCTACATTTGAAGGTGGATGTTCTACCATTTTTAGAAGGCATGGAGCTCCTATGTTTTTGCATGGAAATTCACTTTTGCTGACTGTTCATGCCACATTGTTGCCCTCTTTGCATAGAGTGCTCCCCATTCGGCGGTTCAAACACCTTAATCTAACCCTTTTCCTTGGCTTGAATGCTCTACTTCAGATCCTTAGGCATGTTATCCTTTTAAAATGGTGCCTTCCATGAAATGTCACTTCTTGTGGGCTTCCTTGCCCATTCCACTCATGGTCTCCAAGCTCTGACTTGCGACTTCCTCTTACTGAAGTCTCTAGACTTTGAGTTGACATGTCACACCTAGGTGGTGATTCAATATTGATCACTATCAAACCTTAACAACTAATGGTTTTATTCTCATGATGATTTGGAATAGGAATAGGCATTTCTACACATAAAAATGAGTGTAGAGCATCTTCTATGGATGCTTTAACATCTACAACCTTTGCAGTTGCTCTTGCCTCCAACTCTTTCAAAGGTGCCATCGTTACATCCCACCATGGTGAATGAACTTGCTGAGTTACTATAATAGACTATTGAGTAACATACCTGTGTGTCACATCTTTGGTGCCATTTCCAAAAAATGCAAGCACATAACATAGAGGCCTTTTCCAAGAAGCATTGACTTATTCTACTTTTTTCTCCCCATGAATAATTCCACTGGCAGCATCAACATGCACCCATCTTCCAGACAAGGTTTCACCTGCATAGTAGACTTCTGCCTAGTGGAAACATGGGACCAATTTTCTAGACCATATTGCAACACTTCTCTTACGACTAGAAAATCTAGGTTTTCTATTTTCATATTGCTTCTTTCTTGTTGATGTGAACATGTTGTCCTATGCCCTCTTTTGTATATCGTTAGAAGCCATTTCATCTTCTCTCTTTGATTTTGTTATTAGTTGTTGCTGATAGAGCCATTGCCAACTCCATCTCAAATTCCAAGTCTCCTTTCCTCTTAATAACTTTTCCCTTTTCTTCACTGTTGATTGCCACATAATTCTCATGTTCTATACCTATTGCCTTCTTCTCTCCATTCACAAATTCTCTCCATCCACAAATTGAAATTGTGAGAAGGTTGTGTTTGATGTTATTTTCCTTGGTATGGAATTATTGTTTCCACTGCCTTTGTTACTTCCATTCAGCTTTCATACTATATTGCAGCCTATCCTTAGACATCACACAAAACACTTCTTATCAAGGAATTAGCTTTTTGTTTGATATTTACAATTTGATTGTATTTCCTCATGAAGTACACTCTAATTCATTAGTTAACAAGCTATTGATCTTTTCCCACCATCAAAACATCCATCAATGAGAAAAAGGGAGCATGTTTTATATTGTTTCTTTGATTATATGCACCTTTCTCTTATTCAATTGTGCATAACTTTTCCTTTTTAAAAAAATCCTTTATTTGACTCGAAACCCATTAATCCTAGTGGAACTAGTTGGGCCCCAAAGTGGGTCTGGCTAAATTTTGTTTTGTTTTCAAATAGCTAACATTCCACACTGATTTGATGAACATCTGACAATGACTAAAAACAAATTCGACCACTGGAAACAAAATTGCAACTCATTTCACACCTGTCTATAGATTGTCAACTTTGTGTCAGGAGGTCCTTTTATTGTCCTTAAAAATTGATCCAAACACTTGATCAGACTCTAAAATCAAACACACTAATTCTCTGTTTTGCATACTTGCACCTTGTCAAATATTGTCTCATGATGGATTCTTAGTCAAAAGATATTGACTATCAAAGTTTCCCTTTCAGAACTGCCTTCAAGAAAACATGTCAAAAAACACTAAATTGTGTTCGGATTTGGCTTTGAAAACTAGGTAAACTGATACTTGGAAAACAAAAATTGGGGTGTTGATTCTCTATCATGAGGACAATATAAATCTAGGATTTTATCTCATGACAAATAACAGGGCACAAATGGTAAGCAGTCAAAGTGGGCTACTCAGAATTTCAGACTGGAAATACTGACATAAAAGCATTTTTTTCAAACGGAATTGACCTAGGAAAGTATGCAAACAGATTTGTCAACTTGAAAATTGGCACACTTAAAGTGTTTTTAGAGTACAACATAGTGGTACAATTCATTCATTCTCACCTATCATGGATTCGGAGTTATGACATCACGAATAGGGGTACTGACAAATTTGCACTTCTTGACACCAGTAAAAGTTAGAAATTGCATTTGGAATCATGTTTGAAAACTGATCAAATGGATTCGTCATAAGCTCAAAATTGAAAGATAGCAAGTCTCTAACTTCTAAAATGCAACGCAAAAGGAATTATCTCATTTTGGTCAACTAGGTCAAAGTTATAATAAGTCAAACAGGGCTTCCCAGAATTATGAACAATTTACATCAGCATGACAACAATAAATGACCAACTTTGAGGGATTCAAAACCTAGTCAAACAGATTCAAAACAACTCAAAATATGAAAAAGAGGCTCTCTAGTATGGACACTAAATACTCCCAAAGCAGCGAGTCATGAAACATTACTGGGTGTGAGATATTCAATTACAAACATAGCCTCCTGTCACTATTTGACACTTAAGCAGAAATGTAGATTTGGACATTGCTCAAAATGGGACTTCAAAAAATGGCTCGAAATGAGGATTTATCATTATGGGACACATAGATGTACTGAATGTATGGTGTTATAAACATTAAACACCTCTTGGGCCTCAAAAGGATGGCCGGGTACACATGCATCAAAAAGCGCTTATAGGGCTGAATTTTTTAATGTTACTCAAAATCGAGGCTTCAATTTTGAGTCCCAATAGTACACACATCTCAAGAAAGTATTGTATATACCCTTTTTATATAACATGTCACACTAGATGATGCATTTTTTAGATTTCATTTTTAAGGTCCTCTTTTCTTTGCGTGATAGATGAGCTGGGCATTCTCCATATGTCAGATAATAGGCAATATTGGAAAACTAGTCATCAAAATTACTGATGAATAAAACTAATGGTATTTCTTTCTCTATCTCTTCTTCATCTATAGAAGATACTTCCATGATAGCTTTACACAAGCCTTTTCCTCTAACAAGCTTCGTAGGTTAGATATTGAGATCATATTCTTGTACTTTAGCTATCCAAGAAGATCTTTTGTTCACACCAATCTCCTATTGTGTTAGAAGAGTCTTCACCACCGAATCAAGAACAAATACCTTGGAGTGAGAGTTTAGGATGTAAAACCTAAATTGCTTCACTACTCTGACCAGAGCATATGCATTCTTCTCGATCAAAGAATATTTCAATTCATGTTTCTTAAGAGGGACACTCATGAATGCTATTAGGGCCTCAACATTGTCTTTGTTAGGTTGAGTGAATATAGAAAAAAAAAAAATTCTTAGATGCATAATAATACAAATGAATTTTTTAAGAAAAAATTGGATAAGAAAGGGTAGGGGCATTAGCAATCACAGTCTTGATTTGTTCAAAAGAAGCCTTACCTTCCTTTGTCCATTTAAAATTTGTATTACCTTTCGTCATATCCACAATTGACTTCATAATTTTAGAGAAGTCTGGTACAAACCTCCTTATGAAGTTTATCTACCCAAAGAAAGACATGACCCTTGGTTTACTCATGGGAAGTGATAACTATTGGATAGCTTTCACCCTTTCAGGGTCTATCTGAATACCCCCTTTGGAGGCAATGTATCCATGTAGTTTTCCTTCTATCACTCCAAATATAGACTTCTTAGGATTCAACGAGATGCCATGGGTTTGACATCAATGCAAGACAGATTCTAGATGATGCACATGATCTCTTCTATGTTTAGAAAACATTGTAAGATCATCAGGGTACATGTTGATGATCTTATTATTGAGATCTACAAATGAATGATCCATTGCTCATTGAAAGGTGGCTCCGACATTCATTAAACCAAAAGGCATATGATTGTAAGAAAATGTATGCCATGGAGTCATACAATCTATTTTATGTTGATCTTTTGGCACAACACTAATTTGATTATAACTAGAGAATCCATCTAACATTGACATGAGCTCAGAACTAGATACCAACTAGAAACTATGATCCATGATAGGGAGCCTGTAATTATCGTTAAGTGATGCTTGATTCAAATTTTGGAAGTCGACACATATTCTTATCTCACCATTCTTCTCCCTGACAAAAAAAATATTAGCTACCCATGTTGAATGGTAGATAATCCTTGCTTTAAGCGTTTTATCAACTTCATTGAATATAGCATCATCAACCTTCAAATTAAATTGCCTTTGTTTTTGTTAGAAGGGAGTCAAACCAGGTTTCAAAGGAATCTGATGCTTAAATTTTCCATTCATGAATTCCTTCAAATCTTCATAACCCCAACAAAAACATCTTGGTAAGCCTTCAAAAAATTCATGAATTCTTGTTTCTCTTTTGATGAATTTTTTTCCCCTATTAGGACCATCTTTGGAATTTCTTCAAAACCAACGTTTACCTTCTCATAACCAAAGAATTAGAAGATTTAGCATCTTCAAATTTCTCTTTCCTTTTATCTTCTTTATCAAAAAGAGTTTCAAGGGTGACTAATCCTCTTGGAATAACATTACCTTGTAGTTGAATAATCTCAGGATTATCTCCCCATGTCCCATCATGATTCTTCATCTCAACATTATGTGATCCCTCAAAATTTAGATCTAAAAATGGAGGTCTTCCCTCAAGAAATGCAATGATTTTCCCATCATCATCGAAGAATTGACAATGTTGATCATTGTTTGGCACACTAGGCCTATGAATCATCTCCCTTGTGTAGATATCTTTATCAAACTTGGGATGAGGAATAAGGAGAGAGGCAGAGACTATGAGACAATCTAATTTGGAATTCTATTCCTGAGGTAGAGAAGATAAAGAAAAAGCATCAAAATGCTCAATTTCATCCCACACTCTATTTCTATATGCCTTTAGTCTTGCATTCTTTGTTTGATATTGCCTTTACACTTGGTTGACAACTAGTTCTGCATCTCCTGATACCTTAAGCTATTTGATCCCTTTTTCTCTTGCACATTCAAGGCTGAGTAGAAGAGCTTCATATTCTACAGTATTATTAGTGGTTTCACAAACCAACTTATAAGCTTTCGGGAACTTCTCTCCTTTCGGTGACATCAATACTATCTCGACACCTAAACCAAATGAAGAAGAACTTCCATCAAACTCTATTGACCATAATTCATTGGTTAAGTTAGGCATAAGAGGCTCAATTAAATTTTATTCAGTGGATGTCATCATATATGTTCCATGTCTAGTATCAACATACAATATTTTGGCCCTTGGATCATCCAATTTCAAGACTGTGTATTTAGCTTTATGTTCAGGATTGAGTTTAACATTTTTTTCTCCAATCACAATGAGGGCATGAGACATGTCCATCTTGATTTCACCACCAAGATCTTTGAAAATACTTCTACTCAATAGCATCCCATAACTAGCTGAGATATTAGCAACCAAGATATTTAATTTTAACTTCTTTTCTAGATGTGCTACAAGAGCTACTTGAGTGTCTTTTAATTGGCCAATCAATGAAACTTTTTTTGCCTCCATAGAATACACCTTTCTTGATGATTCATTTAGAGAGAAACCTAGGGCATGGGACACCTTCGAAGGCATAACAGTCGGATGCACCAAAATCAATGATACAATCACTTAACTTGCATCTAATTATATAGAGGGAAACATAGAATGGATTAGGTTTATCTGATAGAGAAGTTGCAACAAATGATTATTTCTCAATCATGAGCCCTTCCAAATTTTCTTCCTCTAGAGAAATCCCTGACTCATGGTTGATAGTGTTCTTAGGTGAACCTTTTTCTTTACCAACACATTGAATCAACCCTTCTAACTGATGTGGGTTGGCTTTTAGGTAGTCTAACTGAGAAATTTGTACTTTGGTCTTCTTACAAAAATTAATAAAATAAAAAAGAGTCTTCAACAATGGGAGAGGATTTGACTTTATCTGTCTCCTTTTCTTGTGAAGCCTCTTTCAGAGTATGCTTACGAGATAGAATTTTCTTAGCAATCTCATCAGAGGCTTTATCCTTTGCTTCTTTTCCCCACTTCTCTTCTAATCTTTGTCTCCAATTTGGTGTAGATGCATTACAAGAAAGATTGTTAATATCTTCAACTTTCTCACCATCAAATTCATATTCTAGAAATTTTATGGAAGAGGATCCAATAGTAGGTTCTGTTGCATCTTCAAGGGCCACATATTCTTATATTTTTTCTATTGTCAAATGCATTTGCATGAATCTAGTCATCTCAGGATAACTTGCATCATCACGATCCGTCGTCAAGTGGAAATCACATATATTAGCTTGATTATGAGATGATATGGGATGCTCGATGGCTAATCTTAGTGCTGGCTAGGGTAGCCATTTAGATTGTTTGTTCTGTTGATATGATATATAATTCCTCCTTGGAATATCTTGATACAAAGGTGGAGGATTATGGTGCAACTGCTTCTTTATTTGTAACACATCGTTAGCTAATTTCTGATATAAAGGGTCAATGGTAGTAACAGGAGTTTGTTGACCTTTCCCTTTTTGCCTATCATGACTCCATTTACTTGAACTAACAAGTCATCTTCCACCTCGATGGCTAAAGTTTGTGCCTCTGCTAGATTAGCAACTCTTGCTCTTCATATTTGAAAGCTTACATCAGAAGGTTAAACACTGGTGAAGAAGGTCATTTGATTTTATTTAGTGGGTCTTTTGTTGACAAGAATTCAATTTACTGTCTAATTAAAATGCGCAATAAATTCTCGCATTGGTTCATGAATTTCCTTCTTCATTTGAGTTAACTGAGAGAGAAGTAAATGTTTATGTTTGATAGTTTTAAATCTCCTCTCAAAATCTTTAATCAAGGTTGCCCATGAAATCATTGATTGAGCTAGCAGCTACCCAAACCATTTAGCCATAGATTCTATGAGTGTTTCAACAAAAAGACAAATAGAAACATCTTCATGTTGAATTGCAAGAATCCCACTTGCCATAAAAAAGGCACTAATGTGTTGATCAATAGTGACTTTTCTGTCTTCAGAAAACTTAGGAAGAATTTTTTGGGAGCCAATGGGCATGTCTTGTAATTGGTTCCTATTGTCACAGAGGTTTGCACCCTTGTCCAAAGTCTTACCTAAGGACAACCTTGTGAAACATGGAAACAACCTCCAAGCTATGGGACTTGAACTATGAGGTTGAATATCAGGAGAAGGCCAGTTTCCTCTTACTATCAGGGTGCACCTAACTACTCTTGGAGAGGGAAAGGGAGATGGAATGCATGAAAAGAAAATCTACCTATTCTAACCTAATGGGGTGATGCACCAAAATAGAGTGTTCAAACCAATCCCTGACCATATATGCACTATTGAACCATCATGACACCAAAAGATATACACATTCAGACATGCTTTAATCTAACAACCACATGCAGATCAGAAAACCCAGATGAATGACACAAGGAAAGAGAAGATTCACTTATATATCATTCACAGGCTAGAAGAGATACAGTCATGCAGGTTACAGATCTCTACAAAGCACCAATGAGAGGTAAAGGATTCTTGCACTTTCACATTAATGGCTGAAGGAGATAAGGCAAAATGTCATATAGTTCAGAAGCAAAGGGAATTTTACACTGAATATTTGCAGAGCAATATTAGAGAAATTAGAGAAGGTCTGACCTTTACAAAATTTACAAAATATGCCTTTATAGTTCAGGCACAACTGAGATGTCCTCTTATTGAAGTTATTTCAAAATCACTTTCCATTAAGTCTTGCAGAGAATAATCATGGGAAAATATGGTCTGGATACAGATCCAGGTGCAATGATATCTAATCTTCGTTGGAACATGCCCTGAGATGACAGAAACAATGCCATAAATAGTTTTGAATAGGTAGATGGATCAGATCATAAATGGTGGAGTGTTCCTCTTTGTCTTGCATTCACTCGAAAGTGGTTGGAATCGATCATGAGGGTTAGATTTGTGCAAAAAACTCAAATCCCTCTATTTCTAGCCTATGAATCAGCATGATCAGCAGGTCAACCTAACTTTGGCACCAGGACGAGCCATGTGGGCTAATAGTCTCTTTTCATTTCACCACCCTGCAAAGTCTTCCCAAACTTGACCACGCCTTTTAACTAATTATGCCACCTCCTTAGAATCCTAACCGTGATGCAACTACCAACTACCAGCCTTAACCACACTACCCTCATGTTAATACCTTGGCTGGGCCCACTGGGACACGTGTCCCTCAGGCACTTTCTTGCATTTTTTAACTTCCTTACACTTCCATATTGTGGGATAGCCCTGATTGTTAATCTCTACGAGATTAACAATCGTGAAAGATTTTTTGTATTCTACACTTGCTCATATACAGAGCCCATCACACTTGGCACCACCTCAGCAACCCATACCACACTAGACAACACCTGGCATCCAACTAGCAACACCTGATGACTCATGGAACCATCCTGGCCCCATAGGGACATGTGGAAACAAGGTTATTTCTCACAATATTTAAAACCCTTGCACTTCCATCAAGTGGGAAAGCACCAGTCCTTGATCTATTTTGCATCTACGGTGCTCAAAACTTTGCAAAACTGCAAGCCAAGTCAGCTGGACCAACCAATGAGATGCCCCCATCATACTCTTACTCATTTGACAACTGTCACAAAAGACAAGTTGTCGATACCTCTGAGAGAAGTGGGCCCATGATGTCACACCAACCATGCATCGCAAGGGCGCATACCCGCAATACTTAAAATCCTTGCATCTTCATCTTGCAGGCATGCACCGGTCATGGATCAGATCACATCAGACGGTGGAAGGCACAACTAAGAACAGGGGATGCCATGGGACACGTGTCACAGAGGGGCATGCCCGCATTGTTTAAAGACCTTGTAACTCCATCTTGTGGGCGTGTGCCAGCCGTGGATCTCGAAAGATTTGATGTTGCTTAGAATTCAAAACCTCTATAACCATCCACCGTGACATAACCTGGATGTGTGTCACCAAAGTGCTTCCCCACATTATTAGGAAGTTTGATGAGCTTAGAATACAGGGAAGTGGGCACCAACTGATCTGCTAGCTCAACCTGCCACCCTGTCCCCCCTACGGCCCACATGAGAACATGACCCACTTGCCACATGTTGCTACAAGGCTTCCCTACAATGATTAAAACCCTCACATCTTGATAAAGCGAGGAGCCTCAGCCATGGATATATGAAGATTTGACAGTGATCAAAACTCATGTCTTGTAGCTTGCCGAGAGAAAATGACCCACCATCCACATGGCGCCGAGGGGCTATCCTGCAATATTTAAAGGTCATGCATTTGGAGAATGTGGGAAAGTGCTCACCTTAGATCTGAACCAGATCTGACGGCACAAAAAGTTGCAGACCGATAGAACAAGACATAAGGTTTTTTGTTCATTTTTTAATATCTCCTAGGCATTAAAATATAATTAAATATGGGAACTAGCCATTGGGTGAGGTAAGCATTTAAAGTTCAAATTTTTGGCAGGAGGCAAAATGGGTAACAGTTCCTTAAAGCTAAATGACCAATAGTAGCTCCCCATGGGACTAGTAGTTGTGGTGCTTGTTGTGCTATGGCTAGGAGAATAATGTTCAAAGGTTGCAAGTTTATGGCTAGGGGTACAAGGTTACCTGGTAGGATCAAAGCTTGAAAGGCCGTAGGAGAAACAATAGCCTTCGGTAGTGAAGATGTCCTACTAACATACTTAATCTTCTTCCTCCTCTTAGGAGTAACCAACTTGAAATCTAACTTTTGAAGGGCTTCAAAATCTTCATCTAGCAGACCCTTTTGTCTGTCCACTCAATTCTATGGTTTTTCAGCCAACTGATTGGTTATTATTTACTTGCCCTTGGATGTGACAAAGATTCTGCCTATTTCTTCTAGGGATAACAACTATTCTTTCGACGAATACAACATTTTGACCTATAGGAGCTCTTCATAGGGTTTCCTCAAATTCTTCTTCTTCTTCAAGAACTTGATTTACTTGATGATATTGCTAAGAACTTCATCTACACCTCCAAGCTAGAGTGTTCAAGTTCGAAATAATATCTTCTTGGGTGTCTTGGAAGCCAAGGTTTGGTTGGAGAACTGGAAAAATGTTCTCAAGTGGTAGCACCATCGTGCTTCATGACAGGTGACTATCAATCTTTTCTTGTTCAATCCCCAATAGAGTCACCAAAAATATGTTGGTAAATAGATTTGTCACTTAGGAAATACATGATTTAGCTTGCTGGAGTGTGTGGCAAATTGATTTCTCCAATAGTTGGATAGGCCCTTGATATTTGGCCTTCCTCTGAATTTAGAGGGGAAGGTCCCTCATAAAATAAAATTTTGATTTTTCAATAAAGATGATTAGAACTTAGAATATAAAAAGGAAACCATTGATAGAGAATGCACCACATGATTTCAATGTTTCCATAAAATCAATGTAAACTGTTAATAAAAGCAATCAAGAACTACACTTGAGGGCTATCATTGACACAATGCTAATTCAAAAATTCATGAATACTCACACCATACCATGAAAATACTCATATTGATGAATCAACACTTCAACAATTTAGATTCATTAGAAAAGAGAATGCCAAATGTACTTTATTTTATTTCTTAGCACCAAGAATGTAAGAAATGACTGATTACAAGAACAACAATTGTACACACTTTCCAAAAATTGCTTTGTTATCAATACATAAGTGTTCCCTATCTCCAAGTCCAAAATGTCCCTTATTACATTGAGGTTCATAAATTCATAGCTATTCTAGAATAACTAACCTTTCAAGTTTGTAACTACTCAAAAAGTTAGAGTTTGGACTACTCTGAAGATAGTTCATAACCAACTCTAACTTTCAATGATTAACTACAATTAGAAAAAGTTAAGATATTGACCAAAACCAAAGTTGATTCTAAGGTTGACCTCTTTACAAAATATGTAAACAAAATTTTGAGACAACTTTAGATATATCCACTTTTAACTTTCAACTATGATCAATGATATTTCTTTAGTTTTCTCTTTGATCTATAGGTGTTGTGAGTAGCTGAGTCAAGTTTTCATTGTATGCTCTAAATGATTTGATGACCTATGCCAAAGCCTTGTTTCTAATGATGATTAAACTCTACATTTTTAGCTTGCATAGATCGTGTATCTTTCTAACTTCATCCAACTCTAGGACATAACCTAGTAAGTTTTGAATACAGGAGTCCAATGCCACTGAGAGATTGCTTAATCTCATCATAGTATTAGCATCTAAACTTTGTTTACTACCAAGTTTAGTGCTGATCTTTACCTCTATGCATTCCAAAATGGAAGATACATTTGGATCTTGAGTGTGCTCACTAATAGGGATGCCTTCTACAATCATCAGTATATTCCCCAAGGCCTTCTTTTTCAGTAGCTTATAGGAGTTTAAGAATTGTTCTCCTTCATCTAATTGTTGATTCATGCTATCAAGCTTCCATCTGATGTTTTCTAGCCATATGCCAATTTTCTCTTCTTCTCAACTGGTGACTAATTTCAAAGATTTGACTATATCACTATCCATGCCTTCAATATCTACTAAATTAGCATCAATTTCTCTCCAGAATGTTTGTTGTTCCTTAAGAGTTGTTATCTCTTTTTGAATTTTTTTTTGTATATGATCTACCTTAGCATATGTAACCTTAACCTCCTGAAATAGGTTTGATGCTTGTTCTTTCATGCATTTTATCCACGCTTTCACCATCTTACAATAAGTTTGGCATTCTCCTATGTTTTGGATGGTTTCTTCATCAAACATCTTCTTGGGATCTCATGTAATTTTTGTAGATGAGCTAGGATCTAGAAAGGAATCAACGACCATTGATCAGATGCATGAAGAAAGGGATCAAACTTGAAACTTGAGTTGATTCTTAGCTTTTTTATCTCTCCTTGATTGTTCCATTAGAATAGCAGCTGACACTTGAAAATTATTCTCTCTTCCCTTATGGGTTATCCAATCTAGATCCACTTTAGTTATGCTAATATCAACTTTGTTTGCCTCATTTATGTCCTTCTCTATGATTGGTTGTGCAATTTCAACAAATAGGTTTCCTAAGGTAGGATTCACTACCAGTCTAGAATCCATTCTAGTCTTCTTTACCTTCACACCTTTATTCACTAAATCAGCCATGACATTTAGATTTGATGCTTCCAATTGGATCATCCTTTTCTTCTTCCTCTCCAAACTTTTTTGTAACCAAGATGTTGAGGTATTGGTAGATGGGCAGATTACTGAAGGAACCTATAGGACTATAGATGATAGATCCAAGTTATGTACATTTTCTACAACTAGCACCTCTTGAGTTTCTTCCACACTTTTAGGAGACAATGAGCATGCAGGGGATGTTATGGATTGAATCATTTCATCTACAAATGATGATGGTAAAGAATTCATCTTGGGAGCTTCATCTAGATCATCTTTTGAATTGGTTTTAAAGTCTTCTCCTTGGGTTTTGATCTCCTATTCTTAGTGACTACATTGAGTTCACATTCTTAAACTAGATCAACTCCTTTATCTGGATCTTCACCATCATCTCCACTTAGTGTGCTATGTAAAGAGCCAGAGGAAGTAGGGATAGAAGATGACATGGCTGAAACTGATGTACCTTCCTAAGAATTATTATTTTTCTTTGTACTGCCTCTTCTTGTTGATCTAGTAATCATGACTTCTTTGAATTTATTCTTTAACCAATTTTTAGTTCATTGAATCACAAATAAGGTTCTTTCCTTGAGATCTTTCAATTCTAGTAGAGACAATTTAATATATGACAATTCTAAGAACTGTATCTACTCGAAGAAGAAATGATCAATCAAGTCTGACCTGCCCTCTTTTATGCTTGTCACATCACATCCCATTTTGTAATCAATGATTTGCTGTACTATGAATCTCATCCAATCCCTTCTCCTCACTTCAAAGTCATTTTTACAATTCTCCCCATAATCTTCCATTGTAGGGAAATGGAGATCGATGGGTCCAAGTGCCAAGTTATTTTTAACATACCCACTTCCATCAAATGGGAAGCGATTGTGGAAAGAGTGAAAAGTTATTTTCACCATGGATCTCTTGATATTTTGAGCATCTAGAGAAGAAAGAAAACTATAATTCCCAATACCAATTGGGAAAGGAATTGATCTTTTGTTTCTACACTTTTTGTTTACCTAACCAATTTTCCTACAAACTTCTAAAAGCACCAACCTATCATCTACGAAGTGAGGCAACTTGAGAGGACAATCTTGAAAACCTCCAATGCAGATGTAAATGAATTAGTGGTATTGTATGAAGAAGCTACCATAAGTGTTGGTGAGACTAGTAACTTTAGGAGAAATTTGAAGTCCTATATCTCCTTGTAGCTCCTTGGCTGTGAGCATAGAAAAAGCATCGTTCACCTTGCGAAAGTGTGCATTACTTTGTTTTAATTGCAACTAGGGATAATAGTTATAAATTTGTGTGGTTAAGTTCTACTCCCCATAAGGATTAAGACCAGGCCATGACTTCATACTAGTGATTGTGTACATTAGGTACTAGGATATGAAAACCCCTGACTTGCATTTAATCTGGTTAACTGGTGATGAAGGGCATCACTAATTATTTCTCCCCAATCTATAAATTTCTTTCCAGTGGTGATGCTATTAATATACAAAAACATCCAATCCTAAAAAATCTTCAGTAGTTTTATTTCCCACTACTCTATTGAGAAGAATTATCATATTAGAAATGTCTTCATTAAATATATTTCTACATGACACTCTTGGTAACTGTGATTGTCCTCTTCTAGGTTGATCTAGCCAACTCCTAGCAATGGCATTCAGACATGTTTTCTTATTCTGATGGAAGTATCCTTGGGCACCTTCTTTAGATATTTATATGAATTCTTCTCTTACTAGCAATCTGAATGTGATGGAGATAGACGCTGGATCTAGCTTCACCATGATATTACCTCCTGAGGTCTTGATGTCCCTAGAATTCTGATCATACACCTTGATACATTCCAAAACTAGTTCCGCACATTGAACTGCAAGTGGGTGTCCTCCTGCATGGGCTAGACCACTTTTCAACATTTTTTGCACCAGACGTGATTTATCCTCTCTGCTCATCATCTTCCAAAAGTATGCAATTTCTAGATGTCCCATCTTTATATCTGATATCTTGGGAGGCATGCTTGTTAATATCATAGGAGGCTCCTTGCCTTGGAATTTGTACCGCACAACATTTTTTTATCAAATCCCTTGATCAATGTTCCTCCAACTTCAAGATTTTTAGACTATTGAATCCACTAAAAGAAAATCCTTTATTTATTTTTATTCTCCCTTGACATTGCCTAATACAAAACTTGCACTAGGTACACAACTCAATTCCTTCATCTTTCTTGCCAATTTCAACAAACTATGAATAGAAATTCTTCTATTAGATTTAAAAATCAAGCCTTTCTAGTAATTATGGTATTCCATGAAGTCAAATATCTCAATGTCAAAATACATCTTCTATATTCCCATGTTGCCATACATATTCACAAGAGAGGTCCCTGCGCTCAAAGTTGCTTCACACCAAATCATTGTACTTTGCAAAGTGGCACATCCATGAGACATTTGATCAAACATATCATGAGCACCCAATGAATTCAATAGCACAAGGAATGACTGACTGAGATTCTAATCTCCAACCAATGATTGATCTCACTTGAAGAAGTAGTTTAAATCTACTTGACTAGAGGAAAACTCACATGGATGATGATCCCACTTGATGAAAATTTTTCATGTATTTGATTGGCTCTGATTTTCTACTCGATACCTTATAAACAATATTTAACATATCCTTTGCACCTATAACTTATATCAAAGACTTGGCTTCCACACTGCTATAAAACAGCTGATGTGCATTACTTGCAGTTGGAATTAACTTGTTCCTATGCACTGTCTAAGTCTAGTCTAAACCGCGGATCTGTGAGGACCTTCGAACATGGATGGTTATATGTTGATGGTTCAAGCCCTTACAACCACCATAAAACAAGTCACAAAAGGAATGTCAATGGTGCATTATGTGAAACATATCATGTGCATGGTCATGCCTGCACTTTTTTTTATTGACTTGAGAGTATTTGATTAAAAAATTCATATGCCTTGTCTTGTGTCTCCCCACCATATTATTTGTATATGCCAATGCACCAAGAAATTCATGTGTTATGTTTATGCTTCTAATAGCTATCGTGACAGGAGATATGAAAGACAATTTGTCAAATCGATTATGTACCCTATCTATGGTTGACCACCATTCTGAATTCAATGGGCTAGAGGGAAGAAGAAGATGGACCAAATGTGATAGTCTGTGTATTCCATTGAATATTTCTCTTCTGATCAAAACTTTCTTTGATCACGGCCTGACAATGCAATTTCAGAGAAGAAACTAGGACTCACACCATGAATATAATATTGACTCCAATGATAATTCTATCAAAATACTTTGCATGCATTGTTCATATGTATCAAGGTAGCATGAAAACATCAGAGTGACAAGAGCTATAATACTATCAAAGACTATTGCTCTAATCTGCTTCCAACACATATAATTTTGGTTACATCTTCTCAAGATCAATGTAATTATGCCGCAGATCGGAAGATGATGCTTGGATCTTGGTGCAACCTGCAAAGACTCTGAATTCTACCTTGATTGGTTTTAAATGTGTCATGAGCTGGGAACTAAAATGTTCTATCAGATAGCTATATAATTTTAAGGATGGCTTTCCCTACTAATAAAACCAATCTTCTAGATTATATCTGTGAACTCTATTTCTAGCTGGTGGTTGTTTTAAAGTTGGAGTTCAGGTTGGAAAGTTTGGGTTAGGATTAAGTTAAAAAGTTTGAGTACATAGAGAGAGAGAGAGTATATTTATTATGTCGAGAGAGAAAGATTGAGTATGTGGAAAGAGAATGATTGTGTGAGAGAAAGAAATCCAAACTCAAACATCTTTCATGAAGTTTTAGTACATAGAGAGAGGTAGTATGGGGAGAGAGAATATGTTTTGAAAAGAAGAAAACTCTCTCTCTCTCTCTCTCTCTCTCTCTCTCTCTCTCTCTCTCTCTCTCTCTCTCTCTCTCTCTCTCTCTCTCTCTCTCCACAATTAATTTAATTAACTCTCTAACAAAAATATCTAGGTAACAAGCTAGGAATATGGCATAAAATTTTCATTTCCTTGAAGTTAAGATGGCAAAGTCCAAAATGAACAATCCAAAATTATGTCCTAAACAAATAATCCAAACTGAATAATCTTTGTAAAATAAGAAATATAGTTTAGTTTAGGTAACTTCTCATTCATTACTCTTAGAAATTACTATTTCATAAGCATTGATTTAAAATGAGGATATGCTTAATTATTTAACATTATGAGATTTCCAAAATCATTTGTTAATGCAAATTGCTTTATGAATTTGAATGTGTATGTTTTTTTATCATTAATATTTTGAATCGCACTCCCATCATCCTAATGAAAAAGTGAAAGTTTTTAAGTTGGATTAAAAAAATATTGTACAATTAATTATTAGCTTTCTTATATATGTATTTGATCATTACAGTCAATTGAAATAAATTTGAAATTTGAGATTTGACATTCAATTTTTTCCAACCATATTTATTCGGCTTTTTATTTCTTTAAAATTGATTATATTGCATTTTGATAAAGACCATCAATTTTATTTCTAATGAATCTAAAGTTTTTAAATATTACTTTTATTTTTTCAAAGGATATGCCTTTCCTAATCGAAATGATTTTAATAGTACTTAACAATTATTAAAGAAAGGGATGTAATTCATTTTCATTGTATGTATGATAGTAATCATAGATGAAAGTCCTTTGCAATTGTCAATTAATATCAATAGGGAAACTCCTGAACATATTATATAACTAATTTCTAACACTTTGGTATCTTTATCTCGGCTCTCAAACTTGAGAGTAAGTTTGATCAACAACTGAAAATTTTCATCTTTACCAAATTTGTAAAGATATATAAAGCTTTTCTATTTCATCCGCAAACCCCAAAGTTAAATCACATCTTTTGAACCAGCTGCTACATTATATCTAGCCCAGGCCACACATAATAGATGACAGTAATTACGGTGCAACTTTTGTTGAATTCATATATTCTTAACAAGTGAAATAATGCATTAAAATTAGCTCATGTTGGACTCATGTTTAGTCCTTGGAAGTATCTAGCAACGAAAGGTGTAAAGAACCATCCCTACAGCTAATTTGCTAAGTCATACAAGAAGCCAAAATTTTAGAATAAAATACCACATCATACAATGCTAAAATAAGATAATTCAAGCATCTTAGTATATAAAAATGATTAATCAAGATTAATGAATTGTTAACTCAAAGTAAAACTCTTAACACAATGCTGTTCATAAATAAGAGTACAATTAGTTAATAAATAATTCAACAAAAAATGAAGTCTATGATTTTGATGAAAGAATCATTAAATCATATGCATTGAGGTGCCGAAACACCATAATTAAACATCACATGTTCATCACAACTTGAAGAATGATAGCTTAAAGTTTACAATATCCAATAATCAGGATTACATGAATAGAATGATACTGTACATCATCGCTAAGATGAAGATATAAGAATTTATGATAGGTGCTATAATTTGATAGGTGTTCTGAAAGTACATCAAGTCTCCCAAGCCTTCAGATATGGTCCATCTACTAACTAAGATGGGAGTGTGGACTAGGTGCTTTTACCTCACCAACCACAAAGTGATTACTCCCCTGGGATTCTTCTTGACATGAAGAATACCTCAACCTTGGCACGAGAAGCCTAGCTTCCCAGAACAAGATGGATCTAATGTATCCAATGTAGCCATGAAACATACTACGTGCATCCATGTGCCTAGTAGCCTAATTACAAAATATGGCAGGGAAAATAAAAGAACACTACATCTCTAACCATATGCAACGAAAGAAAAACTATAACAAATCTACCTACATGTACATTTCTTTTAAAAATAAAGCATATCTTCACATATGCAAGACACAATGATCATAGTCACAAATATATCCTACATTTCAAATTAGTATATTTAAATGTATAAATTAAATAGTTTGGCCAAGCCCTCAATTTGTCAATAATACTGAGATAGAGACAAAACATAATGAATCTTATTCATAGAATTATGACAGGTTGAGAGAAGCAAAATGTAATGCATCCAACCCTGCGTTCCCTTATGCCACATTACACCTATCCATGAAGGATTGAACATCAACACTCAACCCATTAATTAACAACTATCTATCTATGATTCTACTTGTTCACATTCATCATAAGTAATTTAAGTACTAACATGGTACTAAGAGCAGTAGCAACAATATAAATAGAATGTCAAACAACCCTTAAATGAGTATGTAGGTTCATCTAAGATGTTTCATGAATTGTTGAACAAACCAGTTAAGTTTTTAAGATGAATTTGAAAAGTATGCTCATTCAACCATCTACAAAAGAATAGTAATTTCTTTATAAGGATCTTGCACTTATCTAAATCTATGAATTCTCATTAAGATACAAGATTTAACTCTTTAAAATTTTAGCACTAGTTCAGTTTATCAACATCTATGAAGTTTCAAAAAATGCTAAGAGTCAATATTAATGTTATAATAGTAAAGTTAGGAGAAGATATTGGATTATATCATATGGTTCAATAGTAAATTAACCCAAAGCTTACTATTTCACATTTCATCAATATAGAAGTATACCAAGTATGGATTCTCCTTCTATGAATATATTTTATATTGAAAACCAACTATGCAACAACAGATTTACTAATCCATCTAGTAATATTAAAGTCACAATCAGTTACAGATTTGAGGGTCATACTTCCCATAGATTCCACAACCTCTTATAATCTAATGGTGTTTAAATCAGCATCTATGCTTCTAAGTTTAAACAAGTCGTTCAGGATGTGTAAGATCTTTCGAGAATACAAGAGTTTACAACCTATGATTTTTTTAATTTAATAAACCCAACAATTGAAAAGGTCTTGCAACAATTACAAATTAAATTAACATGCTAAAGAAATTGTTTAGAGACCATGCAATAGAATTTGGCCAACATCTACATAATAAAACAAAATAGCTTGTCTACTTCCATGAGCAAGAACAAAGTCTACAAGATTCCTTTTCTATTGTTACAATAGTCCTACTCCTATAGAACACTTGATAGTTAACAAAATAGAGTATTACTTTCATCACAAGAATCCATTACTGTTGCTGAATATATTTTGGGATTTCACGAATTGGTTAATCTATAACATGTTTGATAAACATAGCTCAAAATATTTATACCAAAAGTGACGAATGTGCAAGAAGGAAATACCGCTAAATCAACTACTTGATTTCAAATTCAGAGCTTACATTTCCATAGCAAGGGTTTATAATCAAGATTTACCTACTAAAAGTAATACTCAATCCAAAAGCTTCATTCTAGACAAAAACTTCATTTTCTAACAACAAGAATAAAAAATGGAAGAAGTTTATGTAGAAAAAAAGATGTGAACCTGGGATTTCTTCACACCTTATCTAGTCCTTCTTATCTCCAGCTATGAATGATCTCCTTTAATGTGAGGTCTCACCTTGACCCAACATAGCATAGATGTTTTACTTGCATTTTGATATTCGTGACTTTGATATTATGTCACTTATTTGAGACTTAGATGGACAGTGGCTTGTCTTATCTATTGATTTTGACATTACAGTAGTGTTTTGCATCTATGATATGTACTAAGAACTTGATATTGTGAATGGAATGATCAAACACATATGGATGCAAATTTATGACATGATAGAATTAGATTATGATGTGATGCAAAATGTTAATTTGATTATGATGATTTATGATATGTAGATAAATTTTAATTTTATTACAATGATTTATGATATGCATATGAATGTTAATTTGATTATGATAATTTATGATATGTAGATTTTGATATTTTAACATTTTGAATGAATTATTTGAAATGATTAGGAAAGGAAATTTAATTGAAATATGTCAATATGGATTACGTAACATTTAAATTTATATGTATTTATGATATATATTTTATATGACTCCTTGGACTATTGATGCTCGAGTTTAATGTGCAGGAAGTGGAACCATGGAAAATTTTGGGGGGAAACAAGATCCAAACCTATGTGAACATAGTTTAACTAATGCAAATCTTTGGAAGATTCAAAAGTCTCGATGTGAAAGTACTTTGCTTCATAAATGTAAGTTTTCTTGTATGTGGAAATGTTTAATCATAAAGATACATTTGGGACATGTCATGGTGATGTGGAATGTGCTTTTATGTGTCACTTATCACTTGTGGATTTTGTGTGTAAACATGTCATGTAGGGTTTTGGTCATGGTGGCATTTTACCCTAAAAATACTTACCTTGTTAATGAGTAAGCAAACCCACTTGACAAGACGTAGGATGGGTCACAATCAAAGGAAATTCGAAATTGGACTTGGCTAGGGTTTTGAGGAGTCATTAGGTGGTCCCAAAGTGTCTTTTATGTGAAAATGAGCTACCCATATGATAGTATAGCATGTTAGGGACCTAATTTTGACCATGTTAATGCCCAGGTAGTCTAGGGGGTCCCTTTACTAGTGCCTTCTTCCACCAATTCGAAAATGGAGTTGTCTCATGTGTTCTCTTCCATGTTTCCACTAAGTCAAAAATAAAAAACTTAGGGGGAGATAAGTTTGTAAGAAGTACTGGCTTGGTTAGTGAGAAATCCTTTTTAGAGAGTCTTGGACAAATTAGTGGGTTTTTCACCCACTCTCCAAGTTTAGGGATAGTTAAGGGTTGGAGGAAGATGAAGGGAACTCTACAACAACTATCATTGCCTTTAGCTTGGACCAAGGTTGGTGTTTAAACCATGATCATTTTATTTCTTTTAGTATTGCATAATGAATATGCAAGCATGGAGTATTGCTTATGGGATCATGCATTGTATTGTGAATCTTTATATTGTAGATTTTGGTATTGTGTTGTGATGGTGTGAATGTGTGTTGTGTTCATGTAATTTTCTTGGCTTTCCTTCTTGATCTTCTTGTTTTGATTTTAATGTCAAGTGTTAATGGGTGTGAAGGCTTCACTCACCCTTGGGAGGGAAGAGAAGTCTTGGGTGGAGGGGTTAGTTGGGTTCAACATTGTAGTCGAGAAAAATTTAGCTCATGATGAGGAGTTGTTCTTTATTTCATGGAGTATGGGCTTCATTGAAGCCATATGCCTTTATTATTCTGGGGGATACAAGGGGTTTTGTGTGTAAGAAGGAGGAGATTTTTATGATAGCCTTGAGAGGTAGAATGCAATTGCAATATAATGTTTGTATTATGGATATGGCATCTCCTCTTTGAAGAGTCCACCTTCACCCAACATTTTTATGATTCCAATCGTGAATCAATGTGCAAGCCATGGGAGGGATTGTTTTGTGTTATGTGATGTGTTCCATGCATTGACAAGCAATGTGTGTGTGTATCGCATTTGGACTTTGTTTCCCCTGCTTGGTGGGTGGCTTCAAAGAAGCCTAGGATGGGAGGTGAGCCTCCATGGTTCCAAGTTTTGTGTTGGTTGTAGGTTTTGAGAAGATGGTTCCTATGAAGATATTAGGGTTTCCCTCTTGGCAATGTTGAAAAATAAAGTGTGTAGAGAGACAAATCTTCCCATGTTATCTCAAAATGTGTTGTGATGTCAAGTATCCATTTTTGTTTCAATGTGATGTAATATTTTTTTCTCATTATTGCATATTGTTGAAATTGTGAAGTTGAGAAATTGTACAAAGTGGCCTTTGTAAGGAAATATTAATTGTGATTTTCACATAATGTGATTTGATGTATTATGGAGAAGTTATGTAATGAGACCCTTCTTCTTATGTTGATTGTAAATCATTTGGTAGAAATATTTCATAGTTGTTGTGTGGAAGATTATTATGGATATAGTTGACTCAATTCAAAACATAGGTGATTGATTTGTAAATTCATATGTTAAGAAATGTAAGAAAGTTATCATATTTTGATAGTTCATTTTATGTGTATAAAAATTAGTTCATTTGGGTTTCAAGTTCTAATAAATCCCTAGGTTAGATAACACCATCACATCATCAAACATGTTAACTAAAATTCCATGTTAGGATTAAAAGAATATTAGCTTGAGAAAAATACACAGTCCAAATCTATGAGGAAAAGCATGTTGTAGGTGTACATTTTACCCCTCTAGAAATTGTATGAGGATGAGAAAATAAGAGGTTGTCTATTAGAGATCAATAGTTTATTTAGAAAGAATATACTAAGATTCTTGTGCTTAGAATGTTAATAAAATAATGCAAGTGTTAAGAAAAAGACTCAAAACAATAATAAACATCTAGTTCCTAAATTATTGTAAGAAAGGAATCTAATAAATCACATGACCCTTGTGTCACTATTTTATAAAATAACAAATACATATATATATATATATATATATATATATATATATATATATATATATATATATATATATATATATATATATATATATATATATATATATATATATATATAGACAATGTAAAATCAAGGACATCTATCCATTAAACCTAGGTAATACTCAAAGGAAATCACCATCAATTAATAATAAAATAATAAAGTTCAAACAAAGAAAAATCTAAAATTAACACAACTAAGTGCATGGATTAAGACAATATTACATCAAGAAGGGGATAGTGGTCCCCACCCTCCTAAGCTCTTCCCCAAGTGGAAGTCATTAGGTGCTAGACATGGGGAACTCCCGATTGACATATGTTAGTTCACAACCATAGGCCACCTCACCTCAAATCGAATTCTCTTAAAACCTGCTGCCCAATACCCTTTAGGTACCAAAAAAGAGGATGATGGGTAGAAGTCCACATCACCTTGGAAGGGGTGAAGGTGAGCATGTGACCCCTTTTTTGTTTTGATAATTTAGAACCTCACCTCCCCACTATGTAGGAAGCCATCATTTGAAAATAAGGAAAAAAATTAGGCTCTAACACTCCACCAACCACCCCACACCTTGGGAGAGTAGTCAAGCACATGGACCAACACTTAGTTGCCTAGGGAAAAAGGAGATAGTCTAGGTGTTAAGGGCGTAAGGGTGTTAGGAGACCATGTTGGGAGATTATTGCATTTAGTACTTTAGAATGGGTAAAAGTTGCTAGGGGAAGTGGGTGGAAAGTGAGTGAAGGATGGGTAGGTTAGGTTATAAAAAGGGTAGTTAGGTTTAGTTTGGGATAGCTTAACATGTATTGAATCAAGTGTTAAGGGGGGGTTAGGGAGGTCAGATTAGATGTTAGCTTTTAACACCTAAGCATGTGTAGTAGGTAGATTATTTTGAGAAACACATTAGACTTGAATTAATAATTAAGATCCATGGATGTATTAAATTAGTAGGAACATAATTAAATTTTGGGTTTAGGGAATGTAATGCACATCATCCTTATGTTTTAATTATTTTAATTATTTTCTTTTATATAAATAATATACTTAATTTTAAGAGACAATGAGAGCTTTTATATATCTAGATGTTAAATATGTATTATACTTAATCCTTCCCATGAGTTACAACCAATGAACATAGATACTCAGATTATATGAGAAAGTAAAATATGACACAAAAAAAAGGGTTAGCTAAGACATGTAAAAATATTAGCTAATATGTACATCACTTTATGGATGTATATAAAGGTATATACATATATGGGATATACATATATAATTTGAGTATGGCTCTTAGATGGAAAATGGGAATTGTTAGGGCATCTTTAGTTATCGATTATTCGAGAATTATCAAAATTTAAAAATTATAAACAAAATGGGAATGACAATTATGGATAAGTGGGTTATGAGAAGGTAACACATTAAAGAAACTTGGAGAATAAATAATTAAATACCTAGGTTTAAGACATCAACTTAGTTAAAAACTAATAAAGAATAAAATGTAAGCATTTCATTAAAATAGTAATAACCATACCCTATTAGTATTGAACATAGAACATATCGAGTAAGGTTTTATGACTTAAGGTTAGAACATCTAAGACAATTATAAACAAAGTCACATTTACAAGCGATGGAATTATTGTAGCTTCAATGATATGCAATTTGTACTTCACATCTATACATGAAATGTCTTATTTCGAGGATTGGACATAGAATCAAAATCATAACCTAACCCGCTTCTTATGTTATAACCTAGATCTTCAATAAATGTTTAGAAATAAATTGGCATGCCCGTGGAAACTTGAAGTACATGATTTCAAATGAAAAAAAATTCCTTTACACCAACTAACTTTATCATCTCCAAACTCAATGATTGAATTAGTAATTTTCTAACATCGTCTAGGAAATATGAATTGTTATCCGAACACCTCATAGTTTGATAGAACATTCATAACAAGTATAGTTCTATACACATTATCTTTCATTCACCTTTCAAAAAAATTGGTTGGTTTTGTTTTGCCTTGTTAAATTTAGGGCATGACACTTAAGTCTGATTTCCTTCTATTTCCTTAACAAGTGATCATACAGAATATAGGTGATATAAGATTCACATGGAACATCAGTTATCATAGGTAGATATTTTCATTAACAAGCATGATTTTTCCTCAGATTTGCTAGAGGTTTTTGGCTTCCCAATGTTGCCCCCCATTATCTCTTCCACTTCCCCCCTTCCATAAATGCTTCATCAAAACCCTAAATTACCTCTTCAACCTTCTCCCCTCTCTGCTTGTGATAACTCCATGTCCTTCAAAAATATATGAGAGTAATGGGTGAAATAATCATGATATAGAAATGAAAAGTTAGAAAATTTACTACCAACAAGTATTAATTCATCATCCAATCAATTAAATAAGATGTGTTTTATTTTTTAATACCTTTGCATAATTAACTATTGAACATTGTATATTATACTTTTATTCCACATTGAGAGTGGGAGTGTTACAAATAGGATGATGCTTTATATGGTTTGTATTTTCATTTCAAGAAGTATGTATTGACAACATCATAGTTTGTACACTAGTTTAAAGAAAACACATGAGAATTTGAACTTGAGACTAGCAAGAATAAAGGACTAAAGCTTTTGGTTAAACTTATAAATATCTAATATGTAGAACTTTGACTGCCAGATGCTAATGCTTCTCTGGGGTTTGTATTGTGCAAGAGATCTGATATGGTAGCTGTCAAATTGAAAGTAGCTATACCTCCCATCAAAGACATCTTTAGGCTCTCCAAGGCATTTGCAACATCTCTCATGGAAGGTTGCTCTCTTGCTGATTCAACACTGCAAAGAAAACCAACTTGAATGAATGAAACAAGACATGTATTGTCATCCATGTTCTCACTCACATCTTTCAATAGCTTGCTATCAACAACATCTGCAAATCTCTTTGGAAAAGCCAACCTCACCCACTTATGTAGGTTCATGTCTCCCACAAACATCTCGTCACTTGGCCTCTTCCTTGTAACCATCTCCAGTAACTGTAATTTCAAAAGTTAATTTTATTGTTTTACATGGATGGTAATCTAGTGTATGCCCTCTGCCAAAGCATCTAGTTATCTATTTTTTCTATGGAACATCTAATCTACCCTACCTAAATTAGTACAATAAAATATTTTTATTAGTCCCTGCCTTATCTATAAGGCAGGGTACTAATGTTTTTGGTTGTGGTCAACAATTAAATTTTATAAGCAAAGTTACATATTGCTAAAGTTTTACAATGATTTATTTTTAAATGAATTTTTAAACATTAATTCCTTATTTGTGATTGGCTGATCTCTATTTTTGTAGGGGTAATATTCAATTTTCTCCAAAAAAAATTCAAATATTTTTCTAACATTAATTAATGAATGCATTAATTACAACTTTATCTTTTCAAGTTTTGTGACAAGTGGATTAACTTTAAACAAAATAATCATTTTATCTTCCACCTTACAAATAAATGTCTAATCAACATTAATTCCAAATCAATTGCACTTGTCACCAATTTATATTTTTAAATTTACTTTTTCTTTCAATTAATTTTTTTTCTTTATAATATTTTAAGAGTTTATAATAAATTAATCAATAAAAAACTTGAGATATGCAATATAACATATTAATGTTTAGTAACTTATTTTTAAAAATAAAGTGATTATTATATCATATCACATGTAATATATAAA